>OZ059835.1:42258843-42636611 GCA_964057195.1 Orthosia cruda
CGCTGACTACTTCAAACGCCGTAAGGCAATGCTGGAAAACTTGTGGTCAGAATTTCAGTTCAATCACGACCGCCGGCCCACGGAACAAAGTGTAAGTCATCCGTACTTTAGTAATGACTGCTATAACATAACTCTGCAGTGCTACAATGAAGTAAAGGAGCTTATTCTGCAACAACACCAACAACTTACGACTCTCACTCGTTCTCCGAGGGAGCAGTCGGTACAACCAAAAACATTGGGAAGTGCCAACCAACAAACAGGGGAAGGTACTTCGGAACAAACAAAACAGGAACAAGAAGCCCAGGAGAGTGAGGCAGAACAAGCTGGCAATCAAGACGAACAAAACAGAGAACCATCTCCTCCTCCTCCTCGGCAAGATCAACAAAACACCGCGAAAAAGGACACGGGAACCAATAGCAAGCTGGACGATATGATGCGCAAACAGACCGCTAACTTCAAAGCCTTCATGAGAGCAGTCGCGAACATACACGTGGAGTTCCTGTCTGAAAAATGGGAGTTTCAAGACGCTCTGCAAACACTGCAAACACGCTGGTCGGCTATTGACAACCTTCACTGGGAGATAGAGTATGAAACCAACGGAGAGAAGAATGCAGTGTATGAAGAACGCTACACCAGGTATGAAAACCAGTTCCAGGAACTAAAAAAGGCTTTGAATACCAAAATGTGGTCCGGCACTCATCGGGAGAAAACAACACCGAAATTAGAGATACCAGTCTTCAATGGTAACTACAACCGGTGGATCCCATTTAAAGACCTTTTTACGGAAGCAATACACAACAACAATTCCCTCTCATCTGCTCAGAAGATGCAGTTTCTGAAGAGTAAGGTGCAAGGAGAAGCGGAACGCTTGATTCAACATCTACAGATAAGTTCGGATAACTACCTGGTGTGTTGGGATATCCTCAATCACCGATATAATAATGAAAAACTTATATTCACATCGCACATCAACATGCTGTTCAATTTACCAAACATGCAACAACAGACAGTGGCCCAAATAAAGAAAATCCATGACGTCAGCATAGAATGCCTACATGCGATAAAGAATTTAGGAGTGAATATCGACACCTGGGATCCGATAATTGTACATATATTATCGCAAAAATTAGACGCTGACACACACTCAGAGTACAACGAATCGCTGAAGAACTGCCGAAAGCTGCCAATACTGAAAGATCTGCTAGATTTCCTAGAAGGGAAGTTTACATCATTGGAAGCATCGCGCCGCAAACAAGAAAACAATCAAAAACCAAATACCTCATCGAGTCAACATCAAAATACTTTGTACTCTAAAAAACAATACAGCAGTAATCAAGCAACTAGCAACAAGAAAATTACGAAATCGTTCCATGCGTCAACATTCCGATGCCCCCTTTGCGATGACGAACATGGCATGTACAATTGTGCAAGGTTTTTAGAAATGCCGAATCACTTAAAACTTAGCACAGTAAATAAAATGAACATTTGTGTAAATTGTCTGTTCAGCCATAACGGAAAGAAATGTACGTCAGCTTACCGATGTCGCAAGTGCTCGGGTCAACATAATACATTGCTACACGATGCATGTATTACGAACAAAACGGAAAAACAAACAAATTCTTCCCATGTATCAAAGGATGATGATACTTCGGAGATACTACTAGCGACAGCTGTAGTAAACATAGAAACAGCCGATGGGACCCCAATCAAGTTGCGAGCCCTCATCGATCAAGGTTCTCAGATATCTTTGATCACCGAACATGCTGCTCAACTTCTAGGAGTTAAGCGCGAGAGATGCAAAGGAGTCATCTTTGGAGTTGGACAGAAGGAAAACCACTGCAAAGGAATGACAACAATTACTTGCAGTTCTGTCTACAACGACTTCAAGTTCCAAACGACTGTCATCATTATGAATAACTTGATTAAGAACCTGCCGAATAAGACCTTTGCAAAACCATCTTGGTCCCACATACAGAACATCCATTTAGCAGATCCGGAGTTCCATAACAGCCGTCAGGTGGATTTACTATTTGGAGCAGACATTTATTCGCAAATCATGCTAGGAGGCATAATAAAGGGCGATGACACCACTCAACCTATCGCACAACAAACCTACCTAGGTTGGCTTCTATGCGGAAATGTCAAAACTTTCCACTGCAATGTGGTCATAAACAATCTTGAAGATATCAAACAGTTCTGGGAAACCGAAGACATCACCGATCAATCCAATTTATCGGTGGAAAATGAAACATGCATTGAATACTACACCAACACTACGCAACGCCTGGAGAATGGGAAATACGAAGTCAGACTGCCGATGAAGAAAGAACTTGAGAGCAGACTGGGTTCGTCCAAACCAATGGCTGTAGCCCAATTCAAAACTTTAGAAAGAAAGTTGGAAAAACAAACACACCTGGCAAAGGCCTATAAAGACTTCATGGCTGAATATATTGATCTAGGTCATATGAAGCAATCAACAGTTAGCAACAAAACACTCGAGTGTTACTTACCTCACCACGGCGTGCAACGCGCTGAATCAACAACAACAAAGTACAGAGTGGTGTTCAATGCGTCAGCAAAAACGTCAACGGGATGCAGTTTGAACGACCTCATGTACAAAGGTCCCAATCTTCAACAGGACCTACAAACATTACTGATGAAATGGAGGCAATACAAATATGCGTTTACAGCGGACATTGAGAAGATGTTTCGTGCTATTTGGGTAGCCCCTGAAGACCAACAACTGCAACAAATTGTATGGCGAGAATCACTGGGACAACCTATCCGCTCATACCAATTAACAACCGTAACATACGGAACCAAGGCAGCGCCGTTCCTAGCTATGATGACGCTCAGGAGACTGGCGGCAGATGAACATGAACAGTTCCCGGAGGCTTCAAAGGTGCTGGAAGAATCATTCTACATGGATGACCTCGTTCACGGGACACATACAATCGAACAAGGAAAGCAATTGATCGCGGATCTGAAACAGTTACTAAAAAATGGAGGGTTTAACCTCAGAAAATGGTCAGCAAACAATCAAGAACTTTTGGAAGATATCTCCGAACAACACAACGATAAGATTGTCTTCAACTTCAAAACAGAAAATACACAAAAAACGTTAGGCCTGTGCTGGAATTCAAGAGAGGACAAATTCACCTTTCAATGCACAATTTCTGACGTAAACAAGAAACAAACAAAACGAAGCCTACTTGCCGAAATATCCAAACTATTTGACCCACTCGGCTGGCTGGCCCCCGTGTCAACAAAATTGAAATTATTATTTCAAAAACTGTGGGATGGCAACTTACATTGGGACGACGAAGTGTCCGATAACATACATGTGGAGTGGTGCAAGATACAAGCCGATATAAGAGCGATAAACGAATGCGAAATACCTAGATGGCTTAAGTGTGGCGGAAAGCAGACAATGGAGCTACATGGGTTTAGCGACGCCTCCCTGGATGCCTATGCCTGCCTGCGTCATCTATGCACGAGTCCAGTCATCAACAATACTGGTCGCTGCAAAGTCAAAGATTGTACCACACCGAAAATCAACAACATTGCCTAGACTGGAATTGAATGGAGCGCACCTTCTATCACAACTAATGCGCAAAGTCAAACAGTCATTGAATCAATATGAAGTACACGTCTACGGCTGGACTGATTCCATGGTGGTCCTGGGTTGGTTACAAGGAGACCCATCCCGCTGGAAAGCATACGTAGAAAACAGAGTACGAAGTATTACTGACGTCATACCACGATCATCGTGGAACTACGTTAATACAAAGGAAAATCCCGCTGACGCCGCAAGCAGAGGCCAATACGCTAGTCAGCTGAAAGAAAATCAATTATGGTGGCATGGACCTACATGGCTACCATTGCTTAAAACAAAGAACATAGAAAAACACAATTATAACACGGACCAAGAAGAAAAAACAGTCCGGAAACAAGCCAATGTATCCCAACATTCTCAACACATCATAGAAAATACGAGCATTGTGGAAACATTATTGCAAAATCACAGCTCTATCGAACATATTATTCGCATTGTCGCATGGATACTCAGAGCATTGAACCCGAAAAGGCGACAGCTACCGAGATACCTGACGTTGCACGAATTGAATAACGCAATAAAGGTGCTCATAAAACAAACTCAACAAAAATCATTTGACACAGATCTTTGTCATTTAAAGAAAAATAACAGGGTGCAGGCTAACAGTAAAATAAAAGACCTCACTCCGTTCATTGATCATCAAGACATCCTACGAGTGGGAGGAAGATTGAAAAACGCATCGCTAACCGAAAACATGAAACATCCGATGATCATTCCACACGACAGTCGATTGACACATCTTCTCATCGACCAAGCTCATCGAATGACGATTCACGGCGGCCCGAGACTCACTCTATCACACCTACGGGAGAAGTACTGGATCGTCGGTGGGAACCGAACAACCAAGATGCAAATCAGAAAATGCGTGACGTGCCGCAAGAACAACCCAACAAAAGAACACCAACTGATGGGTAATCTACCAAGCGCAAGAGCAAATCAAGCGCCGCCCTTTTACCATACTGGGGTAGATTACACTGGATTTGTGGACGTCAAAATGAACAAAGGCCGAGGAGCAAGAACAACAAAGGGCTACATAGCAGTCTTTATATGCATGGTGACCAAAGCTGTGCATATCGAACTGGTGTCAGACCTCACCAGTTCAGCATTTTTGGCAGCCCTCAACAGAATGGCAGCAAGAAGAGGCGCCCCTCGTCACTTATACAGCGACAACGGGACAAACTTTGTCGGAGCAAACCGACAACTCGTAGAACAATACGAGGAAATTGAACAAACATACAAAAGCATCCAACTACAACAGGAAATCGCGGAGATGACAATTGAGTGGCATTTTAATGCCCCCGCTTGGCCATCAGCGGGAGGTTTGTGGGAACGAGCAGTCAGAAGCCTAAAACACCACTTGAAACGAGTAGTAGGAGAACAAAAACTAACATTTGAAGAGTTTTCCACAATCCTAACAAAACTGGAAGCCTGCTTGAACTCCAGACCTCTGTGTCCACTAAGTGAAAACACAGACGATCTAGACTGTCTGACGCCAGCACACTTTTTATCGGGTAGATCGGGGTTGACAGTCATAGAAACAATGGAAGATGCAAGAACAAGATGGGAACTAACAAGAAAGATCTTCGCAGAAATCTGGAAACGATGGAGGAACGAATATTTGTGCCAGCTATCAGCCAGATCAAAGTGGCAGGAACCACGGAAAAATCTGAAGATAGGCGATCTGGTGGTAATCCATGAAGATCATGTACCAGCCGGGAAATGGCTCATGGGGAGAATAACAGAACTTCACCCTGGGAATGATGGATACGTTCGGGTCGTTAGCCTAAAAACAAGAAACGGGCATATGAAGAGGCCTGTCACAAAACTATCCGTCTTGCCTATCAACAGTGACGAAAATGTCGAACAACAAAACACAACAAAAACAAATGAAAATGAGTCATACCTACAGGCTAACAGCGAGTCGCAAAGTTCACGACGATGCAAAACAACAAACAGAAAAATAAACTTCATCGGATTGGTCATGGCACTGCTGTATTTGCTAAATCCCGTCGCGGCCGCTAACACAACAAACATCGTCGAGCTTCAACAAGGCCTTTACTTTGACAAAGTAACCAATATGCAGCTTATACGCGGCGAGTGGAAGATTATCGTGTACTATGACGTCAAGCCCTACTGGCATGGTATAGCAATATCTAGCAAATTCACCAATCATCTAGAAACCATCTGCGAGAAAATAAAACAGAAAACACAATGTAACGTAATTTTAACACAACTACAGCACTCGACCGACGAAATAGGACACTACAACCATATGTTGCTGAATCCGCAAGGCCGAGTGAATACGAGAAACAAACGCGGGCTTATCAACGGTGTCGGTTCCATCGCGCGCTCCCTGTTCGGAGTATTAGATGATGACTTCGCGAAACAATATCAAGAAGACATTGACCTGGTCAAGGCCAACGAGAAACACCTGGCACTGTTGTTAAGAAATCAAACATCCGTGATCGAAGCAGAATATAATTTACTGAAGAGGTCGGAAGATGCAGTTGAAAAACAGTACAAAATGTTTAACCAACATTTGCTAAACCTTGAAAGGTTTACGAACAACCTCCAGAAGGAACTGAATTCCCAAGAACTGTCTATTGAATTTGTGATGTCAGCTATTACGGCAAATAGCTTAATTGAGCATCTCAGAAACGTCCAAGAGACCCTCATAGACACGGTAACAAACATATATAACGGCAAGATGAACCTACACCTCATCGCACCGGAACAGCTTCGGGACGAATTGAACAAAATCTCGGGTCAATTATCCAAGGATTTGGTCCTACCCATCACCAACATTCAAACAGAGTTATTTCACCTGTATCATCTCTTACAAGTAAAGGCGAAAATGACCGAACGATACCTTATAATCGAGGTAAAGGTACCCCTAATCAGCAGAGATAACTTCGAGATCTACCGAACAATACCAGTACCGAAAAACAATGACGTGGATATGGTCACCCTAATACCTATTGCTGAAATGTTAGCAATAAACATTCAAAAGGACTCCTACATACCAATGACGGAATCCGAAATACATCAATGCATGCAACATGACGCGACAACCCAATTGTGTCCACTACAGAAACCAGTATACCGCATGAAGTCGGACGAGAGCCTTTGCATGAAGGACAAGGAATCTCTTCACTGCGAAACAAAACATGAAACCTGCCGAGACAAGTGGTTGGAATTAAACAATGCAAATAATTTCCTCTATTTTTGCTGTCAACAATGCAAAATACGTATTATTTGTGGGCATCAAGTTTCAACGCAGCTGCTACACAAGGCCGGAGTCATAACACTCAATGACGATTGCATAATTAGTAGTGAAACTTTTGCTGTTTATCCCCAAAGGCAACAAATGAACAAAATTCAAGCCCAAGTCGACGCAGGTCCAGCAGAAATTCCTTCAATCAACAATATCATAAACTTACCTGTACCGGTTCTGAATCATCTTCACGAGAATGAGACGGTAACAGAGCAGAGAGTATTACTGCAAGAGCTTGGCAAACAAGTAGAACAAATGAAAGCCGCAACATCAGAAGACATCATGTCAGATCATGCAACACACCATGATATCCACCAATACGTTGTCATCTACCTATTGGCTGCCGCCGCAACATTTGCGGGTGTAATATACGCTTACAACCGCCTACGCAAACATTGGGCAAGTCAAAAGAAACCAGAAGCTCCATCTATTCCCAATCCGATGCCCCGAAGAAGGTCGACAGCGAGCATCGTGGACAACGCCTTATTTGACGTCACAGAAAACATCAACGCAGCGCACTTATCGAGTGCACGTACACTCAATAAAGCAACGTCGCCTATTGCGCGTTGTGAGTTACCGTAATAAATTATGAAATTGTTTGTATTTACATTTTTACGTTTTATAATCTAACTTGATTTTGAACAATTTCGATGTACATTTAAGTTAACTTTGTGAGTGGGCAATATGTACGAGCTACGCTGTACATTGACCCTAACTAATACGTCCTACTTACAGTGAAACGTTGCAGTTTGTTTAGCTCAACATTAATTGTACATTATTACATTATAATATGTTATTTTTAGTAGCAATAAAACCTTTATATCAATCGGTTGTTTACTCATTCATCATAACAGTTCAACATAACATTTTCACTGTTGGGAGTTACGCCCCAACAAGCGTATACTGTCACCTACCTGTACATGAGCTCAGTGAACAGCCCCAGTAGCGCCACCTGCAGGTTGGTCTGTGTGTAGGCGTACACGCGGTAGTTGGTCTCCACCATGATGTAGCCGCGCTGCTGCGCCGGCGCACACAGCGGCGCGGGCACACTGCCGGACCGGACCATAGAGATGTTCAGCGTATACTGTCACCTACCTGTACATGAGCTCAGTGAACAGCCCCAGTAGCGCCACCTGCAGGTTGGTCTGTGTGTAGGCGTACACGCGGTAGTTGGTCTCCACCATGATGTAGCCGCGCTGCTGCGCCGGCGCACACAGCGGCGCGGGCACACTGCCGGACCGGACCATAGAGATGTTCAGCGTATACTGTCACCTACCTGTACATGAGCTCAGTGAACAGCCCCAGTAGCGCCACCTGCAGGTTGGTCTGTGTGTAGGCGTACACGCGGTAGTTGGTCTCCACCATGATGTAGCCGCGCTGCTGCGCCGGCGCACACAGCGGCGCGGGCACACTGCCGGACCGGACCATAGAGATGTTCAGCGTATACTGTCACCTACCTGTACATGAGCTCAGTGAACAGCCCCAGTAGCGCCACCTGCAGGTTGGTCTGTGTGTAGGCGTACACGCGGTAGTTGGTCTCCACCATGATGTAGCCGCGCTGCTGCGCCGGCGCACACAGCGGCGCGGGCACACTGCCGGACCGGACCATAGAGATGTTCAGCGTATACTGTCACCTACCTGTACATGAGCTCAGTGAACAGCCCCAGTAGCGCCACCTGCAGGTTGGTCTGTGTGTAGGCGTACACGCGGTAGTTGGTCTCCACCATGATGTAGCCGCGCTGCTGCGCCGGCGCACACAGCGGCGCGGGCACACTGCCGGACCGGACCATAGAGATGTTCAGCGTATACTGTCACCTACCTGTACATGAGCTCAGTGAACAGCCCCAGTAGCGCCACCTGCAGGTTGGTCTGTGTGTAGGCGTACACGCGGTAGTTGGTCTCCACCATGATGTAGCCGCGCTGCTGCGCCGGCGCACACAGCGGCGCGGGCACACTGCCGGACCGGACCATAGAGATGTTCAGCGTATACTGTCACCTACCTGTACATGAGCTCAGTGAACAGCCCCAGTAGCGCCACCTGCAGGTTGGTCTGTGTGTAGGCGTACACGCGGTAGTTGGTCTCCACCATGATGTAGCCGCGCTGCTGCGCCGGCGCACACAGCGGCGCGGGCACACTGCCGGACCGGACCATAGAGATGTTCAGCGTATACTGTCACCTACCTGTACATGAGCTCAGTGAACAGCCCCAGTAGCGCCACCTGCAGGTTGGTCTGTGTGTAGGCGTACACGCGGTAGTTGGTCTCCACCATGATGTAGCCGCGCTGCTGCGCCGGCGCACACAGCGGCGCGGGCACACTGCCGGACCGGACCATAGAGATGTTCAGCGTATACTGTCACCTACCTGTACATGAGCTCAGTGAACAGCCCCAGTAGCGCCACCTGCAGGTTGGTCTGTGTGTAGGCGTACACGCGGTAGTTGGTCTCCACCATGATGTAGCCGCGCTGCTGCGCCGGCGCACACAGCGGCGCGGGCACACTGCCGGACCGGACCATAGAGATGTTCAGCGTATACTGTCACCTACCTGTACATGAGCTCAGTGAACAGCCCCAGTAGCGCCACCTGCAGGTTGGTCTGTGTGTAGGCGTACACGCGGTAGTTGGTCTCCACCATGATGTAGCCGCGCTGCTGCGCCGGCGCACACAGCGGCGCGGGCACACTGCCGGACCGGACCATAGAGATGTTCAGCGCCAGCCGCGTCGGATAGAAGCGACCAGCTTTGCGCTGGAATACCAGACAAATGTGAGTGTCCAGAATAGATTTCGACAGTCAGAATGCATATTAAAAAAAAGCCGGCCAAGTGCGAGTTTGACTCGGCAACAGACGGTTCCGTAAAAACAGCTACGTTCACCAAAATAAATAGGTAACATTACTAACGTTCATAAACAATGAAAACAACTTAGACTAAATTAACTTTGCCGTTCGAAAACTGTTCTCCCCATACATCAATATACAAAATTTTTACTTTTCCAACTATACCAACTTATATAGCCTACTGAGCTGTGATTGTTTTCCTTTCAATTTTGTTATATATACTAATACCGTGAATTTCTTCACATATCAAAAACCGGCTCAGTGCGAGTCGGACTCGCGCACTAAGGGTTCCGTACCATTAAGACAAAAAACGGCAAAAAAAATACATTTGTTGTATGAGAGCCCCACTTAAATACATATTTTATTCTGTTTTTAATATTTGTTGTTATATCGAAATCAATATTTGTTGTTATGTCGGATACATCATCTGTGAAAATTTCAACTGTCTAGCTATCACGGTTCATGAGATACAGGCTGGTGACAGACAGACAGACGGACCGCGGAGTCTTAGTAATGGGGTCCCATTTTTACCCTTTGGGAACGGAACCCTAAAAAGCAACCATTTAGCTGGCAGGGGCGGGGGACACTTGACTCTTAACAAAAATTTGCCATTTACAGGTTAATTTAAAAAAATGGTATTCAGACTATTTTTAGTAGACAGAATATTTTTGAATGGCCTATCCAACGACACCCTGACCATGGGATTGACGAGAAAAAGAACATCCCCACTTTACATGTACAGGAGGTAACCAAATTTCTTTTACCATGTTTTTACTATAACACTTTGTCGGCGTGATTAATATGTATATCCATGCCAAATTATAGTTTTCTAGTACTAAGAGTCCCTGAGCTTAGCTGCGGACGGACGGACATGGCGAGACTATAGGGGTTCCTTGTTGACTACGGAACCCTAAAAAGATAAAACTACTCTTTGCTAGCAACCCTTTGATCGGAAATTATCCCAAGGGCTACCCAATACTAACAGGACAAAAATGGCCTACTTTCCAATCAAGGTCATGTGTGTTTAATCTGAATCCAATCAGTTGTTGAGGCATCAGTCAGCAAAATCATTATTAATGAATGAATGATAAGTCTGTAACAGTAAAATTAATGTTTTACCTTTCTCTGATAAACCAGTCCAAACTCTCTCAAATGTTGTAAGAACACCAACATGTTATTACTCATGCCTTCTGTACTGTAGTCCTGTAAATAAATAACAAATTGTTAAAAATACAGTATGCCAGCACTCGTTAGACCACAATATCCACTGGTACAGTAATAGAATTACAGCTACAAATCTCGTTTACTGCCTGCATATTGTAGTTATAATAGGACAGGTATGCTCACCTTGCCCAGGGTACTGAAGCTGAGCTGGTACAGAAAGTCATGATAGGATAGGTATGCTCACCTTGCCCAGGGTACTGAAGCTGAGCTGGTACAGAAAGTCATGATAGGATAGGTATGCTCACCTTGCCCAGGGTACTGAAGCTGAGCTGGTACAGAAAGTCATGATAGGATAGGTATGCTCACCTTGCCCAGGGTACTGAAGCTGAGCTGGTACAGAAAGTCAAGATAGGATAGGTATGCTCACCTTGCCCAGGGTACTGAAGCTGAGCTGGTACAGAAAGTCATGATAGGTATGCTCACCTTGCCCAGGATACTGAAGCTGAGCTGGTACAGAAAGTCATGATAGGATAGGTATGCTCACCTTGCCCAGGGTACTGAAGCTGAGCTGGTACAGACAGTCATGATAGGATAGGTATGCTCACCTTGCCCAGGGTACTGAAGCTGAGCTGGTACAGGAAGTTATAATAGGATAGGTATGCCCACCTTGCCCAGGGTACTGAAGCTGAGCTGGTACAGGAAGTTATATAGGATAGGTATGCTCACCTTGCCCAGGGTACTGAAGCTGAGCTGGTACAGGAAGTTATGATAGGATAGGTATGCTCACCTTGCCCAGTGTACTGAAGCTGAGCTGGTACAGGAAGTTATGATAGGATAGGTATGCCCACCTTGCCCAGGGTACTGAAGCTGAGCTGGTACAGGAAGTTATATAGGATAGGTATGCTCACCTTGCCCAGGGTACTGAAGCTGAGCTGGTACAGGAAGTTATGATAGGATAGGTATGCTCACCTTGCCCAGGGTACTGAAGCTGAGCTGGTACAGGAAGTTATATAGGATAGGTATGCTCACCTTGCCCAGGGTACTGAAGCTGAGCTGGTACAGGAAGTTATGATAGGATAGGTATGCTCACCTTGCCCAGGGTACTGAAGCTGAGCTGGTACAGGAAGTTATATAGGATAGGTATGCTCACCTTGCCCAGGGTACTGAAGCTGAGCTGGTACAGGAAGTTATGATAGGATAGGTATGCTCACCTTGCCCAGGGTACTGAAGCTGAGCTGGTACAGGAAGTTATATAGGATAGGTATGCTCACCTTGCCCAGGGTACTGAAGCTGAGCTGGTACAGGAAGTTATGATAGGATAGGTATGCTCACCTTGCCCAGGGTACTGAAGCTGAGCTGGTACAGGAAGTTATGATAGGATAGGTATGCTCACCTTGCCCAGGGTACTGAAGCTGAGCTGGTACAGGAAGTTATATAGGATAGGTATGCTCACCTTGCCCAGGGTACTGAAGCTGAGCTGGTACAGGAAGTTATATAGGATAGGTATGCTCACCTTGCCCAGGGTACTGAAGCTGAGCTGGTACAGGAAGTTATGATAGGATAGGTATGCTCACCTTGCCCAGGGTACTGAAGCTGAGCTGGTACAGGAAGTTATGATAGGATAGGTATGCTCACCTTGCCCAGGGTACTGAAGCTGAGCTGGTACAGGAAGTTATATAGGATAGGTATGCTCACCTTGCCCAGGGTACTGAAGCTGAGCTGGTACAGGAAGTTATATAGGATAGGTATGCTCACCTTGCCCAGGGTACTGAAGCTGAGCTGGTACAGGAAGTTATGATAGGATAGGTATGCTCACCTTGCCCAGGGTACTGAAGCTGAGCTGGTACAGGAAGTTATATAGGATAGGTATGCTCACCTTGCCCAGGGTACTGAAGCTGAGCTGGTACAGGAAGTTATGATAGGATAGGTATGCTCACCTTGCCCAGGGTACTGAAGCTGAGCTGGTACAGGAAGTTATGATAGGATAGGTATGCTCACCTTGCCCAGGGTACTGAAGCTGAGCTGGTACAGGAAGTTATGATAGGATAGGTATGCTCACCTTGCCCAGGGTACTGAAGCTGAGCTGGTACAGGAAGGCGAGGCACTCGGCCGCGCTCAGGCTACGCTTCTCTGCCGTGTGCAGGTAGTGTTGAAGGAATAACCATACCTGCACAATAATAATGGTTATGCAAGGTTATTAACAAAACTGTTATATTAATAATACCATATTAACAAATGTAGATATATTTACTACTTAATATAAGGGGAGGGTTTGGCATAGCAGTGAGACACCATAGGCTAAATAAGTTTTTTAAATAATTAACAGAAAAATTATAACAATAAAGTAACTTACTTGTTTAGCTGTACTAAGGAGTAGGAACTGAAAACCGGCGCGAGTAATAACCGCCGAACCATCTTCTGCATCTCTGTAAACACGAGAAATTACTATTTTATTACTGAGTTACAATTTATGTTAACTGTATACACATATCAATTTTATACTGTTATTGCTGTTTCTGATCATGACTATGTCATACAAGCAAGTACTGTTGCTTTTCAATGTGACTTATGCGATGTCTTCCTATTGCTTAAAGTAGGAGAATTCATATGGCTCAATTTACGTAGTCATAAGATCTTATACCCCATACGCTTAAACATTGATTTGCAGGCACAGGCCAGTCTGTACTGATTTTATACCCCAATATTCTTATTTTTGATCCACCAAACATATTTAATACATACCTGGTCATCAACCCAGCATGCAAAAGGATCCTGACAGCATCAGCACTGATGCCCTCAGTCTGAGCACTGCCCACCATGTAGTGAAGTACACACTCCCATCGCTCCAGCGCATATGCGTCGAGGAATGTCACATCTCGTGCCTTGCCATCTGGTTCCAGAGAGGATGACATGCTCCAGGGACGACCACTGAAAGGATAATGTTGTGGAATGTAGTTTGTGGTCACTATTTGCTGAGGCTAATAGAAGAAAGCTGTAGATATACCAAGTACATTTATTTAAACTTAATTCAGAAATAAGTTGATATAACTTGCCAAAATAGAAGTGATTTTCCGTGAAAGGCTATTTTTTTAACTGGGTAGTCTTTGTTAATTAGGTTTCTGTCTTTAATTATTCATCATACCAAATGGGGCACTTAAAAGTACTTACATAGGCAGAATTACCTTGGGCAGTCTCTAACAGTCAACCTAAGGTTGTCAAGTTTTTCTGGAAAAAGAT
Organism: Orthosia cruda; assembly: GCA_964057195.1. Lineage (NCBI taxonomy): Eukaryota > Metazoa > Arthropoda > Insecta > Lepidoptera > Noctuidae > Orthosia > Orthosia cruda. The sequence goes on from OZ059835.1 coordinate 42,272,968, forward strand.
TGGGTACTTACCCTCCAAGCAGTGCAACTTTTAGGTTCTTCTTGAAGGACAGAGCAAGCATCCAGCCGGGCATGCCACCAGGGATAGGAGCCTCCTGCCAAACTGACAGCTCTGATAGGGCTTCACATGCTTTGGCTTGCTCCCTGCAACAGAAAACATTTAGTTTGTGTATCAGTATAAATTGTTAGATTTAGGTGGTGGTACAAATCTATACAAATATTAAAAAGCTGAAGAGTTTGTATGAACGCGTTAATCTCAGGAACTACTGATTGGAATTGAAAAATTCTTTTTGTGTTGGATAGTCCATTTATCGAGGAAGGTTATAGGCTATATAACATCACGCTACGACCAATAGGAACGGAGCATAAATGAAAAATGTTGCAAAAATGGGAAACACTATTCCTTTTTGAGAGCTTCCGTTCCGTGCGCTGCGTAAGCGTATAAAGTTACACAACATTCAAGTATGTAGGGTAGGTAGGTAGCCAGATGAAGGGAGTGAAGCTGCATGGGACAGCTAGTAATTATTATAAAGAGGAGCATCTAGGCTAACCTGCTTCTTCAACCACATCATCGTTTACCATCAGGTGAGATAGTGGTCATACACAAGTCTATCTATACTAATATTATAAAGAGGTAAAGTTTGTGAGTTTGTGACGTTGTAAGGGGTTAATCTCTGGATCTACTGAAACGATTTTGAAAATTCTTGCACCGGTAGAAAGCTACATTATTCCTGAGTGTCATAGGCTATAAAATATTTTCAAAACAAATAGAGATCCTTATGAAAATTGCAATAATATAACCCAAGGTAGCAAAATGTTGTCTGTAAAATACATAATTTGGCGTCCGCTGAGAAAACTATTGATTATAGATACAAATTAGTAGGTAGGGTAGGTAGGGTAGGTAGGATAGGCAGGTTAGGCAGGGTAGGCAGAGTAGGCAGAGTAGGCAGGGTAGGCAGAGTAGGCAGGGCAGGCAGGGTAAGCAGAGTAGGCAGGGTAAGCAGAGTAGGCAGGGTAGGCAGGGTAGGCATGGTAAGCAGAGTAGGCAGGGTAGGCAGGGCAGGCAGGATAGGCAGGATAGGCAGGTTAGGTAGGGTAGGCAGGGTAAGCAGAGTAGGCAGGGTAGGCAGGGTAGGCAAGATAGGCAGGGTAGGCAGGAAAGGCAGGGTAGGCAGGGTAGGCAGAATAGGCAGGGTAGGCAGGATAGGCAGGGTAGGCAGGGTAGGCCGGGTGGGTAGGGTAGGCAGGATAAGCAGAGTAGGCAAGGTAGGCAGGGTAGGCAAGATAGGCAGGGTAGGCAGGAAAGGCAGGGTAGGCAGGGTAGGCAGGGTAGGCAGGGTAGGCAGGATAGGCAGGCTAGGCAGGAAAGGCAGGTTAGGCAGGGTAGGCAGGGTAGGCAGGGTAAGCAGAGTAGGCAGGGTAGGCAAGATAGGCAGGAAAGGCAGGATATGCAGGGTAGGCAGGGTAGGCAGGGTATGCAGGGTAGGCAGGGTAGGCAGGGTAGGCATGGTAAGCAGAGTAGGCAGGGTAGGCAGGGTAGGCAGGGTAGGCAGGGTAGGCAGGGTAGGCAGGTTAGCCAGGGTAGGTAGGCAGTTGACGGGAGCGAAGCCCCGAGGGTCAGCTAGTCATTTATAAAAAAGGTAAATTGTTTGTTTGTTTATTGCTCGGTCTAGATAATTGAGCACCCAAAGCATGGAGCATGGTTAAGCTGTAACGGGTTTTTTTTAACCTCGTCACATGGTATTTGGATTTAGTCGATTTCTGAACGACGCTACCCTAGATCTGTGCTGTGAGCTGTCATTTTTGACAGAAACACTCTACGATTTTCTTTTAAAATGGCCAGGCGTTAATTTTAAACGTTCCGTCCATTGTTTATATAATCCGTAGTTATCTCGGATATTTTTGCTTTCATAATGAATGAATTAATTAAATTAAATTAAAATTTTAAAATTAATTACTTGCAAACAATACAGTAAGTTGGAATTCTTCTAGACATTGTAATGTCTGAGTCTTTTTCATGTTGGCATTTCATAAGACGGATTGTTAATATCAGATTTTGATGATTTTCGCTCGCAAACAGTTGATGTTATTGGCTACGTAGCGCATCATTATTAATTTGAAGTAGAATAACGGTAAGTTTTCCATCCAAACACACGCTTCCACGTCTTTAAATTATATTGACTTTTGTTTCAGCCCATTTTGGTGTTTTCTTCTTTAGTTTTTATTTACTTTAAACTTTGGATTTCTCTTTTATGTCCAAAATTTTTTTTTTTTTATTGGACTGCACTACGGGGATCTTTCATCAATCATCGCTTCTATGGTTATGTAAAACTTATTCTTAAAGCCAGCAATCTGGTAGGACCTTTACATTATTTCTATTTTTAATACTTCAATTAGTGCAAGATGCAGTAATATCACCCTAAGTAATAATATAGCCATTAATTTAGTAAAGTTAACATAAGAATTATTGTATTTTTAAACTATAATGGTTAATACATGTGAAGCTACGGGCCATTAAATAGAGAAAAGACAAACAAGTTGTTTTATTTTCTTTATTTAGCTCCCCACCGGCAGATTAAAAGTCTGACTCTTCTGATTAGTTATTTCCGGCAACCTTTATTGTATTTGTACTGTGTGAACCACCCTGCCGCCTGAATTCATTATATTATTTAATTTTCATTTTGGGAGAACACATTATTTTCTTTATTTAGCATCACACCGCTGCCACCTCGATTACAAGGCTGCAGCGGGGTCGTTTGACATTTCGGGTGCTCAGTTATCTTGACCGAGCTATATGTTTGTAAACGGTGATCTCTGGACTTAGTGATTGTAACAGAAAAACTTTATGGAAAGCTACAGTATAGCTAAAGTGAATTTGTGGCTACTTTTTAAACCAAATAAATAAATGGGTCCTGTGGGAAATGGTAACAATAACAAAGCAGTGGGGGTAAGCTAGGGTTCAATATTAGGTAACAATGATATAAAATGTACCCACTTGGCAAAAGTCTGTGAGACCCAGGATGTGACCACCGCCTGTGGCACTGGCTGCTCCACGAACAGCAGTCTGATTACGAAGTGACGTGCCAGCTCTGGCAATTCCCTGAAATATGTGATTTGCTCTTTACAGACTTGTTTTTTGTAAAGAAGACACATGTCTTGGTTTATGTGTGAAGGTATACTTTAATTCTATAAATGCACATTATTGTTAATACTTGACACTGCGAATACTGGAAGTGTTTTCATTTCAATATTTACTACACCTAACCTCAAATATCAACACTTGAGTACTCAATAATGGAACATGAATATATAGAGTTGTTGCTTTAGCTTAACTTACCGGTAAACAGCTAAACATATCGTAGGATAATTATATAAAGTCTCCAAAAACTGCGCCGAACGACTTTTTAAATATTCGTGAAGATCTTTGCATTGTAAAGTGGGCGACGGATTTAAATTTAAAGAAGACTTCGATTTGGAGGATTCCGACATCCTGAAAGAGATTTTTTATATTACGCTGTTATTAAACACATCAGCTCCAAGAATTATTTCACGATTTACTTCTAAAAAAACAACAACAGAAGAGAAGCAGTACCCTGAAAATATTCAGTTGACGACTGACTGACATTGACACATTTGACAATTTTTTTTTTTTTTTGTATGTTTGTTCCTAACGGAACAGGCTAAGGTCTGAGACCATGCTGCCTAGTCATCAGTATTTGTATTCTTTAGTATGCATTAGAACGCGGATGCAACACATTCTAATGTTTCTTGGAGCATTTGGCAGCAAATTGCAACGAGTCAGCCTTCCCAGTAAGCTTTGCAGAGGTAGTCAATACTACAATAAAATACTCCGCTCCACTATCCCGAGATCGCTTCTGTTAACGTTTTTACATATTGTCCAATTGCGTAGACAGTTGAGACACAAAACTACACCAATTTTATATCACAATATCCACTATAAATCAATTTGCAAATAATATTAACAGCCGCTGAACTGCACTCGAGAAAATCCCGCCAAAAACTCCTTGACACATTTGACAATCCATGAAGTTGTTTTTTTTTAAACTACTCTTGAGAACTGGAACCAAGTATTTATAGCCGTAAAAATTCAAAACATAAAAAAATAATGTTCATTTCATTCAATCAAAATGACAGATGGCCAAGGGACTACTCTATTTGCGTTCCATTCCGCAATTGAAATCAGCATTAGAGACGTTAAGCGTAGTTTTGTTTTTTACAAGGATTTTAATTTAAGCAAAAGCAAGCAATAATATACTGAAAAATAAAGCTCTTGAACTTGATGAAAAGTTTGAAAACAGTTTCTATCGATTATAAGTTTTGCTAAATAATTTTAAACAAAGACTGATATTTGCTAAGCTGGCTAAATTCATCCAAATTAGAAGAGAAGTTAAACAACTTTATTTATTTATTATATTCTTTATTATACACCACAAAAAAATACATACAGAACAAAAAAATTCAAGCCTTTTTACAGAGTTTTAATAAATCTTAGAAGAATGTTATTTCATTAAATTCTAGTTAGAGTAAGTACATGTTTCAGGCAGTTTCGAATAAGATAAAAAATATAATTAATCACAAGTCCGCATTTCATTCATAGTTATAAACATTCTTCACATCCCCGACGTAAGTTTGTCTAGATTTGAAGACCGAAGGTTTCGAGTAAATGTTAATGCTTACCCAAGTCTGTAACGAAAGGCTAAAATTTTATGTAAAGTTCTCGCCAACCTGTTTCGCATATCTATTTATGTACCTAAAAGTAGGTAGCAGTTTTTCTTCAAGTTGAGGCTTAATTTATTTAAGAAGTACCTACAGTCTATTTGATGCGCAAAATGCTACTAATGTACCCCATATCTGATAATCTATATATCTATAACTACCAATATTATAAAGAGTTAAGATTTTTACTTTGTTTGTTTGTACCGAATAGGCTCCGAAACTACTGGACCGATTTAAAAAATTCGTTCACCAATAGATAGCTACATTATTCCTGAGTGACATTTTTTAATCCCGAAAACGGGTCATGTGGGGTGGACTACGGGAGCGAAGCCGCGGTGAACAGCTAGTTTATAATAATTTAGCTTGATTAAACTATAATCTCTAGAAGTGTCAGAACTAAGCAGGGACGTAAAAAATGTTTAAACTGGAGTAGGTAGAACAAATATTACTGAAGTTATAGATAAATAACTTTTGTACCCAACATCGGAGTCACAAACATCCTAAAGCGGACAAAATCACAATCATAACGCTACCTATTTTACATTTACGTATGTAGAACTTTATTAAGATAGAACAAATGAATTAACTGCTTAACAACATGATGAGCTAAAGTTGCAAATGCAATCGTACCTACTCTGTCTGTCCTCTACAGTCGCCGTCTACCTTGTTAATTACTGTAGAGAGGCCTACCTTGCATCACACATGTGCTATGTTCCATCATACTCATGTTAGTTATAGATAGATAGGTACAAAAAATTACTCTGTGATAGGTACCTTCCAATTTACCTATGTTACATACATACTTACCACAACAAAATTCAAGTTATTACCTACTAAAAGTTTTGTTAGAATTTATTCCTAGGTACCTACTTAAATTCTTGACAAATATTTAAACTTGATAAAATAATGTTCTTATTCAAGGATCCACAAATAATAGTTCCCTGAAGATCGGAATCGCTGAGAAAAAGAAATACCTTGTTCATAATCCCATACAAAGAAAAAAAAAGGTTTACTCACTCACACAGGTAGGCGTCTAGGCGGGTGACGCATACGAGTGTAATTTCCCCGTGCACGCACACGCCGCACACAGGCGCGCGCCGTCGAGTTCCCCGCATTTCATTCTCGTCGGCAGATGGCGGATGCAGTGGACGCCCTCCGTCCCGTCAGTCGCGCATAGACAACTCACCGAGCGTAGTGTGCTTGCGATTCTCTCAGCACCATTTTGTGTATATCTTTTCGAACGGGACATTGTGTGTATGTGCTCCGTGAATAATCGTGTACCACGACTATCAGAGTTTAGAACAGTGTTCAGTGTTTCACTTTCGACATGCGTCGAGGGATCGATGCGATATCTCGGGCGCCCGTAGAAACCGCGCCTCCGTCATGAGCGAGTGATCGTCGACGTAAAAAAAAAGTTAACACAGGAAACATGTCTGGGCGGACCGCCGACGCGGATGCGAGCGAAGGGTTCCAGTTCGAAATTCGAATGCGGTCATGTCATCGCCTCTCGGATTTCTCATAAGTCACCGTCCAATGTCAAAATCGTGCACGTACCGCGAGCGCCGACCCTCCGGATCGTGCGGAAAATGCAATCGTTGGTAGTTTGGTGGGCGGTGGTGTCGGCCGCCTGGGCGCTGGCGGGCGCCTGCTCGAGTTCCATCTCCAAGCGGCCGGCCCGGCCTGCGCGCCCGCAGCGCCCGCACCCGCAGCCGCAGCCGCAGCCGCGGATCAACGTCACCTTCCCCATATTCAAGTGCGAGCCCGACTACTCGGAGTACTACTGCCTCAACGGCGGTGCGTGCTTCACCGTGGTGATATCGGACAGCCCGATTTACAACTGCGAGTGCCGGAGCGGGTTCGTGGGCCAGCGCTGCGAGTTCAAGGACCTGGACGACTCGTACGTGTTTACGAGTCGGCAGCTCATGATGGAGACAGCGTCGATCGCGGGCGGCGCGACTGTCGCCGTGTTCCTCGCCATTCTAGTCTGCTTCGGCGCGTGGGTGCGGCTGCACCGGCGCGGCAAGACGCCGCCGTTCTCGGAGGAGCGCGGCCAGGTGCAGCTGGTGGCCGTGGCGGCGCCGCGCGGCCGCGTCGCTCTGTGCAAGGCGCCGCCGCCGCCGGACCTGCCCGGCCCGGGGCACCCGCAACCCCACTAGCTCCTCTCGCGTGGACAATCGCCGGACAATGCGTCCCTTGTTTATATTGTATGTCGTGTACATATTATAGATAGATTATGTGTTAAGTTATGTGGAGAGAACGGAAGATATAAGGAGAAATTTATGTGATAATTATTTTACGAAGTTTATAATTTATTCGGAAGTAATTTCTTTGTATATACCTCTCGGACCCGTTCCGTGGTGGGTTCCATTTCACAGAGTTGAAATTTCAGTCTGTTCCCCCGGTGTTCGTTTTGTGCATTGTAATCTGTATAATTCTGTTCACGTTCAGTGTGTATCGGATGTGTGAGATCGAACAAAGACCATGTACCTAATGCTACTCGCTTCAAGTAGAGCTGTTATATGTTATATTGTTGTTTGCACTGTATCTGCTGATACAAAAGGCTGAGCTGCTATCCTGGACTGAAAAGATCAATTCCCAGTCTGACTCTTTTGATAATCAAAACAGTACATACAGGAATTGGTCTGTTTGGTGCTGGAGAGGTGTGTGCTGCTGCACACACCGCATGTTATTGTTTGTTGAGGTAGCGGAGAGTACCAGTGACGTGCGCAGGGCTCCGCTGGCGCCCTCGCACGCTACGTCGCTATACTTAGATAATTGTGAATCAATGTTAATTGTATTTATTAATATTCCATTCTATACAAATAGAATTTGTGATGAATTTATTGTACGCTTGTGCGAGGCAGCGAGTAGCGCAGTTGGTTCCTATTGCCGTTCTGGGCCGAGTGCCCGCACATTCCATCTCGCGGATAGAGTATTTTACTGGTGTCAGTATTATTTTGTAATACGAGTCTTAAGCCGGCAGCTTTATTTTTTAATTTATACCTGTTATCCCACTGGGATAGTGCTGTATTATATTTGTTTAAAGGCTGAGTATGTGCCGTCGATGAGGAAGGCTTTTTTTGTAAATATAGCCCGTGTAGGTATTTATTAGATATTTATGATCGTTTATTTATTGACTGCTTTATTTAGTTAATCTCGATGATCAGTGCATCCAAGGCGCCTAACTAAGCGGTTAACGGTTGTATTTTCATTTCACCCTGCTAAGCATGGCCTCGCGTAATGTATATTCAATTGTAATCTCATTATGAATCTCCATTATGTCTAGTATTTTGTAAAAATTGGAACATAACATTGGATGGTGTATAAAATACAGTACCTAAGCAGTGCAGCCGTCCACAACACTTTAAGTTGTGTTGATGCTGTATATTTGATTGTTTATATTCAATAATTAATTATTATTAATCATTCATGCCACTAGGATTAATGTTTCCTTAATTGTAAACATAGTTGCAATGTTTTAGAGTATTCGAAATCTTCACTAATTAAGTAGTGACAATCAAAGGTACAGCAATTCTTTAAAAGTCTGTATGTTGCTCTCTGTCTTGTTAAATATTTATGCCAATGAGACGGTGGCACTGTGAGGGGTACACAAAAAAATAGCAAATTGTTAATAGGCTGTGAGATCACAGAGTGTGCAGGGCGCGGCGGCCGGGCGCTTGTTTTACCCTAGACCCGCGAACCATTTCGATGGCAGTTTCATGTGTTTGACGTATGTTGTGTTTCGTGCGGCCGCCATGCTCTGCACCAAAAACTAATAAATTGTACCGCATTGGCAAGCCAGTGTGGTCTCAGTAACGGTGGAGTGAAACGTGGAGTCCCATGTACATTGATTCATATGAGATGTTTATATGAACATTCCAAAGTATTTGTAAAATATTACCTACAACACTAATAATTTCGAAGTATCTGTTAAGACGCTACTTGTTAATTATACAATTTTCTATTGATCATTTGTTAAAGAAAATTATATGAAACTAAATCCTTAACGATATCTTTCATTTCACTATGTATACTACCCGAGCTACTGGTTCCAGTAGAGCCATTGTTTATAGCGCAAGCTGTGAGATGTTGCTGTGTTGAGAATAACAGCCGCACCTTTTTGCTAATTATTATAATCTTGAACTAGTTTCCAATAACGTGAAATAGCAACATTCATAACATTCGGCGCAGTTTGGGGCCAATGTTTGTGAACAAAGCTCTCGAGCATGTACGATTATTGATTAGATAAGTACGCATTAGTTGTGCAATGATCTGGTAATTATATCGAGTAATGAGGCGGTGAGGCCAGGCTGGCGCGTCACACGCCGCCCACGCCAGTAATCGCTTTTCGTATACTTGTGCAATAAACACCTGTCCGCAATCAAATCAGTTCGGAAATAATAGTGATATCTGTATACTGTGAAATTGAGTAATGGCCCATCGATTTCAGTTATGTATATTGTAGCACGCAAACGAAAGTCTATCAGTGGGTAACAATCGCAGAGCTCTCTGTTTCATCACGTCTCGAGATCCGTAAAGAATAACTTACGTGATCCGATCCGTACTCCATAAAAGACCTTTGTAAAATGTAAAGGCGCAATGCGACGGCACTCCATTGAGCGTGTCTGGGAGCATAATTTTTATGAATACCCGCGCGGACCGGTCCGCCACCGGCGACGCATGCACCGAGTTCATTGAATGAGTGCCCGTTCGTTTGTTGACATTCCCCGAAAACCTGCCCCGCCCGGAATAGCTGTGTATCACAGGCTCCCGATGGATGGACAACGACCGAAATAGACGCTCCCGAGTAGATTAAATGCCGTTTTTGGTGTTCAATACGTAAGTATAGAGCTTACGTATTTTTGTGCAGGAAGTGTACGGATTACGAATGTCTAGTCGGCTAAAAGTGTGTCACCTTAAGCCGTCTGTGAGGCATTTCTGCCGGGTTTAGTCACAATTTTCGATTATTCAATGATTTCACATGAATTTCCATGAACGATTGTATGCCGAAATGGAATCAATTTTACGAAGAATCACGTCCAATATTTCCGTGTCATTGGTTGGTTCTTTGAAGTGTTCAAAAATGGGGCTTTATCAACAATAGTAGATACCTATCATCACTTGACCTCCCCAGAGTAAAGATCTTAGTCAAGACTTTCAATCCAAGTTCTTTTATAGTCTGCCTATCATAGATTACGACGTCTACCTAAAGTCTAAATCATGTCGAGGATGCTACATGTTGGAATAGAAGCAACTCTCCAACAAATTACTAAGGAGTTAAAAATGTCAGGGTAGCCATGAACTGGAAGTTTAATGCCCCATAGCTTTTGTCCTGATTTTTAATTCCCTCAAACCAATTCTGGCAATGAGCCCGAGCCCCAAGTGTCTACTAGCTCCAGCTGCGAATCAGTCGTGATTTTAATAGCGAAGCAACAATGGGATGATTAGTAGAAATGTAATGTAAATTATGAACAATTTCTATCTGTTACTTGGATCGTCGAAATTAAACGAAAGTAGATACAAAACAACAATTAGACAAAGCTAGACAGCGGACGTCAGCAAAACACTGTGAATGAAAACATCAAGTCAAGGCGAAGCGAGACAATCGAGCGATACGTCGCCGCGCCGCCCGAGCCGCGCCGCCTGGGCTTGCTTATAGACGGTGCGTCGCTCGACCCACGCTCGGCTCGTTTATGGCCGTCGGCCGGTGGCCATTGCGTCCAATTATCGTGCCTACGTGTTACGGCCCACTTGTCATTACCTTGCCTCGCGAAAATCTTCCTGCGACATGTAAGGAGCCTGTGCCGGTTCGCCGCGGCCGCAGTCGCACGAGTCGTCGTGATTTCGGAGGAAACAATGACATTCCTTTGGCCGCTTGCTCTGGGAATAAAGAATTAGTAAAGGTGCATAGTGTGCGACTGATGCTGGAAAAATCCAGTCACGCTAGTTGTCCGTTATGGGAAACGAGTAGGTTCGTAGGTGTTAGTCTTTATCAACTGACTGTTTGGACATTCCTAAAGGTCTGTGGTTTCGGAAACCTCGAGCGTGGACGTATACAAGGATTAAGATCGTTTTTTGTAGAGAAATAGTTAGTGACTGGTTGCTGAACACCAACGGTTGCTAGCACTAGGACTCGATGCTACACAACATTCAGCCCTCCTACCTTCTCAACATAAGTTTTGAAGCTCTCATTGGACCTCAAAGGATCCAGTTAATAAACTTCCTAAAAGCGACCCTTAAAGTTTCCTGATGTCTTGACTTTTCGTCCATCAACGACTCGTTCCTCGCAGGTGGCTAAATCTGTTATCTGTCCATCCTAATCGGCTATTACGAAACCCACGAAATGTTAGAGATATATATACTTATCTACAATAATATCTTTATGTTGTGTTCCCAGTTTTCCTGTCCCACATATCATTCAGATCTTATCCTCGATATCCTCGGATATCAATGTATCTAATGATGGTTATGTATAAGCTCTTCAAAAAATTTGTTGGTTTACTGATACATAAAACTTTCAGACGAACTTACATTATTCAGGTCTAGTGGTCGCATGTGCATGAGTTCCTGGGTTCGATTCCGGGGTCGAGCAAAACATTATGGGTTTTTCCATCTGGAATTTCACAGTAGCTGCCCGGAGTCTGGTTGATGGCACTAGGGTCGCCGGTTTTTTTTAAGTTACATGTACTAAAGGTACATTGGCTTTGTAGAGAGGTTTTTGTTTCGGGATTTTTTATAATTATTTTTTATTTCATGCTTTTTAAACTACGTATAACATACATAGTAGTAGAAACGCTTCAATCGACAATCTATCTAAACACGTAATTATGACATAGTCTTGCGAAAAAACCAAGATTAAAAGAGTAAAATGCGGGTAATTTTTGAACGGCTGAACCGATTTTAATCAAATATGGCTAAGAACACTCCCGACAAAGTCATCTTTCAAACAAAAATAACTAAATCAAAATTAGTTCATCCGTTTAGGAGCTATGATGCTACAGACAGACATATACACAGCAACACACGTCAAACTTATAACATCCCTCAAAAACATAACTGGCGAAATGAGAGTGCATCTCTGCCCTACCCATCGGGGCATAATACCTACAGGGCTGATGTTTCGCTATGTTTTCTGTGGACCTTGTTGTAGGTAGTTGCCTAACCTTTATCTAAAGTATGTAGGTAACTGTATAAGTAAGAACCCTAGTCCCTAGTAGGGATTGAGTTCTAGTTCCAACAACTTGCTGTACAACTTATGTAGGTAAATCATATTCATTCATACCCAGTATTATCAATAAAAATAACAGGAAAACAGCTGTTATGACAGCTGAAACTCGGCTGAAGGAAAATGGAATTTATCTACAATACTTACTATACTTGACCATTGTATGACGTACGAGTACAAACCAAAACAATTAAATAGGTACCTATTCATGAGCCTATGTTATTATAAATGCCCTTTTTGGAAACTCGGTTATTCCAAGATTCATTAAACTTAGGTAAATACCTACCAACAAGGGACACAGGATATCCCTTTTTAACCGATTTCAAAAAGGAGGAGCTTCTCAATTCGACTGTATTTTTTTTCATGTTATTGTTACCTCAAAACTTTCTGCTAGGTAAACCAATTAACATGAAGCTTTTTTTTTAAATTTGGTGCTTCTCATGTGGTCCCATTTTAATTTGGTCAAGATCTGACGATTGTTTTTTGAGAGTTATCCTTAATAATGCGTATTTACATGGTGATATAGAACCCAAACTAAAAAGAGAAAAAACTTTTTCGCAAAATCGTTTTGCGACACCTACTTCCGAAACGAAAGTTATTTTTATGTTTTACCCGACTGCCTAAAGAGGGTAATATGTTTATCAGTCTATGTATGTATGTTTTTTCCTATGTGGCGTTCTAGAGACAAAACGCGTTTTTCATGATTCTTACGTCAATCGATTCCTCTAAACCTCGCGAGGTCACTGGCTACATTAAAAATGGCAAATAGAAAATTGCGGGTTTTGGGCGCCATACATATTGTGGGACTCCAAATTTTTTTTCTTCAGAACCCATCGTGTGGGGTATCAAAATAAAGGGTTTTAAGAGGTGATTTCAAAACACATAACACTTATATGTTTAAATGTACCTAATTCGAAAAAATAAAATGTTAACATTTTCTGTTAAAAAGGTTTTTTGTGTGAAAATTGTGGAAATCCTCATGCATAGGTAGGTATTGAATATTTTAGTATGAGAAGGTGGAAGGTTGAATTGAAGCTGGAGATTTTTTTCAAACTGTAATTTAACTTGCCTTGTTAGTTGTTGGTGTTGTTGTTGATGATAATATGTAGATATGGGTCAAATACTGCAACGGAATTTTAAAACAGTTGTGCCCGTTGAGCTGTAATTTTGGCTCACTTTTGGTTTGGTTGACAATGTGCGCTAAACAGCTTAGGTACCTATTTAATTTAATAATTATGTGTATTAAATCGCTCTTGAATAAACGTACGGTGTGGTCCGGCTTCAGCACTTAGGTACTTTGGGGTCTTCAGTGGAGCAAGAGTTTCTTCTTCTGTGCTACAAAGGCACGTTTCTAGAGTGCTTTTAGGTACAGCACATGAGCTAAGGACGTTTTCAAGTACAGTTTTGTACCTATTTATAGCGCATAATATATACGGGGTTTCTTGATAGTCTCTTGAAGTTGACTATTAGAAAATCAATGTATGACTATCTTATCACAATGTATGACTTCATACGATGACTACAAAGTTATATATTTACCTCAATGTACTCGTAAGTATGATAGGTATGTTTAAACATACGAGTACGCTGTAAGGGGAAAACCAAAAAAAATCCCGAAATGAATATTTTGTCCGCTTTCCGGTTAATGATATTATGACAATCCATGTTGGACGTAACTACCCACAAGAGCTTTTTCCTAAAAATCCCTAGGGCTTCAAAATCCGTAGCTATCATTGTGTAGTTACGTCGTTACATTTCTGCCATTGTCCAATTGATCTTTGAGCCAATCATTTCAATTGGTTCAAAGATTGATTAATATTAATTGATTGGGTTGCGGGGGTTAAATGGCAGTTGCTCTGTGTTATATACTGATTTTAGCCATCAATCTGATACCAGACTGAAATTGGAATGGAAAAAAATGGGCGAATTTGGATTCAGTAATTTCAATAAGTTGTAAAAGTAGTCTTTCAATTGTACACATTTGATATCTCACCTGTATTCAGTGTTTAAGTAACAGGGGGAAAGCCTTTTGGCATCAACCTGGCACAACAATTAGACTCCTGCGCTGCGTCTCCAAGGGAGACAATCCCACCGCGCTATTCCCAAACCACTGCAATTCCTGAGAGCCTCCCGGCTGCAACTCCAAGGGAGAGCAGGTAGGGGCAGTTTATTTATTTATTTATTTAATACTTCATGCACATACAAGTACAGAGGCGGACTTAATGCCTTAGGCATTTTCTACCAGTCGACCTTTGGGTGATGGAGAGATAAACAGTGGTAGGTGCAATATAGAAAGTTGTGTAATGGATTATTTAAATATAAACTATAAATACAATATAATTATACCATATATATTCAAAATAATAAACTAAATATATAAATATACTTAAACATTAGTAGTAATAGATAAATAATTGAAAAACATTAGCGCTGTTACGATACTACTGCCAACTTCTTACGGATATGCTCGCGAACTTTAACTTTGAAGGTCAACCGGTTGGTTGTCATCCTGATTTCCTGGGGTAGCGCATTCCACAGAGAAATAGATTGAACGAAGAAAGAACGGTGAATGAAGTCAGAGCGGTGAGTGGGACATTGAAGAAGGCGGTTATGTGATGACCGTAGATTTTTACTGTGGTTGGCGCAAATGTATTGAATGTAAGGGGCCAGATAACTAGGGAAATTGGAAGAGTCGAGAAATGAGAACAAAGTAGTCAGTGCCCTTTGCTCTCTGCGCTGGCGTATGGGCAACCACTTTAGAAGTGACCGATGCGCAGAGACATGGTCATATTTACGTAAATTGAAAACAAATCGAATGCAGTAATTTAGAAGACGGTCAAGTTTGTTGAGATGATCTGCATTCAGGTCGTAGTAACACACATCACCATAATCGATGATAGGAAAAATTAAGGTCTGCACAAGCATTGCCTTCGTGTTGATTGGCAACAAATTTTTCAAACGATACAGAGCCCGCAGCGCTCCAGTGACTTTCTGACTCACACTAGCGATTTGAGTACGCCAATTAAGAGTATTATCGATGTGCAAGCCCAGGTCCTTTACATCAGTGCTGAATGGAATAATCTTACTGTCAAATAAAACAGGCGGCAAAGTTGCATCATCCACTTTAGCAATGTTTCGATGACTCCCTATGATGATAGTAGCGGTGGGTAACTCCGGAGTTACTGATTCAAAGGAGCCAATTCCGAACGCGGATCCGTAAACCTTATTGAGTCCTCACAATTCTTATCGGCTCCGCGGTATCAAATGATTCCGGAGCGGAGTAGCGCCGCCGGAGCCGTGGAGCGCGGGTTGGCACTTGTTCACTCGCTCACTCGGTGCGTCGTGTCACTATAGTACCAGTACGGTGCGCTCTAATTTCTACAGGGTTAGAGTTTAATATGGATTGACTGGCACGCAAAAAATGTGATTTTTGTGTCATTGTAGTCGCCCAAAAGGTTCACCACGGTTTTATTATTATCTATTTTATTTTATTTGATATTCTTCTACCAAGTTTAACATTGTTTTATTCGTATATATTTGTATTCCGAAATTTAAATCATATGATTAAAATGACCTACTGTAAAGTCTGTAAACTGTCCAATTCAAAAGGTGCCAAATGATTCAACGAACCGAATGAATCAAATGTTTTGGGTGAACCGGGGAACCAAAATGACCGAGTGAGTGCCGGAGCCATACGGTGCCAAAGGAATCACTAAGGTGAACCGATTCCGGATTCGGAGTCGGAATCAGTGAATCAATTCACTTGCCGGAATCAAGATTACCCATGCCTAGATGATAGCCTGACATTAATTGGCGTTTACTGCAACACCAAATCTATCGGACCAGATTTTTATAGCCGATAGATCCCTGTTTAATTTGCTGATAACGTCAGGTATTTCGTCGACATTCCCTTGATGGTACAACTGCAGGTCATCTGCATACAGATGATACGCACACTGAAGTTCGGCAATAATGAATGTTCGCAGTTGCCCCCACTAGAGATTTAAAAAAAAATAGCCAAATGCATATATCAAAGTCCTAAGTCGACATAAACCCAACCCAACAAATCTAGCCGTTGTTGATGTCTAAAAGACATTTTTTTTCCGGAACGAGAAAAGCGTTAAAAATTTGATCGGTCTACCGTGCACAACGCGAATGCTAGAGCGATCGTTTAGCAGCCTCAAGAGACAAAACATCTGGTAAATCAGATGAGGTAGTGGTCAAGCGCAAGCCAATAGACTAATAAAAAACCTGGTTCAGAAGCACTACGAGGGAAAATCGCCTCTATGGTCTGGCCATGATGTGTGTGCACAGACAACTTATTAGATTTTCATTTTATTCGAGAAGTTTATAAACAACCCCCGATGATTGTGTTTTAGATAACTTAATCAAAAAAAAGTAGTTATCTCATTCGACTATAGGTACTTTATTATTAAAATCTTGTAATTGTCAATGGACCATCAGATTGCCTCCCAATTCTTTTTATTCTATGATTTTTTTATCCTATATTTTGTCCCAAATTCTTTTTATTCTAATAAATATAATAACTTTGTTAATACATTTTATTAACCGACTTCTAATAGGAGGAGGTTCTTAATCCGATTGTATTTTTTAGGGTTCCGTACCCAAAGGGTAAAAACGGGACCCTATTACTCAGACTCCGCGGTCTGTCTATCTGTTTGTCCGTCTGTCACCAGGCTGTATCTCATGAACCGTGATAGCTAGGCAGTTGAAATTTTTGTTATGTTGCCGCTATAACAACAAATACTAAAAACAGAATAAAATTAATATTTAAGTGGGGCTCCCATACAACAAACGTGATAATTTTGGCGTTTTTTTGCGATAATGGTACGGAACCCTTCGTGCGTTTTTTAATGTTTGTCCCTTCAAAACTTTTTAATAGGTGAACCGGTTTTGATATTTCTTTTTATTTGAAAGCTGGTGCTTCTCATGGTCCCATTAAAATTTGGTGAAGAACTTCGGAGATATACAACAGAACTCTTCAATAAACAACGTCAAATCTCTCGGGATTGCTGCAGTCACATGTCTGTTTTTGTTTATGCCATTTATTTATCTTACCGATACGCTCTAAAGGGGTACGAAGATGTGTACAGTACACCTTGGTACGCTCTCATTTCACCGGTTATTTTCAAGTTTTAAATTATTCGGGTAATCTTTGCAGCCATAACTTTGTGCATTATAGGTACCTTACTATATAACTTGTTCATTATGTACCACAACTGAAAAGAAAAATTAAACTATTTTACAAAAAAATACAACCGACTTCCAAAAAGAACACTACAAATTGAAAAATAACTTCAATTTCGGAAGTCGGTGTCAAAAAACGAAGAAATAAAAACAGGAACACCGACTTCCGAAATTTAAAATATTTTTCACTTTGTAGTGTTCTTTTTGGAAGTCGGTTGTATTTTTTATTGTACAAGCAAGTGCTCGTGGAGCGTTATCCATTGGACTTTGTACCGATCTTTTTACAATCGCCGTAGTGGTAAACTACCAGTGTAAAGCTGCATGTACTTTTGACTGTATTTAGAATTAATAGTTTTCCCATCTTTCATATATCAACTTTTCCCTCTCCAGATCCATCAGCTGGCGACGTCCTTGAAGGCTGCTGCTGACCAACTGAATTCCAGATGGAACTGTCCTCCTCATGATCAGCCGCTTTGTACTATTAAATTAAATTATTAATCAAACCTATGTAACCATGTTTATGAAGCCCGTATAGACCCAAATGAAATGACCATAAGGAGCACCATGAGAATTGAGCTATTATTAATTATTTGCGCGACCACTAAATACAGAAAACCAGTACATTAAAAACCCATTAAAATCAATCTCTAGAATAAAACAAAGTAGTAAAACAATGATTTATGTCCGTATTTGACGTCGTTTTAGTGAATGGTACGTCAGCTAATCCACAGATCTAGCATTTATTTTATTCAATAAACTTTATTCCGATGACTTTTAATAGCGATGTGTGTCTATGGATATGGCTTGCGTGCGTAATTAACGCCTTATCGGTTGAGTTTAGAAGATCGTCGCCGGCTCGTAGGTAGGTCGTCTGTCGTTAAGTGGAGCTTATCTGCTCATCTCTGGGATCATCTTAGATTTAGTAGCTTTGCATAAAACTTTTATAGAGATATCAAAAGAACTCCACATTGAACTAGGGAGCAACTGCGTTAACTTCAGTCCTATATATATATATCCTGTTTGGATTGATGATCCACAAAATGTAGGTCATGGAAAACTATTACTTTTCCCACTTCACTTCCTCTTCCACTGCAATATTAGCTGAGCATCTGAGTGCATGGCCATGAGTGATCTCTTAGTTCACTTTTTCAGAACTGAGTCCTCTTTGCGTACAAATGTGGGCAACTGATGTTGCCCTTTCTGTAGGGCAACATCAGTTGCCCACATTTGTATAGGAATAAGAAGACCTCAGCTGTCTCAACTCGACACAAGTGCTTATCTTTTTTGCTAAAATTAACGCCAGATCGAGTTCTTTCTAAATTCAATATCGATTAAATTTGTATCGATCAAAATCATCACTCAAAAACTAACTGCACAGAGCAGACATTTGCAAAAAAAAAACAGTTTTTTTTATCACCTTTGCGCATCATGCTCACCAGCCAGCCACTTTAAAAAGTATCGTTTTTTTTCTGTATTTGACACTTTGAAGGACCACAGATAATATCACCTGTGCTGTCACTACGGCACGTCAGAAGCCCGGCTTCCACTCGAGCGCTCTTCCTGCGCCAGATGGAGGCACGTGCGACGGCTTGCGTAAAAAAGGCACGCGTCGCGTCATAGATTAAGTTAATGTTAATTATAATGACGGGTAATTAGGGCGTAGGCAGGTATATGCGGCGTGTTAACGATATCGATGTTCAGCTGCAGGCAGTTAGTCTAGATCTGCTGTTATCGTTACAGTATGGTGTTTAATAGAAGACTAGAGTTCTTCTATTTGCAAATTCTGATCCTATTAATTCCATCCTTAACGGGTTGAATGCCGTAATTACCGAAACGATAAAAAGCCATTGTGTCTCGCGTGGATGAGGGGCTCGTGGCTAAATAATAACAACCGCACGGTTCGATCTTCAAGGTTAAGCAACGCTTGACGAGGTCGGTCCGTGGATGGGTGACCATTTCAACATACCGAGTTTCCTCCGTGCCTCGGCAAGAACGTTACGCCATTGGTTCCGGCTGTCATTCGAAGATCTTTGACAGTCGTCACGAGTAGTCAGAAGCTTGAGATGTGACACCAGTCTTGCCAAGGGGTAGCGTGTTACCCAGTTACTGGTTTGTGGAGGTCAGATAGGCAGCCGCTCCATGTAAAACACTGGTACTCAGCTGAATCCGGTAAGATTGGAAGCTGACCCCAATATATTGGGAAAAGGCTAGGCAGATTGATTGATTGTGTCTCGCGTGGATCCACGTTTCAGGCACTAAAGGGGTTAATATTTCTCGGTTGTGATTACACACAAACGATTCATCGTGTTGTCGTCTCGAGGCGTAGCGAGCGATGGATTAAAAAAAAAAACAAAATTATGTTTATTTTTCTTCCACAAACAACACTTATCACCTAAAAACTCAAAAACGGAAAAATAATACCTCGAAACTACACAAGTGAGTTACCTAATAGGTCGGCGACAAACTTTGGAGCAACCAGAAATCCCTGCTGAGCAGCCAGTACTAATCCTAAATCGTCGCAGGTCACCATCCGTGAGGTCACCGTGTAGGCTGAGCAGCTCCAACACTCTCTCTTCGCAAACTTTTCTCTGGCACAATCGTGCGCGAAGATAAACAGCTGATGTAACCGTAAAATTACTTCAATTCAAATCCAAATGAATAGTTTACGAAATATTAAAATATTTATAACTTTCATTTTAGGATTATTATAGAGAGCGCAATGATAAGTTTTTGAAATACGATGATTTGTCATCAAAACTAAGTAAAGTGAACCATTAACTTAGACAAAATCTCTTTTTCATAAGTTTATTATTATGATCACTTAAAAAACAAGGAAACGAAAACAGGAACGAAAAAAAAACGGGCTTCCGAAATTGAAGTTATTTTTCACTTTGTAGTATTTGCATTTGGAAGTCGGATTTTTTTTAAACTGATTTTAGATAATCTCTTTATTTAAAACATCTTATCCTAATTTACATCATACAAAAATCTGTCGCATCTCCGAAAATAACGAGCTGTGTAAATCGCGAATCAAGTTCCTAAAACCAGTTGCGCACTGGGGGTGGGCTGAAAAACACAATGCACGTGTCACCTGCCTCTTATCACGCCATTGTCTCCAGGCCTTACAGCGACATCTTGATTGGCTGTATAACGACCGATATGTGCTTAAAAAATGTCACGCTCAAACATATTCTAACATAACCTTAATTTTTTGAGGTTAAAGTTCAAAATGGCTGCTATAGAGTAAGTTTTTTTTTGTTAATTTTAATGGGTGTTGTTTCTTTTGTGTTAGGAGCGTGAATTATCGATGTTAAGTACTACTATAGAGTACCTATCGATAGTTAAGGGAGGGTGGTCTTTGTTGGTTAATCGATGTGTGATCTTATACAGGGGGATACATTGCATATTATATCATTACTCGGTCTAGTAGTTGCAAGCGTTACTGCTGAGCGTGAGGTCCTCGGTTCAATTCCTGTATCGGTCACAGCAGGGTTTCATCATCAGGAATTTGTCAGTAGCAGCCCGGAGTCTGGAATTGTGCCCGGTTGATTGGGCACATTGCTCGCAGAACGGATGGCCGATGGGGCTGAAAAGTTCTGGAATGGCGACCGCGAACCGGAAGACAATACGTTGGTAGGCCTCCCACTAGGTGGTCTGATGACCTGGTGAAGGTTGCGGGAAGGCGCTGGATGCGAGACACACGGGATCGGTCAATGAGGCGACGCCTGGGGGAGGCCTATGTCTAGCAGTTACGTCTTTCGGCTGAAATGATGTTGATGATAATGGCAATAGGCTCGTCCACAATTACTTGGTAGTTAAACACAACTGAGGAAATGAGGGTGTCCCATAGATGCATCCGCCGAACCCTTCAGGGTATATAGAATGTTTGTGTTACGATATATCATTACCTTCACGGAGTTTGGATTGCCAAGTTAGACTCGAGTACCCGTGTTCCCGCCATAAGCGGCACAGGAGGACATCGTGGAGTTTTAGTGTGTTGGAGTCCCACATAACTGCGCTATCTCCCTATGTTGACGCAGTATGCATGAGCATAAAACAGCAGGAGAACTGCCCAGTAAATAACTTGAACTCGCACCTTACCGAAAGTTATGTAACTCTAGAATTATCTAAGCTAAGCAGTTATATTTCTTTAAATCTACATCAAATCAGTATTATCTTCTGATCGCTTACAAAACAGTTGTGCACCGTGATGCATAGTTAGCATAACACAGTTTGATAAGAAGGTCTACTCCTCGGACCATACAATCCACGTAGACGGACAGTCAGACCACAGAAGAGTATCAGACCACAGGAGAGATCTGTTCTGTGAGTCAGACATTGGCCGAACGCGTGAAAAAAACTTTAAAGCTTCAGTAGTAGATCCTTGCGTTATCTTTCTTCTTACCCAATTAAGGCGTATATATTCCTCAATGTTAACGTAGTACTGGCCGTAAAAAAAAAGTTCTCAGTTCTCATCTGGTTTTGGTCAGCTAGCTCGCGAATACGTATCCTCCGACTGCACAGCATGTATTTCTTCTTGTTTACGTCTTTTTAGTTCGCTTTGTAAGAAGTCGGGTTTTTTGATTTTTAAATTAACTTTTTTTTTATTTATATCTTTTTAGTTAGGTATTTTTTTTGTAGAATTAGGTTCATTTAAACATATCAGTGTTATATATTTTCGAAATCACACCTTAAAACCCTTTATTTTGACACCCCTCAAGAGGGGATTGGAAGGAAAAAAAACCCCCACAAAATGGCGCCCAAAATCCATAGCCAGTAACACTTGCAGGGTTAAGACGATTCGATTGACGTAAGAATCATCAAAATCGGCCAACGCGTTTGGTCTCTAGGACGCCACGTAGGGTAAAAAGACCGAAACATGCACTATCAACATACTTTTGTCATTAGAATTCACGTTTATTATTATAATTTACGTTAAGTATCCTCCTCCTCCTCCTCGCATCGTATTCCTCATTACTGAGGGTCGTGATTCCCTGGTCTTCGTGGAAACAACTTCTCCTTCACCAATTTGCGCCATCTGCTTCTATCTTTGGCGTCGTGGAGAGCATCGTGCAGCCTGGTATTTAAAGATGTGCGGACTTGGTCTGACCATCTGATTGGACTTCGACCCCTCGGACGTTTCCCTTCGATCTTGCCAGTAACCATCAGCTGTTCTAGGTTGTGTCCGTCCTTCCTGGCAATGTGACCAAAAAACTCCAGAACCCTACGAATGCAGACCGTGGACAGTCTGATATTTATTTTTAGTTCCCGGAGGATCGAATCATTGGTGCGATAGGCAGTCCAGGGGATTTGCAACATCTTCCTCCAGCACCACATCTCAAAAGTGTCGATTCGGTCACGGTCGGCCTTCTTCAGAGTCCACGTGTCGGACCCGTAACTGAAGATGGAGAACACCAGGGAGCTGACCAGTTTCACCTTCGTCTTCCTTGAAATGTTACGGTCTCTCCATACTCTTTGCAGCTGGGTCATTGCATTTTTGGCCATCCCTATACGCCTCCTGATATCTTTCTCACATGACCCTGTGTTGCTGATACTTGCACCCAGGTAGACAAAATCGCTTACGGTTTCAAGTGATAGGGCACCTGTATATTGGAGATGTTTTGCGCGATCCACTACCATTACCTTGGTTTTAGCATGATTAATTTTGAGCCCCAGTTCCATACTAATTCTTTCCATCCTTTCAAGGAGATTTACCATTTCGGTTTAATTCGCAGGTAGTAGTGTAGTATCGTCTGCATAGCGGAGGTTAGTTAGCTTGGTGCCACCTATTGTGACCCCACCGTCCCAGTCTTCACATGTTCGTCTGATGATATACTCCCCGTAAATGTTAAAAAGGATGGGGGACAGAATGCAACCCTGTCTTACGCCCTTGCCGAAGTTGAAAGGCCCAGACATTGATCTGTCAACCTTTACCACAACCTGATTGGTCAAGTAAAGTGATTGAATGAGAGCCACCAGGTGTAAAGGTACTCCTAGTTCTTCCAGAATCTTCCACAATGCCGACCAAATCACGCGTTAATTATGTAATAATTTAAATCACGTTAAGTATATTGTTACTTATTTAATTATCAGTTGTTATTTTTTGAAAACATATACAAACAAATAGTTTTCTAGAGAAACGTGTGACGTTTGTTACTTTATATTAAGTTGTAGGCTGAAAATGATCTCTACTTCTACTGACGTGGGATTTTGGCTTAAAGTGGGATAAGCACTATCTATGAAAAAGTACATGCAATAACGCTATAAACTTAGGGTTCTATGTATATGCGAACATGCAAATGATATCACGCTATCATCCACTCCCTTTCCACATAGTCTATATTATATACATATATTCCTCTCCATCCATACACATGTATGTAATAAAGTCTCCTATTCCAATTCATTGTATGCCTTCTGCACCTCGCTATAACACGTAGTTAGGTAAGCAGGATCGTGGGAAGCATTGCGGTGGCGGAAGGAAGGCGCCTGGGTCGCCGCAATTTGTGCCTTGAGGACTGACTTATGATGTCTGGAAACTGTCGCTATATGTCCTATTGATTAGTAAGAACCTATTGTAATATCAATGGGTGTATTTTTTTATGGGTATTTGTTGCTACAGTGACAGAAGAACCTTAGAAGACAGGTAAGACATGAAGCTCAATCATACTTCGTCGAAAGTTCTGCAAAATGTCATTACCATCATCATTTTAGCCGAAAGACGTCCATCTACACACCTATCTATACAAATAAATAATATTGAATTTTCTGTACCTATGCGATATCAAAATAACAACGTTTTATTGAATGCATGTGAAAGTATATACGGTACTAATAACAAATACGCAATTTTTATTTAATTTTCTATTTGTTCCGGGTAATCTCTGAAACAGATGGTCCGATTTTGACAGGAAATGGTAGATAGCTGATGATATAAGGAGTAACATAGACTATCGTGTCCAAATAGTTCCTGTGGGAAAATTAAAAAAAAAACGAGTTTGACGCGGTTGAAGTCGCGGGCCTACCCTCAGCCTCGTCACATCAATCGGCCCTATGCTTATTGCATCCAGCGGATTCCCGCGGCCCTCACAGAAAAAAATATAAAGGGAGAAAACTACTGGTTGAGGCATTACTTTGTGGAAATCCATGATAAACAAAAATATGCAATTACAATATTCAAGTAACAGTACTACTTACTTAAATGTTGTAATTGTTTATTTCCACCTAATTAACGTTAAGTTTAGCGGCATTTTCTCTGAATACTTGCATATTTTGTTGAAAACAGAAAACTTTGCCTGATGATGCCTTAATTAAATGCAAGTTGTAAATGAAACTTATATACCTACACACAATGTTTAACCACTTATTGAGCTGCAGTTTTATAAACATCTATCAGAATATATCTGAGGTAGCTTTGGCATCGGCTTTGCCAGCAGCATGAACTTCGAAAACGATCCTACGGGAGCGAAGTATCAGAACAATTAAAATATTCTATCCTGCCCGTGTTCATCTGTAAATATTTTAAATAAATAAATAGATTAATTCTGTTTCTTACCATTTCCACGTAATAATTAATTGGACACTAATAAAGTGTAATTCCACCTTACCTGTCAAGGGTCACGCAGGCTTGCATCTTTATATTAATTAACAAATTCCTAGATGATCGTGTAATAACACGGAGTCGATCGTTGCGCTCGGGAATATATTAATCCGACATATTTGCTTAATTCTCAGATAATCTGTTTAATTGAACATGCGGCGCTACACTGGACCACAATGTAGGCAGGAGAAGAAGGTGCACTTATGGCATTATGTAGCTAACTAGCACTTTGCCAGCGACTTCGTACTTATACACTACAAGAGGCAATGATGTCTTGATAAGGTACCTTTTTATGGGGCTCTGATCATGTCTGTCAGTAGCCACTTTCAGCCCCCTAGCCGAGCTCCAAACGTTTCGTATCGAATCTCTCTCTAGCTACAATCGTTAACGCCTTCTATTTTTTCTTTTCTTTATAGGCTCGCGTTTGACCACTATCTCGCCTGATGTTAAGTGATGATATGGTCGAAGGTGGAGCACGTTTGCCTAGAAGTAACCTATTCACTCTTGACTTGAAGACCCCTAGGTTGTAGCTATCAGGAAACAAGGACGCCGGCAGGGAATTCCACTCCTTAGCTGTACGTACAATGAAAGTATTTTCAAAACGCTTTGTGCGTATGGGTGGGATATCCACCATGTATCGATGGCACATTGCCGTACTTCTTGTAGTCCGATGATGGAAAGGGCTAGGCGGAATCAAATTGTGCAAATCAAATTGCGCACATTCCCCGAAATGTAACCGATAAAAAACCGACAGGCTGGCAACTCGGCGACGATGTTCGAGGCTCTGGAGCTTTGAGGCGACCAGTGCATCGTTGCCAATAAGCCTTTTGGCCCGTCTGTCAATCGACTCAAGTGCATCAAGCTGGTATTTGGCAGATCCATCCCAGAGGTGAGAGCAGCTAGTACTCCATGCATGACCGAACTTGCGCTTTATAGTTTTAGTTGAGCAGCTGTTCAGGCGTGAAGTACCGTCTCACTTTCGCAAGGATCCCTAACTTTTTTGCAGCTAATTGAGCCTTTGCCTCAATGAATGGACCAAAATTGAGGGTCGATGTTAATGTAACACCTAGAAGGTCGAGATGGTCCGTTATCGGCACGGTTACACCACAGAAGGATGGAGCCGGGTGGAATTGGCTCTTTTTTGCGGAAAAAAGACACGCCTGGGTCTTAGCAGCATTGAAACTGACTAGATTGGCATTGCCCCATTCGGAGACTGCCTCCAAAGACAGGTTCAAGCGCTCAACCATGGCCTCCCGAAGAGACCGGACTTGAGGCCCAGTAGCCCGTGCGCCAGATACGTATCTCTCAGCAACAGTGCTGTCGTCTGCATACCCAAAGGTTCCGGGTTTTAGCAGGTCATTAATGTGCAGCAAGAACAATGTTGCCGAGAGCACTGCCCCCTGAGGGACTCCGGCGTTAATAACTAACTGACCGGACGAGCAGCCATCGATAACCACTCGGATGGACAGATCCCTCAGGAAGTCTGCAATCCAGTCACACAGACCACTAGGCAGGCCGAAGGAAGGAAGCTTACCAATAAGGCTCTCGTGCCAGACCCTGTCAAAGGCCTTCGATATGTCAAGGGAGACAGCAATTTGTATGGTCTGACCACTTGACTTAACGTTCAGCTGTGTCTTTCCCATACATTGATTCGTTTTCTACTAGCGTTATCGATTGTAGATTGTCAACTTAGCTACAGATGCAGGAAGCTGTTACTACTGTCGCGAAATCTGAACGTGCAGATTGTCTAGATCAGAATTCATTGGATAGAAACAAACAGCAGACTTATGAATAGATACCACTACTTTGGTAGACCTTAGATATTTACAGAGATTACTTAATTTGAAAAATGTTCTGCACAGTTTTCAATGTTAGATTCAAAATTGAACATTGCAAATGCTCATATTGTGTGGTTCCTGGCCAAGGGCACCGAAAAGGCCCCTTAGGAACTCTGCCACTTTATTGGCCCCACATCATTTTCTGGTGCAAAGAGCTAATGCGATCGATTTAAGCCGTATTACTTTTTGTAAGGCTATTGTTCACTGGGAGTTGGCATAAGGCAAAGAGTAGGCCCTTTAGGTATTCCTCTTGATTGAGCCCGTATGTAATCGTCTAGTACAAATAACAAACTGCGATCCATCTATTTTTGGTATTACCATGTGTAAGACTAGTCTTCACCAGGTTGATCTGCTAAGCCATCGAGTGCAGTTTGAACCTGCTGCTCCTCGTTACCTAGTGCCACCTCTGACGGTCGCGTGACCGCCAGTATCGCCGCATCTCTGCCGATACCCATCACGGTGTCAATTATAAGGCCGGATGGCTCGCCGGCCGTGTTGCTTTCACCACCGCTCATACCCTGCCTGATCTATGGACAATCATTTCATACTGATGAGTTTTGCAAAACGAGAGATTTAAAGATAGTGTGATTATGGAGGAACGAGGCACTGAAGAAAACATGTGAGACGGTGCTGTTTCTATCAATGGTTGAAGCTATGAAGTCTTTACAGCTTGCGAAGCGTAGTGACCAAATAGATGTAGGTGGTGAAATTGCAAACGTGCCTTTCTTTGGAGTACCAAATCACCAATGTTAAGAAAACAATCTGTTTTGAATACAGGATCCAAGCATGAAGAAATGCTAACAACTATTATGACTTTAGAGACAATAAGCCATTTACGGCATATTTCTTATTGACGAATGCCGACGAACTTTTCGCAAGACAATAGAGCTGCATCGACCTAGCTATCCAAAACACCTCGATTATATTCTTCGCTGAATAGTAACATCCAAACGCAAGCATATATTTGACACATGTCCAAACAATGGCGACTGACCCATGCGACACAATGCTTGCCGCGTCAAGCGCAAGAACACTCGTTTGTTTGATCGTTTACAATAATTCACTATTGTCTAGCGTAACGTAAACATGTTGCACTAAACGATTTAAGATTATAGGTCTGGCGGAATGATCGCACGCACTTGAAATTTATTCAATTTTGCGTCTCCCCTGGGGGCATACCATGAACTCTTTGAGCAAGGTTATTTCCATAGTGCGTAATGGACAGATGTATCCAAGTCAAATGCACAATGGAAATAAGCTTGCTCTAAGAGTGCTTAGTAGGGCCGGCCCCTGGTCCTTGTATAACGTTAAGATTTAGGGGATTTTATGAAAGGACCAGTTTCTTCCCTTTCGGTCCTTATTTTTTTTAAAGAAACTATATAACTGTTGGGTTGGGGCCTCCTAGTCAAGACACGTGTGTATTTTTACACGCTTTAGTTCTGACCCTAACATAATTATTGCGTCATTGTTTGCGTTAGTCCCTTTTCTTCCTACACTACCTTGATTAGTAAGTAGCTGTAGTAACTTATATTTGTCAATCTTTTGTTTTATTTTGAGTTTCGAATTGTTTCTAACTCATGGTGGATGGTTGTAAACTTCTAATTCACTTTGGCAACTTGGATAAACGCTGTGTGCTATATCATAAGCTGATTGACTGAACCTTTAGAGATCCTTGAGTAATATGTGAGAGCTATTATAAATGCTACCCGCTTTGGGTAGCATTTCGTTTGTTATTAGTAATTCTATTCTTAATTCTTCTTAATTTTCAATTGGTAATTAAGCTATCTTCTAGAGAAAATCCATTCGACATCTACAAGACCTATATTCAAGATCAAATTTACGATGAACACATATATACTTTGTATAGTATATGGTATATTCATTAACTCATAACATATATATATAATATCAAACGTCCCACACCTCCAAATTGTAAAAAGGACCTAAAATCTATTTTCTTTTTATTTAATTTTTCCTAATGTGCTTATTATGCTAACTGCCGCCAACGTTTGTCCTAATCTAGATACTAATGTCTTCCGGTTTACCGTTGCCAGTGCAAGGGACTTGCCGCAACTTTGGGAGATTCACATATATTTGGAGATGGCTTTTAGCTACTTAGAAAATGAACAAGAAAAGAAAACATCGATGTATTTTGGCAGATGCCATTAATAAGTATTTGAAAAACTTTTTTGCAGCTATTATTTTTTTGTAAACACCAAAAATAGCGTATTGACGAGACTGCCTAAATTACTCAGTCTACAATATGGGCAAAAGTCAAAACACGTATTATGCTTCAGCAAGATGGATGGCCCCGGCCTAAGCTTCACCAAATCACGATGTATTTTTTCTCGATTTCCCATTAGTGGAAAAACATGATTCGTCTGCCAAATAACGTTGTCTCTTTCACACTGTTCGTTCAGGTTCGGACATGTTTGGAACAAGTGCTATGAATGACATGCCGATGCTCGCATGAATGGACAATGGATTGGAATGTGAGGCCGCCATGATCAAAATATGGAAGTTCTTGGAAATTACTATGTGATTTGTTTGCTAAAATGGGAATAGTTGGAGATGAAAATGTAAGTTTCATAAGTGCCGATATAGATGATTTGATGCTGATGTTTTTCCACAAACATTTGTAGAAATTGGCACTTATTACTTAATCCGAAAAAAATAACATTGCTTCCAATAATGAGAAACTACCACAACCTGAGTCTTTAGCATTCAATCCCACCTGACCCGGGTTGAAAACGAGATCACAAAAATGTTTATAGATCTATACTAATGATCTGCAAGAGTCAATTCGTAATTTGGCCTCGAGAGACCACCTTAATTAAAGAATTTTGGGGACAATGTGTCTCGAGGACATGTCCACACATTCCGGCTCCACAACTGATAAGGTCTGGGGTCAGGCTGTCTGCCGTCGCTTAATTAGTTGCTTAGCTCATAGCTCTATATAAATATCGCATCTAGATGGTCCTCCCGTTTTGGACACCTCGTCTTGATTTGCTTCTCTATTGTTTTAATTCTCGCCCACCAGACTCTTGGTTTAATACCTAAACCGAATCATTTATAATTGGTGTTCTGAAATCTTTGAATTCTTTAAATGATGACATCTTGTCTGACTTGATTCTATGATGATCTAAGAATTAAAGAGAAAATTTAAGAAATAAATGTTGGTCCTTCAGTACGGATAGGACTGGTGTCTCTACGAAATTAGCAGAATGCATTCTGTAATAAAGAGAAATGAGAATTACAATATTTGCTAATAACTACGCGACTCTGGCTTTCATTTATGACCAGGGCCCGATATAGCAATTTTGTTACCGTCCTTTAAAATGACGCCTCATAAGGAGCTAAATGTTTCAGGATATTATCTAATGAAAAAGAATGCGGTGTTTAACCGTCGGATCGGATAAAGCCGCTAAATTACCCGACTGCAAGGAAAGGGTTATGTTTTTCGCGCGTATCTTGTAAGTAATATTCTTTATTAACTTATATCTTGCAAAACTAGATGGATTTACATAATTAAGACATCGTTAGATAGTGTTCTTATATAGGTGACGTTAAAAAAAACAAACACGACGGATTTTGGGCTTCCATACCCATCGACTTGGGTGTCGAAATGAACGGTTTTTAGAGCTCTAGAGCTAGAAGCCGAATGAACTAGCTAGAAGATACCAAAAGTCATAATACGGTTAATCCTAACTATTCACATGAAGTGTAAGATTCACGGAACGAGTATTACGACACAGTCACAAAAGTTCCTAGTATTAAACATTTCTGGAACATCTCCAGAATTTTTACAACTCCTGACTGTACCGTACGTAAGACATCTGTGAATGTCTCAATCGTATGAATGGTTGTATTAACTTTGTATTTTTAATATACCTACGGCAGCGTGGAGCGTGGGCTCGAACCCCAGAAGGTTTGGTGACGTCACCAGCTGCCCACTTGGCAATATCTGGCTCGGATGACGTCTGTGACGTGTGTACTTCGCTTTTATGGCCCAAAAATCAACTCTTCCCCGCGTCATTGAGTAATTTTTACATACCTACTAATGCCTATTTACCTTAAACAGAAATGGGTCTGGTCTCACTAAAACAGGTGTGCGATCCAGAAGTTTTTGGCGAAGTGATTCAAAATAAGAAAGATGCTTTATTTTTTGCAGTAGCCGAAGATTTGGCAGGACCTACTTACCATAATGATATTGAAGCATATTATGAAGCACACTATGAAGCAGACGAGGTAACACAAAGTGTGGTGTAACCAGCAGTGTAGTTATTACCTTTTTATTGCATAAGTTATAATGATGGGTAAAAACTAGGCCATCTGATCCTTCAGTGCAATCTGTCGGCGGAACTCTGCATTCAACAATACATTGTGAAAACTAACTCGCCATACATATTGCATCAATCACAGTTCACATAACATCATCAACATGACATTTGATTGGTCTGGCTCATGTGTTAAAAAACGGATCTTTTAGCTGCGATTTTAAATCGCCCAATTACCGTTTCCCCAATTTTCTCGTGCCAAAAATTTAATCGTGATTCAGTGAGACGAGGCAGTAGTAGGCAAATCAGTCGTTTCCTGCTTAGAGCAATTGGTAATGGTGGCATTTCCCGCGCAAAAGTGACGCGTGGTGAGTGATGGCCGCCGACCACGTCGGAGTGCGGTCGCTAACGTGATAGATTAATTAAAACTGTCATGTGTCACATTAAATATTTAGCCGAGGATTGATGGGGACATCGGTGAAAGAGTGTGTAATGCCGGCTACGGCGCGCGGCGTTTGATGGAATATTATCGTATTCTAACTTAGCATAATTTTGTTGTTGTCTTTGCTTGCATTCATTCATCATACAGTTGCGCTAATTTACCATGTCTATTCTAGGTTGTGGCAATAAAGGGTGATGGGAGGAAAGAAAACAGAGTGGAAGGAATACAAACTATATTTTTATCAACATTCCTCCACAAGAGCAATGTTCTCCTATGAATTGTTGATGTCCGTTAGCTTTTAAGAATGTTGTTAACTACCCTTAAATTGTAATGGACTTAAAACCACCATCCCTTTGACCTAGATACAGTACAACAAACTTTTTCTTGGATTTTTGTGGATATCTGCAAGGACTTTCAGTTTTTTTTAGAAACCTTCGTCATCACCATAGCCCTAGACACAAATATCAAAACTGACACGCGTATGAGTCTTCGGCGTCAAGTTTCGCAAGTGGTCGGATGACTTCACTCCGCAGCTCCGGCGCGGCGGAAGGAGTGGGCGCTCTCCTGGCGCTAGGATGTCCAGCAGTTGTACATTCCGGATACTAGGGAATTAAGTGGCTTATGTTGTGGATGCGCAGGAATTCTGTCAACTATTGGCGGGTTAATGATGTCATTAAGGTCGGGTTATTTTGTGTTTTGGCCTCTGCTGACTGTGACAGCTCCTAGCGGGTTTGGTTTTTGCCATGGTCAAATGAACTGGCGAACCAAATTACACCATCCCCTAATAGTCAGTTTAGTGTATAATCCTTTGGCCTTAAGAAAGGAGGCACAAGACTGTGGTGTTTTTAGCTCGGGTATAACCTTTGGTTCTTGGGTCAAAACTCTAAGAGTGAATAGGTTACTTCTAAACAAGTGAGCTCCATCGTCGACCACATCATCGCTTAGCATCAGGTGAGATGGGTTTGGGCAGTAATCGAACGCGAGTCTCACTACAAAATAACCCTTTCCTTGCAGTCGGGTAAAAATATAGCTAGTCTGACAAAAAATATTCGTAATCCTTCAGTAGATTACATAGTGACAAATCCACTAACCTCGGGATGACTAGCACTGCCAGGAAGGTTATCAAGGATGTTCAGTAATGTGTTATGATACTCTAACTAGTCTTCAAGTAGGTTCTTCCTATATTCCTAGAACTGTTTGCAAAGAGAAGGAAATGTCTTATCATTTAGTTAAAGATGACGTGTTGTATTGTCACTGAACTACTTTGTCAATGACCACTTACTCGTATATTATAATATGCTTAGTGATTCATATCGTTACGAATTTGCCAAGGGGATTTTCTTTTCTGAACTCCAACAAGGTAAGCTTATGTCTTTAAGTCGATCTTGACAAAGTATATGTCGCAATAGGGTCAATTATTAGAGAAAATTACTGTTTTTTCGCGAAGAGCTCTTCTCCATAAGGGGCCGATGGTTGAAAAGAGTCATAGACTTACTAAGTGTGAACTGTCAAATCTTTTTGGTATCATGTTGCAATCAGTTGAAAGAAGGTGTCTTAGAGATAACCGTGAAACTAAAGGACCAATGGTCCTTTAGTCTCACTAGGTGTTTTAGTTTTTGGTCTCATCAGTGTCAAACACAATATGTTATTGTTATGATGATTAGGTAGTTTATGTCGTTTAGGGATTATTGGTAGGCCCCATGTAGTGTTAGCCCAGGGCCCTACAAAATCACGATCCGCACGTTACGACAATCGTAATCGCTGGTAGATGTTAACATTGTCTACGGCTTCGCTAGAGCATAAATATGTACTATTAGAAAATAGGGCTGAGGACGTCATTTAGGGAGGAAATAAACAAGTAAAAGTATTGAATTATTTTCCTTCAAAAACATTGCGTTAATAAGTATGCACCTACCATTAATGCCTATGCCACAAACTATACCATAATTATATGCACACGTAATTTCCCAAATTAGGAGTCATGATTTTTTTCATAACCTACAGCGTGTGGACGTGAGCCTTAGCATACAGACTGCAGAAACAATACTAGGGATGTTACAGCCAAAAACCAAGTTTTCAACCAAGTAGGTTTAAAGCTTGCAGATTTGCTTGCAGTGCCTTAGTTACTTACCAGTTCAAAGAGTTTGGTTTGCTCGTAATGAAAATAAAGTAAATTGTCATTTCGCCAAAAACAATTATTCTGAAAGTTTGACTTCTCGCTCTCGACAATGATCGATCAAAAGAGAGGAGTAGGTTGTGGCGAAAGCGTGTGATCCCAACCCTTCAGTCCTATCGTCTGAAAAACCCTATTGCTGGTAAATTCATGAGCCAGGAGCACATTCATTTTTTGCAGAGGTTAGAAAGGTCGAAAATATTGCACCAAGATTGCACCAAGGTTAGATTTTTGTGTCAATTCCTACAGAAATAGGAAATGTAGTATAAAGTATGCAGTATTCTGTTACCTGTCGACAATTTCATGAATCAGTGAAAATGAAGGAATGCTAGAGCAATCGATGCAAATTGCAAGATAGGTAAATTTTACGACCTAACCATGTAGAGGTTAGCTTTACTATTGACTATTCGTACAGAAATAATGATAAATTTGTTGACCCGCCATAATATCAGCGTTGTCAAAAGCCTCTACAGTTAACCCCGTATTCAGGCCATTTTTTGTCTCAAACCTTTATTAGAATATTAAATAATGTAACTATCTTCAATGGGGGCTGGGGGGCCTTTATATTCACGGGGCCCTAGGTTGAAGCCCAAATAGTCCTTAGATAGATCCTTCCCTGGACCACGTGCCATTTCGATAGATTTCGCTAGTCAATCATTTGGATTTGGAACGCTTTGACAGTCGTTATCGCTAATTGAGGTTCATCTAATTAATAGGAGAGTCGCGGCAAGGTGCGTGAACTGAACTAATGGAATTAAAATGTAATCCCTCTCGTGCCCCGTATTTAGCGCGTGCCTAGTGGCTCGTCTAGACTCTATGCGACCTGGCTTATACCTAGCGATCTGGGTCATCACGGGTGAGTAGGTACAATGCCTACCCACGTACTTATACTAAGTAAATAGTGCTCTCATTGCAATGGCTTTTATTCTATACCACTTATATAAACATAAGATAAACATTATCGAATATAACAAGTACACAAATAGGCTCTATAAGACAGCCTCGCTTTTAGATGATAAAAGTCAGGTTTTTTAAAGAATAAATGAAGACTTTTCTAGATATGAACTCTCTTGTGAACTTCGTAAACAAGAAACATTTTTGTTTTTTTTTCTAGTAGTATTTAATATTTTAATGAGGCATTAATTAAGGTTAATTAAAGTAAAACAATTTTTCAATTATTCCAAATAGTCTTTGTTATCGAGGATCTAAAGTCCAAAAAAATTGCAAACACTAAGTTGAATGAACGTTCTAAAATTAAAAAGAAGATTTCAAATAAAGACTAAATTTTCTCACGGGAATGACAACATTTTTTCGCAAAAACTATTTCACAGTTGAAAAAATCTTCACAGATTCCGTAATGAACAATGCACATTACCCAACTAGGCTGTACAATAAACCTCTACAGGTGTCAATACTTTTGTCATAAAATAAAAATCCTTTTCAAAATCCAAAGACAAAAAAGATAGTATAGTTCGTTCGCACGGTGCACCTTCATTCATAATTTTAAAAGGTTTATTCATGAATGAAACAATCAATGTTTGCAAGAAACTATTTTGTGCTCTTTTGAATGTCCTCCTACTATAATCTGCGAGACAATATTCATTCATATTAATGCCTCACCTTTTACGGTAGTGTACTAAAATGTTGTGGTTATTTGAAATACAATGACCGTCTAGTGTAGAAAAGGTACTACGCTTAGTGTATCCGTATTTTTTTATTTAGGGTTGTACTATCGGTATACGAGTAGTTCGTAGTAATTCCATGGGTTTACGATTTACACAGGGAAAAATCGTTGTTTAAATCAAAATGTCAAATTAGGAATTCGGTAATTTCCTGTGCAATGTCATGACATGACCTAGTTCTGCATTTAAATTTTTATTCACACCTTTACCAGAATTGCATCACTGTTTTTTCAACTGACGTTTTTGTGTATTTTTAATTAGCGATTCATTGATCTTTTATTCATTCAGTGAATAATTTGATACACATAGATCCGTGAATCGGGCAGATGACTAACATGTCGTAAAAAAATGGAGCCGTCACGGGACGCCTGGTAGATGTGAAACATCGACGTTATTTCGTAAAAGTAGTATGCAGAAAAGAACAGATTGTGGTAGGAACTAAAAATGTCAATAAAATAAAATAAAAAATATAACGATTTTTTTTTCTAGATAACGATGATTTTTTATTAAATAAACATTCATTTTCATTAAATAAAAAAATTTATATATTTATTTTAAATCGAAACTACTCAATTAGTTTAATCAGTGACTTCGGTAATAGTTACATTCGATGTTGCCTCTGAGAACGGTATTACTGTGACAATTGGTTTACCAGAAAAACACAGGTTATGAGTACTGTAATAAACAGAGTATACATTATAGGTATCCGAGCTCAGTGGAGCGAAAGAGATGGCTTAACGCCGGATCGAGTGAGAGAGAAACGCACAGTCGATTGCGCGTGGCGACGCGTCGCCACGCCAGAAATCGGTCTCACGTGCGCCTATAGATGTTTCACATCAATAAGATTAGAGGCTGAGTGGAGATGATGCTTTCGCTTAGTGATTGATCCGTACAGTTCAGTTACTCATTCACAAAAATAATTTGTTACTTATGGCTATGAGTGAGGTATCGCAAATATTGGATGAGGTTCGTCATGAACGGATTACAGTATTGCTGAAAATAGAAGATAACAGTCTGCTTGGTAATACGTATTCGGTGAACGGTTACACATAGCAGTTATTTGTTTGGTGATTAATCTTATGAGATGGGCTATTAGCACTTATACGAGTATACTCATCATTAAGTATAATTTATGGCTTCAATTAGACTTCAGACAGAGAGAAAATAATTTTAGTAAGCTGTTAGATTCTTCAGTCAGCTAGCTAGCTTTCGAAGGCTTTAAATTGGTTTGGGTATGGTTTGAGGTTACTAGAAAGCCTCAAGCTATACCTATAGCTTAACTATTATAGCTAGACTATCTTCTCTGTTTATGTACTAAAGAGCTTGAGCGCTAAAAGGGACGTATGATCACGTATGGTAATTAAAACAATTGTTTTCTACTGTGTCTGCTAACTCGCGCTCAAGGGGCTAATGGAAATTCATAGAAATTATGAAAGTAGGAAGGAACAGTGAGATACCACATTCCTGGTCAGTTTTCCGAGTTGTCACGAGTTTCCCACGCTCGGCATGCGTTATCTTCGTATCTTGGGCCTGTCCCGCAGCACAAA
This sequence comes from Orthosia cruda, assembly GCA_964057195.1. Classification (NCBI taxonomy): domain Eukaryota; kingdom Metazoa; phylum Arthropoda; class Insecta; order Lepidoptera; family Noctuidae; genus Orthosia; species Orthosia cruda. Next base: position 42,309,696 of record OZ059835.1, read on the forward strand.
CAAAAGGATTGTCGCACATTAACAGCTAATCTTCAGCGTCACACCTAAATAGTTTTATGTTTACGTAAATTAGTACAAATTCTAGAACTATCAATATAAAGTTCTGGTTTCCTTGACTAAATCATCGAATTAAAGATTCACATGAAATGGGCAAGATTGCAGTTTATTAAAAAAAGTGCCACAAAAAGAATTTGAGCGGAATTGGCAAAATAACTAATATAGTTATTATCTCTGTGGTAGTAGGCTGTACGTACCGCTGTATTGTACACCATTTTAACAAAGCTAATAAAAACATTAGATTAAAACAAGGTACAACCTGGGCCTTATTTTAAAAAGCTATATCTAAAAAAGATTTTACCAATTATCTTAACAAAAGGGTAACAAAACATAAACAAACATCTGTGCGTTAATCCGAAGAGAAAAGACGATTACCTTTAAAACGATTCTGCCGCCCTTTCTGTTTCTTATCTGCACCCATTTAGTAATGAGGTAACTACCTGGTAGGCCTTTTGCTTACCGTAATCTTTATTACAGGGCGCCAAACTCCGCACGTGTTTTCTTTTCAAACTAAGTAATTTGTTCTATTCATCTTTGTAGATAATGTTAAAGATCCTTTAGCCATGTGTTTCGGTAATAGGCTGAATGCCTTTTTGTTCGTGCTACAATTATGAAAATGCAAAGGACCAAAGCTGTTCTACCTAACCATAGATGAACAAGTAAAACATCTGTATGTAATTAGTATAGGGTAGTAAGAAATTACCTTGTTTACCTGTCTTCAGTCAGATTATTGTAACTGTTTTTTTTTTATATTTACTTTTGTCTTTAGCGCCGGCAGGACTTTTTCTCGGGGTGCATCTTCAGCATCCCGCGTCAATAGGTTTCCTTTTGCTCAATTGTACAGACACAGAACTAACCAGTAACTTGAAAAGTTTTGAGACATAATAATTCTAGAACGAGCGAAGTAAGCTCGAAAATTTCATCACCTCGCCTCGATTTTTTATTGAAAGTAAATTTCAATTAATCAATTTCAGTAATTTCCCTGAATTTTCATTCTGTAGTTTATTTTTCATGCGGCAGAAATTAGAGATAAGATTAATTTCTTACCGTCTTATTAATAAAAATGGCGTAAAACCAGCTTACTCCGAAGTTACTCTTGGACTAGCTAATCCCGGAGTAACTAAGGATTAATTAAGCTTTAGCAATGTTATTAATAAACATGGAATAACCTCGGACTAACTATTCATTCCTTACTCTTGGATTTATGCGTAAGCTATGGCAAACCAGTTGAATTTAAAAGTAAAAATAATGACCAGTGACTGAAACCAAGAAAGTTGATGACTTATAGTAGAAAAAAAAAGAAAAATAGCAGCGAATTGACATCTGTCATACAGTTTTGAAAGTGAAGGAGGCAATTTTATATTTAACCCAATAATTACAACTTAGATCGCAAATAATAAAATATTACAAATGCGAAAGTCGCTTCGTCTGTCTGTCTGTCAATATATTCATTTTAACTAAAAATTTTCATCATCGAATCACAACAAACAAAATATCAATCAAACTTAATAATTGCAGTCACCATGGAAATACTCTTAATCCAACTTTAATCAGATCTTAATCTAGCTAGCATCTTGGTGTGTAACTTTTAGTCCGAGACTAGAGTCAGATTAGTATAGTCCCTCCTTAGTCCGTGTTTATTAATAAGTACCAACCTAATGCTTGGAATAAAGTTGATCTTACCTTAGTCCACGTTTATTAATAAGACGGTTAGAGTTTAGGTGTACCTAGTTTATGGAATCTTTGTTGTATTTTAAAAAAATGCATAAATTATGTAAACCCCGTAATGTTTGTTGTTTTCCTTTTAGTTGTTATGAATGGACCCAGTTTACCTATACTATGGTAAAGTACCTACATCAGATGAACTGTGCTATAAATAGGTATGTTTACGTTATATTACAGCTTACACGGGATGTACTGTGTACCTACAATCATTATTATATTTGATTGTTTGTGGCTTTTCATATTACAGAGTGAATAATTAAATTAATTTTATTATTGTCGAGTATTATTAACTGTTAATTAATTCCATTCATCATCATCAGCCTTTTAATGTTCCCACTGCTGGGACACAGGCCTCCTCTCTGTGAGAGGGGATGGGCCGTAATCCACCACGCGGGCTCAGTGCGGATTGGTGGATGTCATATGTTAGCGTTTCATTCCATTACCTTAAAACAATACGAGAAATGAGTAAACAAAGCAAATTCAAAATATTCTGGAATGCCCAGAATGAGTTCTACATATATGTATTAAATTGACAAAATGCTCACTATGCTCAGTCCATCTTTTGGTTTCTTCACCATTCATTCGCTGAATCTCATTCAATCTTTTGCAGCATTCGTTTCCCGTGTTCAATTGAAATTAGTTCTTTACTCTCTTCATTATTCATTCACTAGCAAAAGAAAATAGAGATGGGTAGCTGGCCGTAATTTCAATAACCTAGCTAGCTGGCTATTAGGCATGAAATAGCCGGCTAACTAGCCAGCTATTCAGCTATTTGGCTATAGGATTTCAGAGTCAAGTAAAAAAAAGCACCCACTGAATGATAGTTAGTTCGGCTACCCCGCCAAGGGGCTTTCCTCAGCTACCCCGCTATCCCGGTTATCGGCTACGGCGGCTAAGGTGGCTATCGCGACCACGGCTACTTTGTGCGGCTATACCGCTACGGCAGCTACTCGTTGTATCTTAAACCAGAAGGATATAGTTATGTGTCGTTACGTGATTTTTAAGTAACACAACAAAACGCGGTTTGCGTTTTGACAACGTTTTCCAAACAATCTATTTCACAACTATCTATTCACAGAATAAATTATAACATAATATTATTAAAACTATTTTACGACGCGACACAACACACACAACCATTATACTCTGGATATTGCTAGCCAATAGCTAGCTATCGTATTCTCGAATACCGTAGCCGTGGCTATTTTTTGAATAGCCGTTATTTAGCTAGTTATTAGAATAGCTACCCATCTCTAAAAGAAAATGTCACTTTACCGGGTCCACTTGTCCAGCTCTAAATTATGTTATCTGAGCTTAAAACTCTGAAATTTTTATTGTGGCAGAGTCTGAGTATTTTTCATAAAAGGGAGCTAGACTCATTGTAATAGTCTAGCGAAGGTTGAAAGAATAAGACAGTCGTCGAAGACCAACAAACCAAGCTACAACCCAGTCTTTGCACCCTTTACTTGTAATATTACATTCAAAAAGCTCCAGGAAACGGGGCAATAATGTTTGAAGACACAATTTGAATTGGCCAAATTTGGTAGGTGTCTTAGCACTAGGAATAATTTATAGCTGTCTGCTACAAGCCTAATTTGTGAAGTAATTGAAATAAATTGCCTTAAAAATCACACGTCGTGCGTAGGCATCATCCTAACCATGCTTAGTCTTTTCTCAACCATGTTGTGGCCGGCTCCAGTCTAACCTGATGTAACTGAATATTACCAGTATATTTCTTGAAGCGTCACCTATCTGGTAGCATGATAGTTACACTCTTGTCTTACTCTTTGTCTTGCTAGGCATAGGAAGGCAATATCCATGATAACCATGTATGTTTTCATTATTTTAATGTTCATTAACGTAATTTGTTTGACTGGTTCTTACGATTAAATCATCTTACGTAGCATAAGTCCATTTATGGCGAACTTGTGGTAAATGTCACTTGCCATAGATAAGGAGCGTACTTGCGATGCGTCAGCGCAAGAACGACGCAGCTCTTTATAATGATGTATTGGAAAATGACCCACTTGTGACTTAATTATCATTGTGCACTGATGTACTTTGTTCGTAAGACGTAAAAGGAATAAAGAATTATAGTAGGCTTTATTTTTGTTTAACTGTTCGAAGTCAATTTTACCTTAGGCCGGAAGCCATCTACCTAATGTTCAGCAGCTCCGGTTTCTATACATTTTCCGATCGGAGTCATGATTTTGGTTACCGCAACTGTGAAGTTCCGGAATCTTTCTCAGCCCGACTTCATTTTCTAATTCTGATTACTGACTACGTACTGTTACTGACGGACTAACTTGATTGATTGGAGAATCAGAGTGGAATCTCATGAGTTTGGGAGCAATTTTCGTTTGCAAAGTGTCGTTTTATTAATGTCTTTGGAGAGAAAGAAAGACACCAGTTTTGCATGCAGATATCTCTTTTGGATTTACAGTTTTGATTGAAGCCGTGCTACAGAGACTCTCCATCAATTAGTGGGATCTGACGAACAACAGAATGAAAATCGCCTGAATTTATCGACCATTTTGAACGTATCTCTTAAAATCCACGTATTTCCATGTTAATGAATAAGTCGCAAAGTGAAAATCTCATTAGTTGACGTAAGAAGCATTTGCGTCACGTTGTAGGAAGTGGCCGACGTGTTTACGTCATAGGTTTTCCGTAAGTAATGGCCGATAACTTTTATTAGTGCCAGTAGATAATCTCAGGGTGTGTGTCTAGGCTTGTTATGGAAGAAGGTCTGGCGAATAATGAGAAGCAACGTTGTTAAAATGCATGCTGTATTGCGGGTTTCGAAACAAGAAAAGAAACTAGGCTATGCCTTTACGCAATGCGATTCGAGACTTTACCACGTGATCCTGGAGTGAAAACGTCTTGCCGGGGACCGCGAGCGTACTTGACAGAAGAGTCTTTAATTCTCACTGGGTTTGCTAAAGACGTAAGGCTAAGCACAGCATGGTTTATAGGACCCCGAATGCCCTTCATTCATACGAAATTATTTAGGTAAGGCTTTTCATCATCATAAGCCTTTTAAAGTTCCCACTGCTGGGACACAGGCCTCCTATTCGTGACAGGCGGCACTTTCTAAATGCCCAACTGGCGATGCTCATATGTCGTGGTACAACAGCGGCGCCAACTCCCACTGTTTGGATGAGCGCCAGTTCACCTCGACCGTGTCTCGAGATCGCAACTGCCAATTTTCAGAACCGTGCCGTTGGCCATTAGCAACAGATCAATGTATCTTTAAGTGTGTCTAACAAAACGTCACTAAAGCAACTTTTGGGGGTATTCCCCAGACGTGAGCTAATCTATAGCAGACTGTAGATAAATCAATTGAAGATGGAATTTATGCTGATTATTCTGCGGTTCATTTGAGGGATTTTTCGCTTCTGACTAAGAACTGTGAAAAATTTAACACGGTTTTAGTAATCGGGCAACGGGGATCGAAAGGACAAAAAGGCAGTTCCCTTATATAAAATACTGATATCCAGCTGAATCCGTTTAGACTGGAAGTCCACCCTAATATACGCTAGGCAGATTGACTTGAGTAATCAGGCCCTGGAGAACTCTGTTACTTTTTATACAATTGTCATAGATCATGTCTTCATGAATCAATTATATTACTGGAAACTTATCTACTAAAACATTGCAAAGTATGTACAAATAGCAAATGTCCTTCTGTAAACAAAAGGTATTATTACATTTACACGATCCATTAGATATTTCACCTTCATCTAAGTAGTACCCATAATACCTGTACATTGTATACATTTCTGACCACTTTGGCATTTAGACTCCACGATTATAGTATATTAGGTAGTTGTCGCGTCTTATGACTTGCAAAATGAGCTATATCCTGAACAATAAGCGAATTAGCGTGAATCGGTGCCACGCACCGGTCGTCGGCGCTCGGTACTCGGCACCGTCGCACGCGCAAGTACTTACCTGCTATTGGATGATTGCGCATGATTGCATGATTGGCCGCTTGGCCCGTGCCCTGACATCCTTATCAGACGTGTGAGTCATCGGAATTTTCCATTTTCCGTGTGGTGGGGTGTCTGAATACTCTGAGTGGTGGAAGGTGTTAAGTGTGTAGGGAAAGAAAGGCACTCCACACTAGCTTCTCACTTAGGTACTTATTCAGTTAGATAACGCTATAAATGTGTGTATAACTCGATATGAATAGTTTTGGATCATGGCGCAACTTTGAGCGATCTTGTATTGATCCAGTTTCAGAAACATGACGATGGTCTCGTGTTTTAACAAGTTTTCGTCTATGTCCGGTACTGTATTTTGTTTCTCGTTGATTGCATAATACATATTTTACAATTACACTTGGATTACCATAAATAAGAGCCACTCCCACTTCAACAAAAAGTGTAAAAATATTTCAAAGGTTTGCTCTGTTTCCTAAGGACTTGCAAAATATCAAACTACAGAATCAGCTAGAGTTCTGAGTTAAAATAAATGGTTTCCCTGTGGTCAGCTATATGTACTATCGTGACTATTTGTGGTCTTATGGATCATTGCTTTACTCGGCTCATTTCAATTGAAAATATTCAGTTTCTCAAAATGTATTTGTCATATCACTGAGATGTTTTACGTAAATAAAAAACCCATACCTAAGGGAATTACGTAGGTACCTACCTCAGTCTACGATGCATCACGAAATCACAAATCAAAGGTAACGTGGAAGGAAACACTTCTTCATATCATGCAGAAGTTGCGGGCTTGCGGTTTTTATGCGTGGCTTGACGTCTAACGTCTCATGATGTGGTAGTGGGACTAATTAGTCATCATACGCAAGCCATAAGAATAAGACCTATGTCAGATATCTCCCCTGTATCCTCCTGTAGAGGAGAAGGCTTTACCTCGCCTGTACTTATAAATGAAGCGATTTCTTTTATCTCTATACTAACAAAGGGTATGTGTGATTAGGGTTACACTAGGCACCCCACAGGATAGCTGCTGGCCACCTGTCAGCTAAATAGGTAGGATAGATTAGCTCAGACTTAGAGCTGGTAGTGCGATTAAGAATGCCCTTTGCCTGCAAAAATATATTCTTTATAGATCTCCCAAAAGACTACGAGCCTTTTCTAACTCCCTATACAAACACATTTCCTCAGTAGCAGTCTCAAATCAAGACTAATCTGGATAGCTCAGTACATTACAAATATTTATTCCCTTCCTCTATTTCTGTCATACCATACCATTGACAAATACAGAGTGTTCAGTTCACCAGTTCATTGCTTCATTCCGTTCACTCGTAGTGTTGTACCGTACAATTAAGCTGTCTGCAGATGTCTGACGCGTGCTGTGTCGCGCCGCGCCGCAAGCCGTCTGTCGAACCTGTCATTATATTTGCCATTTCAGTAAGTAATTAGGTATATATGGAACTGTGGAAACATATACTTTCCATACAACTGTACATTAACAGTACCTACGTAATAAGTATAGCGAAGTCGGTTGCTTAATTTGTGTCGTATAAAGCGAAGTCCGTTCAGGCTTTTGGCGACGAATTTACCTGCTTTAGCTGCGCTTTACTCCTGCAAAACAAAATGCAATGTCCCTCTTCTGTATACCTGAAAATGAGAATATGCATCCAATATTACAATGAAAAACCATACTAACCTATATCACAGATAATATAATACTAGCATATATATATTTGTAGAAAACTCTAATTTATCTTCAGATATAACTGTTGGTTTCGTGAGACGAAATCTTGTCACAAAGTCTATATCATCAAACAAAAGTGTCAAAATGTTCTTCTCTGTTGCGCATCCATCTTGGATGGCGAACTATTTCCTTTAACATCATCATATTTTTCGTCAATTATTTTTAAACTTAATATGTAAGAAATAACCGTACATACACATTATTGTGACAGCGGCTAAACACGATTAAACGTCGAAAACTGAGCGTTTAGAATTTAAACTAACTATAAGCTTAAACTTGTCTAGTTTGTACCTAGTGGTGAAACGCAAAATGAAGCTCTAATCTCGATTAAATGCATAAACTGAGTTTACTTTGAACTAATCGCGATTAGTTTCATTGGTGAAATCAGCCCGTAAAGCCGATTTTTCATTAGGAATGAAAATGGTGAGCTTTTGTGTTGAAATATGCTAAACCACTATACTTATTCTTCAGACGAAAGTTATCCGTTGAAATTCAGCCTTATAAAGCACGTCATTAATGTTAGTTTGCAATGCATCCTTTCGGTTCTCAAGAGCGGCTTACCCTCAGTTTCCCACCTTAAAATTATCGGAGAATTAATGTGACAAATTGTCAAGCACGCGTTATCTGCTATGATTGGTTGAATGAATTTTCAACAGCCAATCACAGAAGATAACGCGTGTTTGACAATTTGTCACATTAATTCTGCGATAATTTTAAGGTGGGAAACTGAGGGTTAGTCTAGGATGTTTTCCCAGATTCATATTACCTACACAAGTATAGTAATTTATAGAGCAGATAGAGGCCATAATAGCTGTTGCATATTCATTTTTCAATTTAACTCGCTTATTACATCATTTATAAAAAAAAAGTGATTTATTAAGTAAATATGAATGAGAAAAGTAGCAAAGATGTCTAGGTAGCAAGTAGTAAGTATACCGCAATTAGCAATATTGGAGAGGATTGGCACATCGAAACTCCTACGTTCCCTCAAGATCCCTAAGAAAATCCTAGAAAGAAGATGATTCAGGCAGAGCGTTTCTTTGACATGCCTACACCTACATGTTTAGGTACTTGCCTACCATAACTACGTCTGAGACACTTACACCGTTTTTTTTTACAAATAGTCAGACAGTGAATCACAGAGTTCGCTTTCGTTCCATAAAAGTACAAAAAAAAACTATTAACGCACTGATCAAAAACGCAAACCGCATACCAAGTTCGGTTCGTTCATTCTTTGAATGAAATGATTCACTACCACTCAATGTCGCAGTTTTCGCGGTAATCCGCAGCCTTTCCCGCGAACTGACGCACCGTAGACTATGTGTTGGCTGGCATGTTTGTTTTAACTCGTCCAAATGTCAAAGGTCGATTTTTGATGAATGCATGCTGCATGGTTCATTCATTTGTGTTAGTTACAAAATATGTTTCGAGGAGAGAATTATTTGGTGATAACTATGAGGTTATGATTTTGTGGGCTTTCACTTTTTCTTAAAATAAATTACAAATCCAAATATACACTCCGACAATCCGAAACTCAAAGTATTTCAATACTTTGAGTTTCGGATTGTCAGCCAAAATAATTTTATATTTTATTTTTTACATTTTAGGAAAGCTTACAGACTAATAACATTATAATAACAATAATATATAACTAAATTGCTAATAAAAAACTTCCCCAGATAAATAAAAGAATAGTAGATTATTAACCAAGGGGATAAAGCAGTGTCTTCTGTCGCGGGTGACGATTTAAATCGCGAGCGTAAGGAAGGACCCGAGGTTTACTCCCGAGCGTAGCGAGGGTGTTAAAAACTTAAATCACGAGCGAAGCGAGGAATTTAAGAGGAGTCCTGAGTGTAGCGAGGGATTTATGTTCACCCAAGACTAAGACAGCTTTATCACCGAGGAAAATACTCTACTTTTCGTACCATTTGCGAAAAAATTAACTCAATAATAATATGAGATAAGCGTTTATTAAAAATAATGACAATTAAAAGGAAAAGTTAACATTTGAAACATTGGTCCAATTATTGATAGAAAAGGCATCAAGCTCATACGGCCTCGTCGGTTTTCGTAATTTTATTTAATTTAATAAATGCGTATTCCTTTTTCAAAAAGATGTATAATGCTTTATATACAAACTCAATGGTGTAAACACAGATGTAGTTCAGTATAAATTTCGGTAAGTATTCCAAATTTAAATCACATTCTCCCCCTAGAGGATGAATGAAATTCAGTACAATTTTCTTTCTCTGTTTTTAACAGATTAAAAATGACTTTTGTTATATTCGCTTTTTGTTGCATAGAATGTCACTTTTTTGAGCAAATGGCACGAAAAAAATATTACTTCCCTATAATTTAAGCTACGAGTTCTTCATCAAAGTAAGCTCATTTTATTTGAATTAATTTTTTATTTAACAATTTGGACAATAAACGATTCAAGTGCATACAGGTGCTTCTTGTACAAAAAAAGGCTTTGCTAAAAGTTTCCTAACTGTGCCTGTATATTGGTGCAGAATAGATCAATGCCAGGTTCACTAGTAATCTCGTTAAAATTGCGACTGGCTCTTGGAAAGTATGCATTACGCCTATAATTAGTATTTGAATAAGGTACATGCAGCAGTGGTCGCTGTCGAAGCGCCATCTGATTAGTACGCATCGTTAATTTAGAAACAAGTTCAGGACAGTCGACTGAACCATTAGCGATATTAAAAAAGTAGCTTATTACGTCATTAATATAACGTCTACGGTCAAGTGGAAGAAAATGGTTCCTCCTGCATCGGTGGGTATAATCCCATTTTGGGCGAATTGTAATTTAAATGGTAGTACCTACTTATTCATGTTATTCCCTTCACCTACTTAACAAAAAATATTAAGTGCAGAGAGGCCTACAGAGAATAAGAATGTGGAGATCTCAATACCAGTCGCTGGCTAGTCTGCGCCTTAACAGTCGAGCACCGCAAAAAAAAAAAACTAGATAAAGTAAGGTTCTACAAGTTATTGAATGTTTACTTCGTTGAGTCACTAACACGCGTCCTTGCGGACTGTGTCAGGGCTCCACACTGTTTACAATCACACGCAGCAGGAACTTTGTTTTATTATCTATTATGATTCACTGTGAAGGCATTCGCGAGCCTTGCATAAGATGCAGTTTGTTTTGGAATCTTACGTGAAGTTCCCTTGTGACGTCGTTGTCTATAGCAGCTGATAACATTGCACACTATAGGTATAGGTTAGTACATAGTAGTTCCATGCTTTGCAAAGATAGTTGTAAGAAAAATTCACATTGTTATTTGACTTACCAATAAATTGTTATTCTTGGAATCATAATTATGGGACGTTTGTTGCACTTCTCAAGGATGCGGGTGGTTCGCTTGAGAGGCTTATTCCCAGGCGGTCCATATATTTATTCATCCTAAACCATCTTGCTCCAAATAAAAAAAAAAAGGAATATAATAATTATAAATAAAATCTTGCCCATGTGCTCCAAAAATTTTAAAGTACAAATTTCACAAAAAAATATGGTACTTCTGCGTTCATCTCCTACCTACTGGTGTTATAACATGATAGCTAGTCGTATGTGATGTGCCACATCGCTGTCTTGATCAGTCAATATAAACGTACTCTCACTATGCACCTCCTTTTATTTATTGTCCTCCTGGTACTTCTGCGTTCATGGTGCCTTTAAACTTTAATTTAGCATAGGCTTAATTTGTTATATCAGAAACTGTGTATTTTAATTTTATGTTAAAATAGATTAAGGTCAATTTAAATGAGAAGGCTGTGATTTTTAATTCTATAACTTCATATTGTGAGGACTGGATTGACTTTATGTCAATTTGTGATAACAGAAAATGCATTGTGAGATTATTTTTTTGAATTTTACAATAGGTATAAGTAATTAGTTAGCATACGATTGATTTGTGACTGACTAATGTACTGAAACTATTGATCACGAAATTATAACGTTCATGTTAGCAATTTGTGTTTTGTTGACCTTACGCAATTTGTTTTGGTGCCGCTGTGAACAATTTTAGTGTGGTGCTCTTGGGAATCAATATATAGAGTTCAAACGTTTGGAGCTCCTGGTAATAAGCCGCTTGAGACGCATCACGATTTTCTTTGCCAGTACTCTTGTCAAGTCGATTAAAGAAAACTCTTAAAATATTTTGGGCCCAGTAGGTGACAGCGTCAGTAGCGTTATTTGCCAGTGGAAGACGAAAATAAAGAACGCTACCACTACTAACTACTACGCTGCTTCTTACCAATCAATTCAATCTTATAAAGTGGCAACCATATTTTACGAGAAAATTCAAAAGCAGCTTACTTACTTAGAAAATCTGGTAGGAGTCTCCTGGTCTCTAGACTTTTTGGTAATTCAATCGTAGTTTCAAGAAAAAACAAAAAATATTGAACATTAGATAACTTTTGGCGGCAACTTTCCTTAAGTGTCGGCGGAAACCCATCATAGTTTTTCCTAAATGATTGTGTATTTAGGAAAAACTAAATTTTTATAATCCTAGGGTAATTTAGGAACAGTGACAATATTACCGTACTTATTCTTATTCTTTATTGTACACAAAACATAAAAAAACATACAAATACAATAGGACAGTTTATGCACAAAGGCGAGCTTAACCCATAGTTGGGTTCTCTAACAGCAAACCTCAGTTGCGTAGAGAAATATGCATTTGAGGATAGTACATCCATGTGCACAACAAAAGCTTATTAAAAACTCGTAACAATTTTAAATACTTACTCACTAAATAAACTAAACAAATACGTGTGCAACACACAATGCATAAACATAATATATACCTATTTATTACAAAACTAAAATATTACAATTGTAAATACATAAATTAATGAGTCATGTTGATAGGAAATATTCCTTAATTATTCTCTCTTCTTACTTAAATGATAATTTCCTTGTCAATATTCAGTAGAAGTTGGAAATGGTTCCTAAAACCCGTTACCCACATGGCTGTGACCACAGCGCTCAGGGTGTCGTGTTACGCAAGGGTAACGCCTCCGTATCGATTGTAAATAAAACTCTACGTTACGAGTGTTGTTTTACGATAATACGGTCATTATCAAGTTTAGTAAGCTTTTACTTTAATTGAGCTTGTTGCTAATGTTGGCAATTTGTTGGTTTTGAAGTAGGTTTGGCGTATTGAAGGAAAGTGAGAGAAGCAACGTTTTGCATGTGCCAAAAATGAGGTTCGTGATACGAAAAGTACACCAAACTTCTTAACAGTAGCACAGTCTACCTCATAATCATCCTTAGCAATTGTTTTGTTCAAATTTAAAATAACACCACGCCTGTTAATCCTGAACGTTAGGAAGAGATGTATCGGTTCACCAGCATATGCCGCTCGACCTGGGCAACCAGGACCTCAAGCTCAATATTGTGATTACTAGACCAACGAGGATCGATCTCTTCTATTACGAATAACAAGCGCACACTTGCGCCAAAAGCTTAACTAAAACTTAGTTGCTAATTCGAGAATAATTAAAAATTATGTTATACATAATGGGCCCGTGTTACTAACTCGGAGTTAGTAAGACAGCCCAGGGTGGCGCAAGCGGGCCTCATTTTAATAAATGTTCATGTAATATCAATATCCCCCAAATCTTCAATAATCCTACATCATAATAAAGTTCGAACATATCCCTACTACAACGTGACCAAAGCGAAGGATCATAAAATAAAAAGCCCATAGCCGAAAGTTGATGACGTGTGGCCTTATCATGTAAGGAGCCGTCCATTAATCACGTAATCACGTTTTTTTAGCATTTTTTAACACTCCCCCCTGCCCCTTGTTGATACGTAGTGAGGTTTAAGACTAACCCACCCCGCCCCCAACCATAATCACGTGTATTTTTAGTACCTACAAAGACTCTTATTTTTTTTTTAATATTATCTTTAAATACAGATATAAAGTATAATCTAATTCTATTCTGAAATTAAGGAACACGACAAAAACGTCTAGACAGAAAGATTGCAGGTTGTTTTAACTGGCGTAAAAATAATATTACACGCAATAACACTAGAGGCCGCTTTTCGGTTTAGAAATCGCACGTTTGACGAAAAACACATGATATCTTACTACACCACCCTCCCCTTGTGATATTTCATGATTTTTGCCAACCGAGGGGCCCCCCCTTTCAAGCCTCACGTGGTTAATGGACGGCTCCTAACTGTATGTATTGCTATCAACCAGGGATAATTCCTCTGCCCGACTCGGGAATCCAGGACCGCATCCTCAGAATCAGTGCTTGTGACTACTAAAGCGGCGATAATCGATCACTTCTAATTACTCAATGTAATAATAGTAGATTATTGCATCGAGCACAAAGTAATTTATTATTGCACCGAGTGCCTGATTTAGAGCCCGAGCGTTAGCGAGGGCTCTAATCTAACAGGCACGAGGGCAATACAAATTACTTAAGGCGAGGTGCATAATCTGCTTTTCTTTCAACTTCAAAATTACCTATAGGAATAGTAGATAAAAGAAACTCATATCAAATAGTTAAAATAGAAGTTTAATTATTGAAATTAAAAGATTTTCTACAACACTGTCGGCAGCATTTAGAATGTTTTCCGGAGTTAATGTGTCGCTAGATGATTCCATTTTAATTCGAAGCCGAAGCACCTAAAATCAGATAGTATCACACTTTATCGTTTCCAAAAATATTGTCAAGCAAAATTAACAAAGTTCCCGCCAAACACTTTTTTAAATTTCTTTCATTAATAAATCAGAGTTAGCAGCAATCATTTTTTAAATTTGGAACAAGTAGGATAGAAACGAACAATACGTACGTAAAAAAAAAAAGTATTGATATCGGCTGGCTGAATAGAGCTAATACATTGAGATTGACACCTTTTGGTGCGATTAAAAAATAAACTGTGCAATAATGAAATTTCATACATTTTTATTGCTCTAGAGCATTAAAGACTCGCTTTGTACTGAGTTTTTAGTGTGATTGTGATGAAATAAAAGCATAGTTGGAAGAAAATATTTTTTCAACACACTTGCTCATAAAGTGGCTCTAATTTCACCGCAATTAGGCACATAATGAGACCTGTTATCAAACTGTGACTTTTTCCGTCCTCGGCTCTCTTAAGACCCTCACCTAACGGCTCGGGTCTCAATGGCGTCTCAGCGGTAATCACCAACATTACACACTTGTACCATAATGTACTAATGCAAAACACCTCAAATGTACAATAATTCTAAATCATAATAAAGGTCTAACATAATCCCTACCATGACGTGACCAAAGCGAACGGCCATAAAATAAAAAGTCCGTAGCCGAAAGTTGGTGACGTGTGGCCTTATCATATAACTGTATCGCGGTCGTAAAGCGTTGCTTTATAGCGAGCGTCGTAACATCTTTATTGCCAATGACGATTATCGACCAGGACGAGGTCCCATGGATGTCTGGATGTTTCGGGGTGATGAGTAGAAGTAGAGCAGGGCTTTGAGAATGCGTTAAAATGGTTAGTGAGTTAGTATTCTCGATAGCTAACGCAGGAAATATAAAATGTTAGTATTTATAGAAAGGGAGGTACATACGATGACCTTTTGGGTAATTTTTACAATTGAAGAAAACTTTAATGGTGGATTGCCCGTTGGCCTTGTGGTCGTACTAAGCGCTGCTGTTGAGCACGAAGTCCTGTTTTCGATGCCGAGATCGGGCATCCAATGTGTTATTGGGTTTTCCATCTAAAACTTCTCAGTACAGTGGCATTGTAGCAGTACAACAGTAGCCTGGCAGTATTTTGCTGTCCGCCATTACATGGGACTTTAACCAAACTGTCAAAATGTGAGTTCACTACATAATTACATATACTTATCTGTACTATAGGTACCTATAAGCCTTCAGGAATAGGATGGGCCTGAATGTTATTTCCCACTTGAGTCATAACCCGGAAAAAGTTATGGGTTGAATTGTGCCTAGTTTATTGAGTGTTTGAAAAAGTAGAGCGCTTTTGTGCAACACTTATCACATTCGACAGTTGCACGATAATTGTGCAATTATCACTAGTTTCGTAATTTACGTACCTACATGTTGATTGTTTTTTATGCCTTTGTTAACAGATAACGAGATTCTGAGTCTGCGAGTGTCAAAGAAGTGAAATTGAGAAAAGTTTCCAGGTTTCAGGTTCTCTTTTAGCCAAACTGGCTTGGCAGGGAATTGGTAGAAAGACATTCTATTTCTCACCTTATTATATTTATTTACTAGCTTCTGCCAGCGACTTCGCCCGCGTGAATATCGTAAATCATCCCAAGGGGAAATATTTCCGGAATAAAAATTATCCTAAGTTCTATTCCAGAATTTTAATATTAACTATATTCTATCTCTGTGCCAAATTTCATCCAGATCCATCCAGACGTTTGAGCGTGAAGAAGTAACAAACACACTCACAAACGTTCGCCTTTAGTTAGTGTGATGTGATTTATTTCTCACCTTCATGAAGGTTGACCGATGAACAGGTTAAGACAGCGGGAATCTGCTGGATGCGAGACACACAGGACCAATCGATGTGCTGACGCTTAGAGGAAGCTTACATTCAGCAGATGACGTTTTTTTTTTTTGGCTGAAAAGATGATGATTTCTCTTCTATGCTTGTGGCTTTTAACAAAAGTAAGCCTACGAACATACCTACATAATGAAATAAACTAGATTAAGCTCAAATTAAAGCAGTATATAATAACTTAATGTGAACTTAATCGATTAGTTCACGTTCATTAAAATGTCGGCCAAATATTAATTTCACGCTTCTAATTAATTATGGGGAAGCTGATCAAGTGGTTATGGAAACATTTAGCTATGGCGTGGTTCCGTACTTCGATAGCAATTTTTAACATAAGAAAAAAAAACGTTAGAAAGCTGTTATGTGCAACAATGCATGTTGTTTATAACGATTAGGTACTGGGCAGTTCTTCAATTGGTAATGTCTAGAATAATTAAATACTCTTCGCTAGGATTACCAAATTTTTAACAGTCTTTGCAAATAGAAGGTTCTATGATTGACTTTAGGTTTGTTTTTTCCTATTTTAATTTGATGAAAATCTGATGAAGAACTTCGGAGATAAAACAGATCTCTTCAATAAATGACGGCAAATCTCTCGGGATTGCTGCAATTGCATGTCTATTTCATAACATATTATCACGCCAGTACGCTCTAAAGGAGTACGCAGATGTGAGCAGTTCACCTTGGTACACTCTCACTTCACCGGTTATGTTCAAGTTTCATGATATTCGGATAATCTATTCTGACATTATAGGTACCTTACTAAAGAACTTGGTTATTAGGTACCACAAACAAAAAGTGATAAATAAAAAACCTTCTCTATCCTTTTTGGAAGTCGGTGTCAAAAAACGAAGAAAAGAAAACAGGAACACTGCCGAAAAATAAGTTATTTTTCACTTTATTGTGTTTTTATTTGGAAGTCGGTTGTATTTTTTTGTAAAAAGATTTAAAAACGGTGCTGAAACGTTTTCAGGATTGCATTTCCATCAATGTCCTTTACTAGGTAAATTAAGATTTACATTAGGTAAGCTTTACTTGACTACTCATATCAAATGGACGTGTGCAACTTAGTTTCTAAATAGAACTTTGTATAAAACTAGAGGACGCCTCGCGGTTTCACCCGCGTTGTTTCCGTTCCCGTGGGAATACAGGGATAAAAAGTAGCCTATGTCACCCGGGGATAGAGTAGCTTTCCAACGGTGAAAGAATTTTTTAAATCGGTCCAGTAGTTTTGGAGCCTATTCGGTACAAACAAACAAAAAAATCTTTCCTCTTTATAATATTGGTATAGATGGTATAGATGAAAGCTTTTAATTGTTTCAAATTGATTGCATTTTTCCATTAGTACCAGCAGTGCGTTCTGCAGCGCAAAAGTGATGACTCCATGATAGAGTTTCACAAATTCCCCTTATTTTTCCAATAATTTTTGGCAATACCGAAAAAGAAATTAAGGGAATTTGTCATATATACTCTTTCATGGTGTATTTTGCAATTAGGGATTTTCACATTCTTCTGGTAAGTAATCCCTAAGCTTTCCAAAGGTTTATCAATAACTACCTTCTCCACCGATCCCTAAACCACGGCTACATCATTACAGTGCAATTGCTTGCAGCCTGCTTGTCCCCCGCGCGCGGAGCGTGAAGCACAGGTGGCGTCACGCGGCGCGCGCGCACCTGAACACAACTGTTTATTGATTTCCACTTCCAACGCGCCAGCGCCAGGCTAATGACTGATGAACTGATTGAGGGGAGGTTGGGAATGTCTGGTACTCATAGTTTGATGGATGAAAATTGTAGTACCTACCTACCTTTAGACAGCTATTGTCTACCTAGCAGTTCAAAATGCTGTGACAATGTTATTTGGTCTAATAGGTCAAGTTACGACTAAGAATAGTCCTACAGGCCACATTTCGGCCACAGCTTCCAATACCAGCAGAGACTGCATGGCCATTGCATCGGCGTGGCGAGGGCGGTATAGTGTAGGCGTGTGTGCGCTAACACAAGTGCACTGTCTGTTCCCTTACTCTCATAGTCCAATGGGAGGGCAATCCGATATGACCGGCAGGCTTATTACCTAAGAAACAGCAATCAACTTTCATCGCGTGATCAAACACTTTATGTCATAAAAGTCGGAATTACCTACAGTGTAGGTATGGTAGGTCCTATAAAATTGCTCGCTGTTTGTCAAATGTACTTGTTTCTAAAAAAAAAGCCAACTCTAAAACTTCTGTATTGAAGAGCAATTATTGCGCAAAAATCGCTATCATTTTGCTCTTGCAAGGCCACGTCCACGTCCACGTCAACGACTTGGCGTGCTTTCTGAAGCACAGGGGTGTCACGTGTGAGCATATTTCCAAACTCCCGGGTATTACTGACAAATTCCTAATGGAATCGAATCGAACCGTGGACCTCGCACTCAGCAGTCGCATTTGCGACCGCGAGACCAAAGACACAAAGAGTTATGAGACACAATGCATGACTTACAATTATTATTGCGAGACTTCCGGAAGTCTTGCGTCGCTTTGTAGATAGATTTTGATGTTTGTAAGTAACTAACAAACGTGATGTTGGAATATGTAATACATTATGACATGTGATTACTTGCCATATTATGATGCGCCAAGCTATATCATTTCTATTGGTTGAAATAAATATATTTTGTTTGCTTGCAGTTAGAAACAAAGGCATTAATTCTCAAGACGTAGTCAATTAACCTGACTAGTAAAAATTACATTCGTGAACAAAACGACACCAAGATAAATAAAATTAACTTTTCTGACTAGAACAGCGTAATTGATATAAATACGGAGCACTGACGACTGAATAATTACTGAGGGGTTATTACTACCTCTGTGTGTGTCGGGGCAGAGAGTGAAATAGCAGATGCGAAACCGTATTGGTCCATTATATTAGGGATTTTACCCCTAATATGATTAATTGGACGTTTATTTCGGTGAGTGACTTTTTTTGTCGTTTTTGCAAAACTATCTACTATTTATCTGTCAAAGGAATCTGGATCACCCAAAGACCTTATACGTATTTCTTAGAAGTATAAGGTCTTTGGGATCACCCACTAAACAATAGGATAGGCTATCAATGTTAGTTTGACAGAAATTCGTCCAAAAAACTGTCATTTGAAGATCTTTTACGGTACGGTAGACAGTTTTTTTTTTTTTTTTTTTTTTTTTTTGGTTTTGGCTCTGCACTATTCGTGCTTATTGCCAGTGACAATATTAACTCTGATGATAACAAAACGTAAGAATTGAAAACTCGCGAAATAAAAAAATATTACAAAGGGAAATTTGGAAACGAAAAGGAGAATAGTTGTTATTAATAAAATAATAAATTTTAACAGTATATTATGGGAATATAATACAACAACAAACTCTTTTATTGTGTCACCAGGTGACACAATATAAGGGCCGACTCGGTGCATCTATCGATCTTTAAACTAAACTAAAAACTATTAAATAAATTATTACATATTAAAATTTACTATTAAATAGCTATATCATTATTTACAAGGAAAAGTGCTATGATTTTATAAATATCTAAATTAAAATTAAATAAAATACATGAGATAGAAGTGGGAAAAGGGACTCGGAGGGAAACAAGGCTTTGGTAAAGTGAGGAGTGGTCATAAAGGGGGCAGGCAAAAATAAAGTGGTTCAGATCTCCCACCTCAGCGCCACATTCACACTCAGGGCTCTGCACAATGCCAAGCCTGGCAAGATGAGCTGGAGTGCATACATGACCCAATCGCATACGTATGAATATGGTTGAAATCTTTTTGCTTAGCTTGTACTTGCTAAACCAAGGTTTTACAGGAATGGATGGCTGGATAGTACGATAAAATTTCCCTTTCACTGATTGCCCTGACCAAAGCTGATCCCAGGATTCCTGTAGAAAAACCCTGGGCAGAGCAGCCAGATCTTGGGAGTTATTTTTGTACGGAAAAACGTCTCCACATAATACGGCATCATTAGCTAACTGGTCTGCTCTCTCATTACCTAAAATGCCACAATGCGAGGGTATCCACGCAAAATGCACTGAATATCCCTTAATAGAACATCTGTGAAGGAGTTCACGTGTTTCAAATATAATAAAAGAATTATGAGAGTAGAATGGAAATCTGGCCAAAGATTGTAAGGCACTCCTTGCATCAGTTAAAATGAGTGAATTCCGTAAGCCCATAAGGAGTATATATTCGACAGCTTTGAATAGACCGTAACATTCTCCCGTAAATACAGATGATTCGGGCGGGAGCTTTATTTTTTGTACGACATTATACTGGGAGTGGTATACACCTACTCCCACACATGAGTTTCTTCCATGTTTCGAAGCATCTGTAAACAGGAGCTGACAGCCCTTAAAGTCTCTATCCATAGTAAAGTTGAAGTTAATGTTATAACATACGTCATCTCGGTAAATATTAAGGTTATAATGAATGTTTGGTGGCATAATTAATGAACTGTAATTACAATGATATATAGAAAGAAATTGAGATTGGTGGCAAGGAGCTTCAATTAAATTGTATTTTCTAAAGCTTTTAACTAAACACGGAGTATCTTTGTGCCTCCAGTAAGTGGATGAAGCAACTTCTTTAGAGAGAATGGAAAGTGTATTTCGCAAAGGATGATATGTAAATTGCAAACACCGAGCCATAAATCTATCAGCTAAAAATTGACGTCGCAAATGAAGCGGGGGGTCTCCACATTCCACCTGAAGACAATTAATAGGACTGCTTTTCATTGCACCTGAAACTACTCTAAGTGCCTTAGACTGAACACTTTCCAGTTTCTTAAGACCAGCAACATTAGCAGGTTCCAGCAAAAAGGTCCCATAGTCCAATACACTTCTAATCAAGGTGTTGTACAGTAGTTTTAACGAAAAGGGATGTGCTCCCCACCAAACACCAGCAAGACATCTAATTATGTTGATATTTCTTTCACATTTAGCAGTTATATATTCACAGTGTGGTAAACCTGTAAGATGTGTATCCAAAACAAGGCCTAAAAATTTTACTTGATTTTTAAGGGGCATAGAGATATTATCATATATTACTGTAACTGCTGGAGGCTTACGCATTCTAGTAAATAAGACTATGTTGCTTTTATCAATTGACAGGTGTAGACCATTGGTTTCCAACCATGTCTTCAGTAAGCATAAAGAAGAGGTTAAGGAAGTACAAATATTTTCAACAGAATGACCAGATAAATAAAGAAGTAAATCATCTGCATATTGAAGGACTTGTACTGACTCATTTAGAGAGGATTCTAAATCATAAGTGTAAATATTATAAAGAAGTGGACTAAGTACAGAACCCTGAGGGAGACCTTTCCATACTAAACGGGTAAATGTACACCCTTCAATGTCTAGATTTAATGATCTCTCTGAAAGCATATTAATTATAAAATTAGACAGCATTTTTGGAATTTGTAATAAATTCAACTTTTGTTCCAGGACTGATACTAGGACATTATCATAAGCTGAACTTATATCAAGGAAGGCAGCAATAACAGAGTTATTGGAAGAAAAGGCTAAGCGAATATCAGTTGTGAACACACTAAGACTATCAATCGTACTCTTGCCCTTCCTAAAACCAAACTGTGATGTTGACAACAAGTTTTTGCTTTCCAAATACCACTCCAAACGATTCTTAATGAGATGTTCAACAATTTTAGCAATAACTGTTGAAAGTGCAATTGGTCGATAAGAAGTAACTTTAGAAGAAGGTTTGTTTGGTTTCAGAATAGGAATAATTGTTTGAGACTTCCAACTTGATGGGATGTTGCCAGATATTAAAGCTGTATTGATGAGATCTAAATAAATTAAAAGAACAGAGTCAGACAGATTGGCTATAAATGAATATGGTATACCATCTTCACCAGGAGCTGAATCCTTAACATGTGAAAGGACTCCTTTCAACTCACTTAGTGTGAAGAGAGAGTTCAACTCGGAATCCAAAGTAGGAATATAGGAAAAATGCATTAATGATCTCTGTTCTGGGACAGACGGCGGGGCCAAATGATCCATAAACTCATTGGCCAACTCTAATGGCAGTTTTGAGGCTGTTGTGTCACTGAATGCTGACCTGAATCGCCTGATATTTTGCCATACTACAGATGCGTTAACTTCTGGAGATATAGATGCACAAAATCTTTGCCAACCTTCAAATTTCTTTTTCCTGAGGAGCTTACGAGTTGCACGTGCAGCTTCTTGGTAAATCTCAAAATTGTGATGAGTCATAGTATGGCAATAATTTTTTTCAGCTTCTTTTCTTTTTTTAATGGCCTGAGTGCACTCAGCATCCCACCAAGGTGGTGAAGGAATTTTGCCTTTAGCCCCATTCTTAATAGGGAAAGTATTATCTGCTACCTCTATTAAAATTCTTGTAATTGCATTAGATAATAACTGAGGATCATTTATTAAGGAATTAGATAAAGCAGAAAATCTTTCTTCCACACAATCTTTGTATTTATCCCAGTCTGCATTTTGAAGCCTGTATTTTAATCGCTGTTGTGGTGTCAGAATGCAAGTATCTGGTTTTTTATGTGGAAAAGAAATGATTAAAGGAAAATGATCACTACCATAAGAAGACGGTAAAGGTGACCAGCATAATGTCGATGCTAACTCAGGTGTGCAGATTGAGAGATCAGGAGCACTATTTCCCTCATCTGGATTTGTTTGGCGTGTTGGAAGACATGTGTTTAAAATACACAAATTGTTTGAGTCTAGAATTTCTATTAACTTTTCCCCATAATAATTGGAACTAGAGCTACCCCAGGACTGATGCTGTGCGTTAAAATCACCCATTACCAAAAATGGTTTAGGTAAAACTGTAAAAAGATTATTAATTTCAGAAAGAATATTTACAGTAGGGCGAGAATAATATATACATACTATACAGATTTTATTTACAATAGCAGCAACAGCAGATATATCATCACTGAGACTTGGAAGAGGATAAGACTGAAAAGACAAGTTATTTTTAATAAGTATGGCGACACCGCCATACCCATCGCTTCTGTCTGTTCTTAGACACGCATAGCCAGGAATTCTAAAAGAGAACCCCGGCTTCAGCCATGTCTCACAGAGAGCGACTGCAAAGGGATTGTATTTATTTAATATATAGAACAGATCAGATTTTTTATTTACAATGCTACGACTGTTCCACTGAACAATCTTGTGTTGGTTTGGATCCATTATGGTTAATTATGTTAGACAGCATATCAATTATAGTGGCAACGTTGGACAGTTCAATAATATTATTTTTAGATAAAGTATTAATTAGCATGATAATTAAATTAAAAATTTGACTTTCATTAATATTACTTGTTGATTTATTATGCAAAGCAACACCATTACCCGATGTAGAAACTTCATTATTAATAAGTTCTTGATGAGGTGCCCGGTCATACCCCTTGGCTTTTTTTGGGGGTTCCCGAGGTTTTAAAAAT
Source organism: Orthosia cruda (assembly GCA_964057195.1). Lineage (NCBI taxonomy): Eukaryota > Metazoa > Arthropoda > Insecta > Lepidoptera > Noctuidae > Orthosia > Orthosia cruda. Next base: position 42,333,164 of record OZ059835.1, read on the forward strand.
ACTGTTTTCCTGTGTGATGTGAAATTTGATGTGTTCGGTGAATGGGGCGAAGGTGGAGAAGAAGAAAAATTATTATTTTTATGTGATGGAGCAGATGTTAGCACATCTGCATATAGTTTGGTGATTGGGGGATGTAGCAACGACGCTTCAGCATACGACACGCAGCTATGGGCCATATAGTGCTTTATTGACTTTTGTCTCTCAAACTCTGGGCATTTTTTGTTAATCGCGTAATGAATGCCACCACAATGACAGCATTTACTATCACTTTCATCTTCAATACTACAAGTGTCAGCAGAATGCCTCTCCCCACACTTGAAGCACTGAGGGTTCGACCTACATTGTACCTTTGTATGACCAAAACGACAACAATTAAAACATTGAATTGTTGGGAATGTATACAATTCTACTGGCATAGAATTGTAACAACAAAACACGCGTTTAGGTAAAATTTGACCGTCAAAGGTGAGCACGACTGTTTGGGATGGTTTCCAAACAGGGGTCGGTTCGTGAACTTTATAGTTAAGACGCCTTGCCTTAATAACTTTCCCGCATCCAGTGGGAACAGTCACATTTTCCATTATTTCCTCGGGAGACCATTCTGTAGGTACACCTTTAATAATACCCATACGACACACATTAATAGATGGAACAAATGCCTTTAATTTCTCTTTCGCCAAACAAGGGTCATTTATAAATGAGTTTGCATCTAGGTAATGAGAGAAGCTTATTGATATTCTATTTCGACCGATGCGTTTTAAAGAACCATTGACAATATTATTATATCGACGTTTTTTAAGAAAATGCCCTAATGTAATTGGGTGTAATGATTGAGCAGAGTTTCCTGTATCAATATTTTTTTGTATATGTACAACATATGGCGACAAGTCTGTGGCTTCGTACAAAGCCCTAGCAACCTGTGGCGACTTCTGGGGAAGTTCTGAGGCGGAACGAATTTCACTTTGTGCAGCATCCACAGAACGTGGAGTGGCTTCCAGATGAACTACTACCGAGTCATTATCGCAATGGCAATCTGATTCCTTATAAATACCCGCTGTAGAGTGACCATGTCTCCTTCTTTTATTGCAGTGTTTGCACATTTTGCGTGGAGCTCTAGCCCTTTTCCGCTCCGATCTGGTTATGGACGAGTCAGTGTCCATACTTGATTCATTGTTAATAACAATGTTAAGCCCAACCGAGGGGACTGTGCCCCCCGGATCAGGCGGTTCCTTGTCCATCGGACAATAAAATAAAAAATGAAAAAACTTACCCTAAATGTAGAGAATTATATACACAAACAATAATATTAACTAGCCTAATCAATATCTACATAAATCTACACAACTTATCTCCAATCTCAAAGGTTTTGTATTATTTAAAAAATCCAAAAGAAAAATCACGACCGCCAAATTCGACAATTCCCGCGCTTTTTTCCGGTAGACAGTTGCCATAAAAAATTGACACCAGTTTTGCCAAGAGACAGGGGCGGCCTTAACCGCTGCGAGACTCCGGGCGGGACGGCTTATATTTGCACGGGCTTTATTCTTTTTGCAATGTATATGATGAAGTGATGATAGACGAGAAATGCAAATCTTGGCACTTATTGTTATTAGTACTTTACTATGAAACACTTAACCAACTATATATTATTGTAACGATTAAGAATTACTGTTCGATAACGATAAAATAAAAAGTTTCAATTGTAAGTTTTCGGGTGGTCGCGCGAGGCCCTTGCAACCGCGAGGCCCCGGGCGATTGCACTGCTCGGCACTCCCTAAAGCCGCCACTGCCAAGAGATGTCGTGTTACCAAGATATTAGCAACATGTAAAACATTGGTACTCACCTGAATCCAGATAGACTGACCCCAACAAAATTAGGCTAAGTAAATAGATTGGTTGTAAAAAAATGGAAGAAAAGTCTTTTCTATTACTGTTTACACTTACATGTTTCTGATCAGCCTGGCCTTTTAATCATCACACGTAGTAATTAACTATTCATTTACTAACCACTTACTGTGAACAGAAGGTGAACTTCAAAGGATATTGGCGCTATCTTAATTGTAAATATGTGTCGCACATAGAATAGTGATCGGTGGCATCACCTGGCAGGCTGTGGGGCATATGATCTACATTGCTAATTTGTGCTAGTTACGTATAATGTATCTAGAAGTAAGTATACTTAATCAGTAAACGTAATATAATAGAAGACAATAAAATTAATACCTTGCTTAATTATTTTTAGCCAACTTCAAAAAGGAGGAGATTCTCAATTCGACTCTATTATATTTTTATTTTTGTTACTTCAGAACTTTTTACTGGGTAAACCAACTTTGATGATTCTTTATTATTTCAAAGCTTGTGCTTCTCATGTGGTCCCATTTAAATTGATTTGTATGTTAAGATGAGGTACGAAAAAAAAATTTACAAAAATATTAAATCGACTAGGTACCAAAACTAAACACAACAAAGCGAAAAATAACTTTCGTTTCGGAAGTCAGTGTCAAAAACGAAAAAAAAAACAGGTCAGTTATGTATGGTAGTAGTGTTTTGTTTTGGAAGCTATTAATTTTTTTTGTAAAAACGTTTGTCTTAATGTCACACTGTTGTCAATTTATCATGACCTAGCTTTTTCTCCAAGTTTCGCTTCCATGGGCTATCTAAAAAGGAACCGTGTATTTTCCGGGGTAAAAAGCTATAATAAAAAAAGGTCAAGGAAAACATCGTGAGGGGTTTCCTCATGCGGCATGTACTAGCACCAAAAATTCGAAGCCATGTGACATCCAATAACCCGCATTGTGCCCGCGTGGTGGATTAACGCCCATGTGACATCCAATAACCCGCATTGTGCCCGCGTGGTGGATTAACGCCCATGTGACATCCAATAACCCGCATTGTGCCCGCGTGGTGGATTAACGCCCATGTGACATCCAATAACCCGCATTGTGCCCGCGTGGTTTAACGCCCATGTGACATCCAATAACCCGCATTGTGCCCGCGTGGTGGATTAACGCCCATGTGACATCCAATAACCCGCATTGTGCCCGCGTGGTGGATTAACGCCCATGTGACATCCAATAACCCGCATTATGCCCGCGTGGTGGATTAACGCCCATGTGACATCCAATAACCCGCATTGTGCCCGCGTGGTGGATTAACGCCCATGTGACATCCAATAACCCGCATTGTGCCCGCGTGGTGGATTAACGCCCATGTGACATCCAATAACCCGCATTGTGCCCGCGTGGTGGATTAACGCCCATGTGACATCCAATAACCCGCATTGTGCCCGCGTGGTGGATTAACGCCCATGTGACATCCAATAACCCGCATTGTGCCCGCGTGGTGGATTAACGCCCATGTGACATCCAATAACCCGCATTGTGCCCGCGTGGTGGATTAACGCCCATGTGACATCCAATAACCCGCATTGTGACCGCGTGGTGGATTAACGCCCATGTGACATCCAATAACCCGCATTGTGCCCGCGTGGTGGATTAACGACCATGTGACATCCAATAACCCGCATTGTGCCCGCGTGGTTTAACGCCCATGTGACATCCAATAACCCGCATTGTGCCCGCGTGGTGGATTAACGCCCATGTGACATCCAATAACCCGCATTGTGCCCGCGTGGTGGATTAACGCCCATGTGACATCCAATAACCCGCATTGTGCCCGCGTGGTGGATTAACGCCCATGTGACATCCAATAACCCGCATTGTGACCGCGTGGTGGATTAACGCCCATGTGACATCCAATAACCCGCATTGTGCCCGCGTGGTGGATTAACGCCCATGTGACATCCAATAACCCGCATTGTGCCCGCGTGGTGGATTAACGCCCATGTGACATCCAATAACCCGCATTGTGCCCGCGTGGTGGATTAACGCCCATGTGACATCCAATAAACCGCATTGTGCCCGCGTGGTGGATTAACGCCCATGTGACATCCAATAACCCGCATTGTGCCCGCGTGGTGGATTAACGCCCATGTGACATCCAATAACCCGCATTGTGCCCGCGTGGTGGATTAACGCCCATGTGACATCCAATAACCCGCATTGTGCCCGCGTGGTGGATTAACGCCCATTGTTTCTCTCATAGAGAGGAGGCTCGTGTCCCAACAGTGGGAACATTAAAAAGATGAATGATATGAGTGCTCTTACTCATAGTATTTCTTAATTATAATCTCCTACAGGGAAGCAACAGCTTCTCCTTATTATATTAGGAATAATTTTAGTTTATTATCAGGTTGCAAATAGGCTCAAATGGAGTTTCCTAAGTTCAATACTCAATATATTGATTGCTTCCATGTAATTCCGTAAGTTCCCATGAGGTATCACGAGTATTTTATTAATGCGATATTTCAGCCGTACCTAAAGTCTAAAAGCTTTCATCGCCTGCCATCCAAAGTAATCCTATAACCCACAAATGTTCAACATGTCAAGCAGCATACTTACGAAAATTACTTCGAAGGGGTAAGAAATTCCCGGATAACAGAAAGCAATTTGTCATCACATAACAGGCCGACCGCCCCTTGACAACAAAATGACTAATACTAGGAAAAAACGGCCAACTTTTTACTCTTTGAGTCTTTGTCAACCCTTCCCTGCCGCCGTGAAGTTCATTAATCAAGCTGTTGATACACCCCTAATGGCCGTAATGACCGAGACACACAACTTATGGGTAACGAGCGCGCGCAGGGTTAAGTTCGTTTAATTGATATTTTCGCTTGGGGTCACAATTTTAAGGTTGTCAGAGCAAGGGTTGGGGGTTTCTAAATAGAGACAGGTTATTGGGAATGTATTGACAGTTTTTAATAGGGGTGTCTGTATCGGAACGAATGCTTAGTTGTCCGTGTCTAATAAATGCTTAAATAAAAAAACATGCAATTAATTAGACTTTTCACGAAAATTCATGCCAGTTAGCGCCAATTTAAAAACTTATCTAAAATCATGACGTTAATGTCAATTTAACTGATGTCGGAAAATATTAGCGCTTTGACAGGTGTCTGGAGCTGACGTCTTATAAACTCTTTGAGCGCTAAAAGCATTGACATACTCGTACATAGTACCGATAGACAAGAACATGGTGAAATAGAACTAAAGTTCGCTGCAGCGAACCGATTAAAACATGCAGCGCTTGATCGCTTATAGAGTTTTTATTCGTTTCATGGCGCTTACGCGTTTCGTTCAACATAGTGAGGAAGGAGGAGGGGTAAGGTATAAGGATTGCAGTACAGTTCAGTCAAACAGAGGGAGTGTTCAGTTCGCCATATTAAGTGCGTAGTACTATATCGATGGCTAAAAGGGACATATGGTAAATAAAACAATTGTTTTTCTATTATGACTGCGCTCAAGGGATTATTGTACATCATTTCAGGCAACTCTCTTTCGTAGCCCTGCCGATGGCGTGCCGTAGCACCCGCTACGACAGCCATTGCTACGAGAAAACGCTACGGGGGTTGATTTCCTAGAAAGAGGCTGAGTGAGATAGATCGTCTCTTCAAAACATTCACAAAGAAAGCTATCTGCGTATTACTTTAGTTTCCACAAGGTTCGTAGTAGATAGAATACGTAGCACTGGAAAAGGGCGTTTTCCATAAATGTGTATTATTTAAACATACACAAAAAGTACTCTTTCAAACTATTCAATTTTTTTTTACGGCCTGAATTTCAATGTTTGCAGTACTTACAGTATTACATTTTGACTATTCTTAAGTACTTAATTCAGTATTATTTACATTTTACTACTATCTGCTTAATACTCATAAAATAACATTAAAACCTACGAAATCATCCAGCGTTATGTTCCAGTCTATGAGGAACTAGAATGATGGCTCGTTTAATCTGTTTAGCCGTCTTAATGTTTCACGGCCTTGGCAAGAGGACCCGTCTCACCCGTCTGATAGCAGTGCGACGCGGCTCGCTCTAGCTTGTGTCGTGGCCTATGTCTTGTTGTGAAGTCTGGATGTAATACGCTGAAATATAGGATGGTTTGATAATACACTGAAGGTTTATGACTAATTTTTTCTTTTATATAAATTTGCGTTACGCAGGTGGCAATGTGGGAATGAAAGGAGTTTGAGTTAGAGTAGATAGTTTGTCTGTGGAGGCAATAGTCTAATATTTAGTCTATGGAGAGTAGGTAATGGCGGCCGGTGTGTGCGAACGACGAGACAACGTATTGGAATAAATTAAGTAAATACACCGATAATTCAGGCGTTTGATTTCCCGCAGGCTTATTACGTATCTTGCAAGAGCACAACGATAGCGATTTTTGCGCAATAATTGCTCTTCAATACAATACAGTTTTAGAGTTATTAGCGTATATTTTTTGAAATAAGTGCTTTTGACAAACAGCGAGCGATTAGCCAACGATTGTGTATGACCTACACTGTAGAATAGATTTATTTATTTATTGTCCTTTCTACAATTGTTACACTGTTTATTCTAATAATACAAGCAATATGATACAAGCATAGTATACAAAATGATGCGATAGACACAGCATGCAGACAGATAATATAATACTAGCTTAACTGTAGGTAATTCCGACTTTTATGACATAAAGCCTTTGATCGCGCGATGATTGCTGATTGCTGTTTCTTACGTAATAAGGCTGCCGATCGCCCACAAATATTTATATCGCTCATGGTTTATCGTCTTTTATTCGCACAACTAGTTCTTGTTTTCCTAGGTGGATTATCTCGGTAAATAATGCTAGTATTGATTCAGGCAGTTAGGGGCCATACTCATACTAAATAAGAAAAATAATATAGACAGTTCTACTGGAAGTAAGTTTTTGCCAAGCTGCATCTGTTATCACTGTTCTAGTTTACAATTGATTATGTTTTTCTACTGACCCTACCTTGTAGGTAACTGAAACTGCCTCTTTAGTCCCATACTCCGTACTTTACTTTGTTTAACTGTAAAAAAACGTGGAAATGTAGCTGCCTGTATACTATCTTTACGCATGAAATCATAGTAGCAAAAACTGTCGGCCATGTCTGTCTGCCAAACGCGTTGTGTCGGCGACAGTGTCGGCCAAAGTTTCAGTGAAGTGCTGTACTCGGCAGTTCCCTGGCAGTTAGGGAAGTAGCGAATTTGATTGTTGTTGGTTTATGTCTCCGGCGGTGTCGTGGTTAGTTGACAAGTTTTCATAATTCTCTCTCGAGAGTTCTTTATCTGTTTCGAGTAGTTTTAGTTTGGAGGCAATAATTAAGTTTGTTATGCTTGTATACAGGTTTAAGGATTATTCCTCAGACAGGGCTTTATAGTCTTGGAATACGCAGGAGAAGTTCTTAACGACTGGAATATAAATGGCTAGAGTAGTCGTCTTACCTAAGTAGCTAGGTAAGATTCGATCACTTGTTAACTTACATAATTATATACCTATGGTTATGACCATACCATATCCATAAATTACTCGCTTTTTATTATGCGTGATAGAATCCAAAATATTCCCAACTTAGTAGCTCAAATGCTATTCATTGCATTCAGTCACAAGTTATTTAAGCTGCTCATAATATAAATCACACACATGACAAGTGGTTATCTCTTCATCTGTAAACACCATAGAAACTCATTTCAATCTGATATCAGTACATTTCTTTCTTTCATTGCTGAGAAAGTTTAGGAAGTGACGACACGAATATCTACTGAGCTCGTAGACTGTGGGTTCAATTTCTAGATACCGGATATTATTTTGATAGTATGCTCTACCAAAAGTTTATAATGTGAGTTTTCAATTAATTCTGCGCGCTCTTAGATTACCTACTAGTTTCTGAGAGCGGCTTCGTGCGCGTGAATGACGAAAATTATCCCGTAAAAAAAGTTTCCTATGTGCTATTCCAGACTATAATCTAGCTCTCTGCCAAATTTCATCCAGATCCGATCAGTAGTTTTAGCGTAAAAGAGTAATATACATACAAACACACACACTCACAAACTTTCGCTTTTATAATATTGGTGGATTGGATTTATTAATTGGATAAGGAAACAGCTGGAATCTCCAAAATGCTAAGATTTTCTGTTACACCAATCAAATATAGTGACGAATGGTGAATCCCGGGTCGAACAATTGGGTTCTCCATCCAGAATTACGCTTAGCACGCACTGCGGTTCTTAATCGCACGTTTTTTTTCCGCCCATTCTGCGATCTATGGAATTTTATGAAGCTGCACGCATTGCGGTAAAAATTTCGCGCGGAAATAAAACCGCACGAAATCGGTGTTTTGCCACAGAATCCACAATAGAGCTCAAAATATTTATATTTTGAGCTCTATGAACAGATAGAAAGAAACAAAAATCATGTGGAATTTTATCCGCAGTGCAGTGCGTGTTAGTTAGATTCAGTACGCGGACAAAAATTCACGCGGCTAAAAATCGCAATGCGTGTTAAGCCGTACGCAGTTGCAGTCGGAGCCTGGATTTGTGGACAGTTGAGGGTATAGGCTCGACTCCTGTTACATGGTTCAAAACATAACTGGCGAAATGTCTGTGTACAGTGTAGACATCTGCCTAACTCTACGGGGAATGGTGACGAGAGAGAAGGCTTATACCTTGAAGTCTATGATGATATCTACATACTCACTTCACTAAGTTTCTAATCCACAGAAATATGGAATCCACACATTTCCATAGCAATGTACCAGTAAGACAGCTCTCAATCAGACATCAAATCTAAATACTTCGTCGGCTAGCGATAACTTTTTCTAAGACAATGCGTTTCCCGTCACCATGTCATTGTGTGTGTGTGTGGCGTGTTCCCACATCACTGTGTCGATATTGTTGGGGCACACTTTCACTGATCGCTCCTGGATGGCACCGTGTTTGTCACAGGGATAGTGGTATAGGTGTCCAGAACTTCGGACATTGTCTGTAGTATCCATGTCACAACGACTACTTGGGATGTGCATCATGTGTAGCAGTCATTCTTGATATTAGTGCTTTGTCTAACTAAAATAGATTGCTGATTAACTTCTTTGTAATGGTCTGGATGCGAAAGGCTGGTCCAGTATGCATCTAGGCACCCAATAAGCAGCAGCAGTGGACTGGAATAGGCTCAGTTGATTCAGGGTTTTGATTCTGGTTTGAAGCCAGAGCTTCAAAAAGTGCGAGATTAGTTGTGATATGTTTAATTTACTTAGTTGAGTATCTGCTTTATGCACTGCAATCTCATTTATCCATTTAAGTAACGTATAATAATGATTTCAATGGATGGACTAGTTAAGTACTTGCTAAGCGATACAGTTAACTAATTGATTGTATCGTAGGTACTACGAAATGGTTTAAGACTTCCCATTTCCCTAACATATTCCTGGCCGGTTGCCAATGTCTGGCCAGCTCGACTCCTTCGTGTGGTCGATAGCAATCGGAGATGTTCCGGAATGGGTTGCCAAGAGTAAAAACCGAGTTATTCCAAATCATTTTATTCGTTCTTCTCTTACAAATAACTTACAAAATTACGTACATAATTAATTTATTGTTACATTTCGATATATTTGTACAATATTTGTGGTTCTCGTATAAAACTAGCCTATTTTAATATTAAATACACATTTTTGGAACAAATGCAAGTTTGTGAGCATTCTCTTTGAATCTGAGTATTATTTCTTTAGGAAAGAATGTTGAAATAAGATCATACTGGAGTTAATTTTATTATGATAAGTATGGATAGAATATAACATATAATATTCATGACATTCATAGAAGCCATTGATACTACAACAAAATAGGGTTACGAATTTGAATAGTATTTACCACAATTTTACCAAAGTCACAGAATAGATAATCAGACAAGTTTCAGTAAATATTTTCGGAATGGAGAATCATGAAAAGTATGGTGGTACCCATTCCTATAGCCACTGCACTGGTACTAGTGTACATTGACTTTGTCAACAGTATCGGCACAACACAACATTCTTACAACTCTTATATTTCCTACATTGCTTCTTATTTACACTTTGAACACATTCCAAAAGTATAAAACTGTAATACAAAATAACACGTATATTTGTACTTGTATTTTACAATAATCTCTTATTTCTAACTTACGGTACACTTACAGCGAGCTAACGGCTAAGTGGCAAAGTGGGATATGTCTTAAATTAATCATTTAATGAACAAGAATAAACTACAGAAAGCATTCGATATGTCTACGCATATATTTATATATTAAATCAGAAATAATTTAAAGCTGACGTCGTTATATCAACTTAACTTTAGGCTCCTTTATAATAACTACATAGTTTGCGCATTTTTTTTCATTTACAACCAACATTTGGTTTCGTGCGCAGTGAATGGCAAGGCTAAAAGATCCATTACAAATAAAACCAGCAAAGGTGTTAGAAATGAATGAAACCGTCACATTTTAAACCGATTAATCCCAAATTACTCTCGTACGAACATAAATTTGTCCAAACCCTTTACAATTTAAGCCTTTTATATAGATAACGATTATTACATTGTGAACGTCACAACATGATCAGACGCACGCGTTGCGCACCTGGTTTCTATTATTCGCGAGTTACGCGCGTTTCGCAGCAGGCCCGCGTGGCAAGATATCAAAGCAGCTAAGGAAGACTTTTTGTAATCTATCTAACAATACTATGGCGTGGAGGCTACAACAATCTATCAAAAAGTCAGTCTTTTACATCGGAGGTCGGTTCACTAGGAGGGGGGAGGCGCTACGAAAAGCCAGGATCACGAGATGATGCAGTTCTTGTCGTGTTGAGCGTTCTTGCGCTGTCGTTCTCTCTTGGCGCAGGCCACGGCGTCGTTGGGCACGTAGGAGATGCGCACGCCGCCGTACGCCCGCCGCGTGGGCAGCGTGTACGACTCGGCAGAGGATGATGATGAGGAGCACGTGCTGCAGTAGCTGCTGGCGTCCTCGTCCCTATGCTTCTGTCGGCGTGGCGGCTCGTCCGGCTCAAACGCTTCGTTGTCGTCTCCGCAGAACCTCACCGTCCGGCCCCCACGCGGTTTACTCGGCGACTTGCCGTCCACTAACGTTAGTTCAGGCATTGAGGACGAGTGTCCTGGGGTGACGACTGCTTGCGCTTCCACCGGATGCGGAGGTTTCCAGTCGGCGGTTGGAGACTCATCTTTATGATCATCAGATGTCGGTGTGGGTTGTATCTGATGCTCCGTTATAGACTGTTCTAGTCGCAGATCAGCCAGCGCTCTGTCAAGGCTGAGGCAAGCGTGCGGCGGCGGTGGCGGATGAGGGGGCGGAGACTCACGTATTAACGACTCGCTCGGCTCTGAATCTGCGTCTATATGATGAGGCGAGGGTTCTCTGTGCGGTGATCTAGGTGGGGACTTAGGCGATGGCATTCTTCTCGGCTTGGCATTCACTCGCGGCAGTCTAGGTCCTGGTCCTGAGGAGTCAGACGGCGTGGGCGGCTCGCCCTTGGAACACGCTATGGAGCAGTATATCGCCCCTTTTCTTGGTAGGAAGGGTCTGCCTAGGAGGCTTGCTCTGCAGGTGTGGCAGGCGAAGCATCGCTCAGTGGCGTGCCAGTGTTGTCCCTCGTGGGACATCTGTCCTTGGTCGACGCCGATGGGCTCCCCGCAGGCGTCGCAGTACTCTGCAAAGCAGTTGTCGAAGCAGGGCAAGCAGTAGGGCCTGGCTTCCCTCATGATGTAGCGCTGTCCTCCCAGCTGGCGCGCGCATTCCGCACACGCGAAGTGTTTCATGTGCCACGCGCGGCCTTCTGCTTCTGTGCACTCATCTGCTAGGATTATCTGGGGACAAAGAGAAATAGGGTTTAATAAGTAACTTTAATAAGTAACTTTGATAAGGGACAATGTCTTCCGAGAAAAGCTCGTCGAATTGTCGATAATCCTTGAGCTCATTATGCTAAGTCAGAGTAGAATACATACAAATCTAACAAATTTGGTCAGTTTAAATCAGATAACATTAATCAAGCAATTACAAGTACACATCCCTAACATACACGTGGATGTCATCGTCATAGACAAATATAACAAATATTCAATTACACCACATTTTAATAAACCGGTTAAATTTAATTAATTATCTGGATAAACACGGTTTAATTAGGCATTATTATTCATAGTGCTGGTCGGTGCTGTCGACCCCAAGAAAGTTGTTCGCGACAATGGGCTATGAGCGGCTCCCACGGTGCCACGGTGCCACGGTGCGCGGTGTATTTTGTTCATGATCATTAGTGGACTATTCACTCATTATTAATATTTCAGAAACGGTATTCCGTGTGGTGGATGCGCCGCCATCGCCATGCTGGACTCGTGTTTCTGTTTCTTCAAGTTACAATGCTCGTGAATTGGGTTATTGTTTTATGTCTGATGTAGTGATGTAAGAAGGAATGCATTGTTTGATAGGAATACGTATATGTGAGGACGAAAAGGCTTTTTAGAAAGTTAAGGCCTGGATTTGTCTTTTAGAGCAGATTTTCAATAGTTAGAAAATTTTTACCTGAAGATTTAAAGTATATAAATATGGCGATTTTACATAATTATCTATATAAAATCTGTCAAAGCGCCATTTTTGTTCCTCAAACAAAATTATGCAAAATCGGCTCTTAATAATGTTAATTTGTTACATAAAAAGATTTCAGATAAAATCTATATTATACCTGTGTTATTTTTGATCTAACACAGTTAAAGAGTAGAAAATAAATACCTAATGACGGTTTTAGATAAAACTCATTGTAATGTGGTGGGACGTAGCTTCATTTTCACGCTGTTTGTCCACCAAAAGGTTTTTGGATTCGTTTGTTTGTAGTTATGATGTATTCAGTGCTGATGGGTAACTGTTCCGTTGATTGTTATCAATGACATCGAACTGTGCTGCCACGATACACGCGTTTAGTAGAGTTTACTGTTATTTGGTTACCTGCTCATATTTTAGTTAAATCTAAATTAAATAATAAGATAATTTACATGTTTGTTGAAGAGATTTTTGCTCTTAATGTCATAATTAATAGTTCATTCCACTTTGCTGAAAAGTTTCATTTGACTACTTTATTTTAACCATATTTTATAAAACTTAAATACTTAATATCAGAGATTGGAATCATTATGACCCGCTCATTTGCATGTATGATAAGCTCAAAGTAAAATTGAATATTTTTCTTTTTTCATGGAAAATCTTGCTTATCTCATTTTCGTGGCCAATGCCACTGAAACAGTACATTTTGCCGGAGTAAATAGGAACCTATGATTAACTACAATAGTGTAGTGTTCGATATAGATCAGTGAAAAAGTCGATGGCCTAAAATGTATGGACCGAAAACCCAGAAATCTACACGAAGTAACTGTATGCAGATCGATTGCTTATAACAAACGAAATATTAAAAAATATGGTATAATAGAAACTCTATTCTATTCTATTAATCGCCGCAATGTCGATATGCAAACAAAATCGATGTTCGGTAAATAAAGGACAGTGGAGAAAATAGTACATTATGGTACAAGTGTGTAATGTTGGTGATTACCGCTGTGGCGCCATTGAGACCCGAGCCGTTAGGTGAGGGTCTTAAGAGAGCCGAGGACGGTAATCATCAATACACACGTGTATCATACGACGTTTTTCAACACACTTGTGAAGAAAATAATACTAGAAAATCATTTCCAACTGTCAAAACGAGTTGTGAATTTTTTTTCGCAATTGTGGGCCAAATTAATCAGTTTTCCAATGCGCGCGCATCTAACAATGGCGATCGGCCACCACAGAACATTCTTACTCTAACGATCGGCCACAGACTAAAAAGAATGAGTTTTCTTTTTTTGGCTTTTCGCGGATAGCGTTTTTTCTTTATAACAGACAAAAACAAAAGTTATATTTGAGTGAAAGTTTTATTTATTAAACACGTACAAGTTCAAATTATCTATTTAAATACGAAGTTGCATGAAATGTGTTGCATTTGTACTATTGAGAACGATCTTTTTTGTATCGAAACTTTTTTAAGAACAAAGCAACTCAATCATTAATTAAAAAAAACAAAACTCTATAACTCACTTGTGAATAATAGCAATGAAAAAGTCACAGTTTGATAACAGGTGTCATTATGTGCCTAATTGCGGTGAAATTAGAGCCACTTTATGAGCAAGTGTGTTGAAAAATAATAAATAACAATTTAAAATTAATAGAATGGTCAAGCACACCTCTGATTTTGGTACTAGATTTAAGAAAATCTTAAATAGATAATGAGTTTTCATGCGTACTTGGTCAGCCTGTAGCACCGATACCCCATGGATTTAGAGTATATGACTTGCGTGGGGTTATTTACCTTGTTCTAAGCAATCGATCGGCATACAGTTTGTTCGTATCCATTTCTGGGCAATTGTGATAACTCTCCTTTCGTAATCGGATCTGTACAAGTTACAAACGTTTCGTATCTAATCTCTTTCCACAATCGTTAACGCCTTCTATTTGTATGTTCTAACCACGTGACTTAACGTTCAGATGTGTCATTCCCATACATTGATTCGTTTTCTACTAGCGTTATCGATTGTAGATTGTCAACTTGGCTACTTCTGTTTACCATTTCTTTAGATAAATGTTTTATTATGCCTTCTTTTAGCGGTTTCAATCTGCATAGCAACACATTAACCCAATTCCACCTGCTTCAGACAGTATAGTAGCCATTCCCCATGACACAATGTAGTCAGATAGTCACCGGCAGACGGCCAGGTCGCGTGGCTCCCAGCCACATGGGCCTGGGAGCGTTATCAGCGATGTTATCACTGGCAACCGTTTTATTGTCTTAAGTGTTACTCTTACTACGTGGTACTTGGGCGCCAGAATTGTGCTGGAGTATGTTTTGTGGGCTTGTATTGGGAGGTAAGTTTTATGGTATTTTGCTTAGCTATTTTTAAGTGGTGAAAATTGGGCTATGTTAACAGTTGGTTTTAAATAAATACATATTTTTAATAGTTACAACTATTTTGTATTTTATATTTTGTACTATAGTTATCGCAAAGGTAGATTGAATATTCTAAAAAAAATACCTATATACAAATACAAAGGGGAGAGGGAAAAGAGCTCAAAAAATTCGTCCACATCGATGTCAATGGAAAACGTGCCCAGAACGCTGGCAGCATTGCCACGTTGAATGGCAATGCTGATTCTCTGGCCGAAGAAAAGGCCAGCCCTCTGGTCACGTGAAGAGTCGACGAGCTTTGTGCTAATTTCTCGAAAAACTCGATGCGCAGTCGGACTCCATGGACCTAATGTTTCAAAGGTAGATATAATTTTGTTACAGTAGGTTAAAAAGTTTTTTTTCCCGGATAAAATTGATGGAGGATGGATAGGGCGGAAATCATGTTTGGTTTTACATGTAAATACGCTAAAGAACAATAGGATTATCATACTTTGGCTTTCGTAGAATTACTACAAATTAACATAATAGTGTTTTAAAGACTTTTTGATTTCCCTAAATTGGCATCCTGAAAGTATACCCAAAAATTTTGCTTTGAGATGTACTCTTTCAGAATGCCGTTCGGTATCGTTATTTTGCTTTGAGATGTACTCTTTCAGAATGCCGTTCGGTATCGTTATTTTGCTTTGAGATGTACTCTTTCAGAATGCCGTTCGGTATCGTTATTTTGCTTTGAGATGTACTCTTTCAGAATGCCGTTCGGTATCGTTATTTTTCAGGATTTGTCACTTGTCCTCTAATGTTATGGGAATCACTATCATATCATGATTAGTGTTGTGGTTTCTTTCTCGATAACATGTGAGTAAGGTTGTTCGACATCTGGCGGTGAGTCATCGATATCACTTAGAAGATAATGTATTACTTAGATAGCCTATGTTGATCATGTCTTTGTAGAATGTTACACAAGGATACGTGTGATCAATTGCGTAATTTTTAAGTTGTATTTTATGCAAGCGCATGTGGTCTATGCAGGTAATCTGAGCTGGTTGAGTATGCACAGCACATTTATAGTATCACTTCGGCTTCTGATCCCAAGGGAACAATACCATTATGACAAGTCTATGTGCTGTTCTAGACTATAATCTATCTCTGTGCCAAATTTCATCTAGATCCGTTCAGCCATTTTAGCGTGATTGAGTGACAAACATACATACATCCATCCAAACTTTCTCATTTATAATATTAGTAAAAAGTAAGATGTCCGGCTATATACTAGCGTTATTCGATGTCAGCAATGGCGATGGGTGAAATGGAATGGATGATAACAATATAAGGTTCTGATCACGTGACACTTCGATAGCGTGTCAGACATTTCATACATTTTGACAATCGCTATCATCATGCTTTCTAGAATGAAACTAGTCTAGGGCCTGGAAATTCACTTTTCTTGGACTGACTTTAGAACAGGTAAAGGAAAACGTTTTTCTTTGCGCTTAAGACCGCTGTGTTTGGCTTACTTTATGAAACTAAAAAAAATGTGGGTTTCTTGATATTGGAATGTTCCATAAAACCAACTACAAATTGCATCAAATAAAGGCATAATTTTATCGCACTGTGTTAACTCACAAAAATACACCGTTGTGCACTTCGCCTTGCCAGAATGAGGAATTGGCCCAACTTTTATTAAGAAAATGGGTTGCTTGTATGTTTGTTTCGTTTTTCAGAGGATGAAATATTAAGAAAATAATTTGGAAACGTGAAATAGTATATTGCCACTATTGTAGAAGCTGCGAAAAATCAAAGACTGTAGTGATTACGAAAAAGCGAAGACCATTTTATTTTTTTTAAAGTAAATCATCGGTTACATTTTGCTAAAGGTTATTAAAAGTGCATCAGTTCTTAACATAATTTTTATAGACAAGTAAAGTAAAGCAGCCAAAGTCGCAGGGCAAACTCTGTAGTTACTCGCGAGTGAACCGCACATAAATACTGATCTGCATTGCCGTACTCTTGACATTGCAGCCTAATTCATTAACTGGCAACATTTCATGGCCTTACTGCAGCGGGGCATGATATAACTGAAACTTGGGTGCAGCCGCCTGTAAATATCTTCTGTTGCTACGAGAACTGTTGTTTATGACCTGGTGACAGAAGTAGGGTAGTGGAATTTTTCAGGTTTACGAAATATGTGAAAGCGAGAGTTGCCTCCTAGGCTGGCTAACTTTTTGGTTTGTTGAAATTATTTTATTTATTGCTTCGAGCAATGAGTTTTTTTTTGTCGACAGAAGTAGGGTATAGCAGAATTATTGCGGTTTGCAAAATATGGGAATACTAGGCCTATGACAACTTTTTGGTTTGCTGATATTATTTAGTGGTGGTTTAATATCTATTTCATTTAGAAATCTCTAGGCTTGAACTTTTTCAGGAACTTGATATTAAATCTACATAATATATGTGCCTATATTTTAAAAGATAGGCACCTTCATAACTGAAGATTCAAATCATTTAAACTACTAAAGCTGAAAACATTGCATTGCAAATGTAACTATTCTATGCTGTATCAAACAACCATGACCCTATATATATATCAGCTAATCTCACAACTACCATAGGAAATTATTATATAAGCATACAACTACTAAACCAAAGCTTACTGTATGTCAGTGGCGCGAGTTCACTGACAAGACAAGTTAATCAGTAACTCAGCCCTATCAGTCCTATCAGCTCAGGTCGCAGTGGCCCTCGCGTGCCACCAGCTCATAAACCATGGCCCAGCGTGGTGAACAATGCTCCCATGCTTGCATGGCCAGTAACCCATCGTTATTGAGTGCACAGCCGTGCTATCGAGATTTGCATGGCATTATTAAGTGATTTAATTCGATACATGCCATGTTATGGGGGATCGTTAGTAGTAAGTGGGCAATTATGGGGTCATGTTATAATTAGAGAACGATGATTAGCAATTAGTGCTGTGTATAGAAAGTAAGTCAGTGTCGTTACAAAGGTATTTCTTAGGTTTTGTTCTTAAAGGCTTGAGTATGTTATATAGTCCTTACTTTTAAAATGAGGCTCTTCTTTTTATGATTAAGTTGTCCTCAACCGATTGAGCTGAAATATTGCGTATACCTTTTGGTTTGGTTTGGATGACAACGCATGGTTAGCTAAAAGTCTGTTTAAAAAAAAAAAATGTTACTGTTAATGTCACACCCCGGCAGACCAAGACGAATGTGATTCTGATTCTGACGAAGGTGGAAAGATAAACTTGACTCTTACCGGAAGGACTGGCCCGCAATGGCAGAGGATAGAAGTTTGCGGTAAAGGTCCCTCCCTTTACCGCAAACTTCTATCCTCTTTTAAGCCTTTGGCTAGCAATGGGCCGTAACGGGTAATTAGATAAATAGAGCTACATTTGAATACACTCACATATAAATATACATGTGTTCGATAGTTGTAGTGTAGTCGTCAAAATAAACTGAACTGGCCAATTTAGTTTGAAAATCAGGTCTAGGCCTAGGTATTTAGTTACAAAATGAACTACCTTAGTACAGTAAGATAAGGTAAATGGGCGTAAAATATGTATAATATGCTGAGAATTTTCGTGACAATTACTTATTAATTTAAGAATAAGTTTTTTATGCACCTGAAACATGAGCTAAAATTATTTATGCAAATCACTAGAAAACAACGGATTCGACATCAAATTAAAATGTTTTTCCAGAAGAAAATAATTAAATTTTTCCAGTTTGCTCAACAATTCGTGACGAACAATTATATAATCTAATACTTTTACGAGAAATAAAAGAAATAAATTCAACATTTTAATAATTGGGGCGATAAAAACCCTTATAATGTTACCGTATGAAAAAACCTGAGATTTTAACACGAACCGTCACGAACTTTTCAGTGTTGCTATCAGCAAAATAAATAAAGTTTTTAACTGATGGAGATAAGGGAACACGCAGGCATTTATAATAAATAAATTATAGCCATCAGCGGGGCGAACCAACGTGACAAATATTAATGGCTATAAAATATTTCTAGATTATTTATTATCTCAGTGTTTGATCTGTAATTACGTGGTTTTCTCCATGGGGTTATGTCGCAGGATATTAATCAATGGCGTTTCATGGGGCTTATTAGTTGCTATGGTATTTATGGTTCATTAGTGAGCTGGCACACCATCACGACGAGTTTCTTCACCCATGAAATCTCACGTAATCAGGTAAGCTTAAAGCCCTTTGGGATTTTGCCAGTAGTATTGGTTAGCTCCGACTTCCGTTACCTAGGGTCGCTTGTCCAAGGGCATGGCGAGGTAGACTGAGACGTAACGCACCATATCAACTCGGGATGGATATAATGGCGATAGGTCACTGGAACGACTTGCGACCCACAGATGCCCCTTAAGTTAAAGGGGAACATTTTAGTGTTTCCTCATCGGCTCTTGCAATTTTTACTTAGATGGTTACATTTTCAAAAACCTAATGTAGTGATTGTGGATAAGCTTTTAGTGATAAGACCACATATTGTAAAATTATCAAATTTACAAAAGTCTTTATCTGTAATCCTAACCTACTATAAACGCGAAAGTTTGTGAGGATGGATGTATGTTTACTACATTTACGCAGAAACTACAGATTGGATTTGGATGAAATTTGACACACTTATAACTATTTTCTTTTATAACATAAAGGTAAAGGGAATTTAAAAGCCTTCTCAATAAAGTGACCCATATTTACACATCATAAGTAAAAGCCGCTTGACCCCAATCACGGTTTTCTTACCGGACTCAAAGCTATGGTTATCGGCGCGAGATCACGAGATTTCCCCCGTTTACCCTGAGTTACCCCAATGTTTACCCCTAATGTTTCCCCTCGACCTAGATGCGGTATCGTGTGGTTGGTGGGACGTTTCCGGCGCAGACGACAGTGACGGGCCGGTAACGTGCCGGAGCGGTCTGCCAGCGGTTGAGAAAGCAACGCACTTATTGGTTCATTAGGGTTGCTTGTATTGCACTTTTTGTATGTCAAAGTTGATGGTGATTGTGCTTTTCTAAAACTGTTATCATGTTCTGGACATTAGTTTTTGCCATTCTTGCTAAAATTCTTCTTATTCTAAGGTGTAATTATTGTTACCGCTTTGTTGATTAAATAGTTTCTTAATTAGGACTTGAAACATGTCCATTATCCTACCTATCCCAATAACCAAAATATTTATTTATAGAGCTTAGAAACAGATGCAACCGTTTTTTAAGATCAGACCCAACCTGGAATTGGTTCTTATTGGAGCTTTTCATTGACTTGAAGATTATTTTGGCGCGTGTATGGCTACAGACCAAGGAGTCTGTAACAATATCCGTGAAAGCACAGAGGTCAGAAATGAGTTCAGAGTTCAGGAGTTCAGACGAGAAACCCCTTTCCATGTGTTGTCCTTGAACCCCATGAAAAAGATCAGAGCCATCGCGTCACCCTACATTCATATTTTTATTAATCGTCTGCCCTGAGGGGTCGTTGCACCCTTCAGAGCTTGGCGGCAAGTTTTTAGGACGTCGAACGAACACAAAGTCTTTCCGGAGTTCCCTACGTTCACTATAAGTGTGGCCTGTTACTTTGTTTGTTATCTTAATCTTTGAGGAGTTATATGATTGCCTGCGGTGGTTTGCGGAAATGTGGAACCACTAAACGTGTGGGGGCTTTTTTGCATAGGCAATTAGTGTAACGGGAACAGGGTGCTTTAAAGGGGTTTTTGTGAGATTTTAAACTGCTTTTTGTGTAGTGGTAGTAAGGGCGACCTTAGAGAATTATAGTCTAATTTTTGGTAGCCGTATCCCCTGATGTAAGTAGATACAGAATAACTGAGATGATCAGCAGCCTTGGTCGATTTTTCATACTCTTTTCGAATTCATAACGCAATAAGGCTCCAAGGTTTTAGTGATACAAGGCAATAGCAGAGGGCAGTTTTGCTGTGGCATCAAAGAGTTGCTTGAAATAACTTATACCCAAGTGTAATTTAAATATTGAATTAAATTTAAAAAAGTTTCTGTGATAAAATACCTGACTAAGGTTTCGGAATGACTTACTATAGGTACATAACTGCATACGCTACAACTTATTGTCTTTTGCATAACATCCACTAAACAATTCAACACTACCATATGGCCGATCAGCATAAATTCCGCACGGGAAGCGTCCACCGTGAAATGTCTGAATAACAAGGGATGTGCACCCCCCCACCCCGATGCTATCTGCTTCCGGTCCGTTGGCCGGCCGCCGGATATTGCCAACTGCACGCTCAATTGCGTCAGAGCTGCGCACGCGCCGGTTTGTCGCGATTTTATGATAATGTTGCAGGTTGAGGAGTATAATGGCCGTTTTGTGGTTAATTACAGATAAGATAGAGCAATTTGTTCGGAATATTAATGTGGTGTAATTGTTCTGATTTGGAAGTTAAACTTTAGTAATTGTAGGGATTAGTGGTGCAAAGATGTAAAGCAAGGTAATTGATGTAAAATTTCCATGATTTGTTTTATGGCGAAATACTTAGATATATTTTCGTTATCGTTTTTCAGTTTTAGTGATTTCAGAAACACGAGAACTATCATGTTGATCATAATTTTAGCCATAAGACGTCCATAGCTGGACAAGGATGTAGGCTTCCTCTAGTTTCGGCACATCGACCCAGTCCAGTGCGTTTCGAATCCGGTTGATTCCCTCATACATAACAAAGAACCGTGAAATGTTTCAATAATGCAGACTCTAGCAACATCCCCAAAAATCTAAAGGAATATCATAAAATCCTCACCTCATCACAAGCCGAACACCTCGGCTTCAGGGTCTCCGCATGATGCCTTCCGCAGTGAAGCCGTCCATCCTTCCAGAAGTACACCAGGTCCACGAGCAGCTCCTGGCAGGAGGAGCACACGAAGCAGCCAGGGTGCCAGCGTGCGGAGGGACCAGCACGTGCCGCGGAGACACACATGTCACCAGCTGACATGGACTCCTCACACTGGGGAAAAAGAGGGGAGGTTAGTTTCATAGGACATAGACAATGGATCTTATTTATCTGGTTAGCAAATGATTGAAGGATTCTAAATTAGTAAATTTGAATTTAGAACCAGATTTGAATTTCCTATGAAGAATTTGAATTAAGTATCTGATAATCAATATTTAAACTAATTATTTGGTTAAAAGTTTTTATAAGTAACATAAACATAAGTCAACAAAAGGGAGCAAGTCCAGACTCCGGGTTTGTTTCTGAGATATTTCAAGATGGAAAAATCCAATATAACTTTGTTCGACTCTGGAATCTAACCAAGGACCTCATGCACAGCAATAAACCTTGCAAACACTAGACCAACGAGGCAGTCAATCATGACTATATAACAAGCAAAAGCCAGCAAATAGACAGGTGTGGTGAACTATGGGGAAAACCTGTGCATCGTAATGAGACATTGCAGTATAGACTAGTAGGGGACACCATAAGCTGTTCCATTGTCTAACTCAAAATTAGTCAATCTGATGGGCAATATCTGGCTGGTAATACCATAGACTGTTTTTGACACCCATTGTAGCAAAATTATAATGCAAAATGTTATGAACGTGGATATAACAATAATTTGTAATCTTGAAAAGAAGGAACCCTACACGATTAGTAGTCACCAAGACACAGCAGAAATGGATTGTGGCAGACACAAAGAATATAAACTATAATTTTATTAGGCTCCCTAAAAAATATTATACAGGAATCGCTTACGAGTTACGAGCATCTATTTAAGCAGCTATGACTAACAAAATATCTACTGTTACAATATCGGCACGCGCCAACCTATTGCCTCTGCATACTAATTCGCGAAGATTAGAAAACGGCCCAACTTCCGACCAGTAATATATTCCACTTATAATGATTGTCCATAAGTGGCGACCTTGTAGCCACCTCGCCAGCTTGCCAGAAGGACGACCATTGTTCTCCGTATGGAAAGACCAACGGCTCAGCATATAAGGACCAAAATATTCCTAAATTGATCCCGAATAGTGTCATAAATTAGCCTTGTTTGATGCAAGTGTAGCAGAGTGTTGGGTCTGGTTGAGTAAGGGTCTGGTAATGCGCAACTTTCAGATGCCGCCTATCCAGGAGCGCAGACTTCTTCTTCAAGTTCTCTTTACTTAGTTGCTGTTGTGTTGTGTCTGTGTCGAATAAATATTTTATATTTTACTATTATTTCTTTATATAATGTATTGGAACGCCACGCGCTGTCGAAATGTCACGTGGTCACTCCCATCATATATTTTGGCATACCGAACATCGCTATCTTTGAAAGAATGTGACTGTGCAAAACACGGCATTCATTCATTCAACCCTAATACCCGATACAAAGTCAGCTACTAAAAGTTTGATTTCAAAGTTAGACAATTATTCTTTTTTTGAACCAACTGAACAAGAATAACTTTTAAGAACCCGCTGCCTCCAAAAATGCCATTCGACATTTAAATCCTATGAATGAACGTCTAGTGTAGGAAGTACTCGCAACTCGCTTCGGTCCTAAAATGGCGTTGGCAACAAAAGCAGCCAGTAATCCAGTATTGCCTGGCTTGTCATCGGCGAGGCATCTCTTAAGACCGCGGCTGTTTTAGCGAGAGCGACTGATTCACGCGACAACGGCGCAGACGCAGAGGTAGGGGTGACGGTTGTTAGTTATATTTTGCTACCCTCTTTGGGAATTTAAATGTACCAAGTTGCTGTCACGTCTCTACGACAGATCGATTCAGATTGTCTTGCTAGGGATTGTTTTAATATTAGGTATTATGTCTAAATGACGATACTGCTGTTGAATTAATGTTCCAATTCACCATGCGGCCCTGATATAAGCAACTGAAGGAACAAGGGTGGGTTTTAGTCAGAAAAAGTCTGACACGCCAAGTAAAAAGGATAAGCCGGCCTCGTGTTCTATTGAAACTTCGTACTACTACATACTATTGGCACTTGGACTCCTATGTGTTACCGTTCACTTGCTGTCGACTGTAGGTACCTAGTAGACTTATTTATTATACAAACTCATGTTGTCTGAAATACCTAGTCTGTGTTGCAGTACAAAAGATAACAGTGATGTTTGATATTTCAATGAAATAATCTTTATAAACGTACTTGGTAACGCTTTATAGAGCGATTTTATTAGGTGCACTTGAAGACATCAAAGAGTGCGCGACCAGAATTATTCATAGCTCCAACCAACTTGTAAATATAGGTAGTATGTCCTTACAAAATACAACGTCTTTCCTAGTACAATAAATTGTATTAAACAAAGAACCCTTTGCCGCATTCCACGCACATTGTCGTGAAGGGCAGATATTCGCGTGAGGTAAGCAGAGATCGGGGTCTACGCACGTACGGGACATACCTTCCCAGAACGAGTATATATTGTCATTGTGTTGGACTGTCGGCCTCTGTGATCGGAGGCCTTTTGAGGCTTTATTGGACCTGTGTTTGGTTGATGCGGTCGTTGTAAAGGAATATAGAAGGTTTGTGCGAATTGGGAGACTAATGTATGAGATAAATACAAATAGCCGACTAGTTATGTGACTCTGCATTGAAATAAGATGTGTGGTCCTTTGGTGAATTGCGTAAAAAGTACATCCTGTTCTTCTTCTTCGTGTCAATGGTCGAACTCTCCCTGCCCAATGGTAGAATGGCGATCGACTATCAGCAATCACGGCCTCACGGGTATAAATAGGGAAGTGACAATCGCACAAAATTCAAAAGCGAATATATCTCCCTAGGTATTGATAACAAAAATTGCAGTGCCAATAACAAACATTTTATTTATTTTCGAAACCAAACTGTTATAAAATACTCAGTCTACTTACTTACTACGGATGCTTAGGTCTTTTCACAAAGTGGTAATCGTTTATTTTATGAGATAAAAGATTTCGAATTTTGCGTAAGTAAAATTTACTCTAGTGACTGAATAGTGGTCATTGCTACCAAAAATCTAAATCCTTTTTTTTTACTTATAAAACGTCGAAAAAAGGTGCACGGTTTGAGAACCTACCTATCCCGATAGTCAAGAAAAAGTGCAACTAACATAAAGCCTTATCTTGTCTGCCAGTTATTATAAAGATGCGTAGACTCAAAGTTCAACGCTTCTCCGTCCATTGAGCGCTGGCTACATTTCTGTCGGAATGTGTTGCTGCGTCGGATTCAAGGCACGATTACTACGGAGTAGAGTGCTGGCGCGCGCTCGATGCGTCTGCGCCGGCAGACGCTCTCGCGCATGACTCACTGTTCCGCCACGGTGAGACTGGCCAAAGGATAAGCGGGAGCGGGGGGAAATAGTTTCAGGATAAAATAGTGCAATCAACCAGTCTTTCCAGGGGGCACCGGGTTACCCAGTTACTGGGTTGTAGGCGAGGCAGGATAGGCAGTAGGTCCATGTAAAATACTGGTATTCAGTAGCTTTTGGTTACTTGAAGCCGACTCCTACATAGTTGGGAAAAGGCAGATTGATATAATAGTCTGTAGCCGTCTCAGTTTTGGTGGTCTTTATGCTTGGCGTGACCATATTGTGTCAAGAAAAACTAGTTATTATAGACCGCTGCTAAATTCTAGTTGTCTATCGCACAGGAGCATTAACCACGTTTATCATCTCAATTTTAACTTGCTTAATAAATAACACATTTCAGCTTTTTATAACGTTATTTTAAAAAAGAAACTTTCTTTGTAATATACACTTGAAGACAGCGCAAGTCACAAGCCAAAGCGGGTACCATCTTTATTACTAACAATGGAAGCAACTTTTAACTATACGACTACGTCGCTTGCATTCTTCCTTATATGGAAACCAGAGCTTGAAACGGTGCCAGAACGTATAATGGTAGACTTTGAACCCCTAGTGCGATATTACGGGATTTGGATAAGATCTCACAAAGTTGTTTCCCTTGGGACCGTACCTAACCTGAAGTGGTAATTTTCTCCTTTTTAGGAGAGGCCTGAAGTTAGCCAGTTTAGCTAGATATCTGTCTGTACCAGCGTTTTGCGATATTTACTTAATTATAAGTCCATGTTCGAGTATATTGTAGTCCCACGCAGGTTGGCCTATTTCTCGTCTGCTACACCTATATGAATATTGTGGTTATTTGCTGGAGAAAGTTCTTAAAATGCGTAATCATTGGTTAATTTTGTATATATTCAAAATAAATTCTTCATTTCCAATCATAAGCAAGCTGATGATTCAGAAGTTAAGTTTTAAGAGTAATATGTAGCAGGCACGAGTTTTCAATGAGCAACTGTACCGACTTCCCAAAATGGAGGAGACTTTGTGTTCGACATTTATGTTTGTTTTTTTTTTTTTTTTGTATGTTCACCGATATCTCCGTCAATTGTGGACCGATTTTGAACCGAAGATCTGATGAAGAACTTCGGAGATATACAACAGAACTCTTCATTAAATAATGGTAAATCTCTCGGGATTGCTGCAATCGCATGTCTGTTTATTGTTTAAATAATTTCATAACATAACATCACGCCAGTACGCTCTTAAGAGGTACGCAGATCTCTCATTACACCGGTTATGTTCAAGTTTCATGAAATCTATTTTGGCGTTCAAGTTACATTACTAAATTGCCTATTAGGTAGGTACCACTAAAAAGTAAAAATAAAATAACTTAATTTTTTGAAGTCGGTGTCCATAACGCAAAAAAATGGTACCTACGGAAGACACCGACTTCATAAAATAAAGTTATTTTACTCTTTGTAGTTTTGTATTTGGAAGTCGGTAGTATTTTTTTTCAGAAGCGACGACTAAAAATAAACATTATTGGTCCTACGAACTCATATCACAAAATTCATAAAATTAGAATGGGTAATTCTCATGTATTTTGCCACCTGAATATTGTTACCCGGCTGCCGAAGGAGGGTAATGTGTTTATCAGTCTATCTATGTATGTATGTATGTATGTTTGTTCCTATGTGGCGTTCTAGAGACTAAACGCGTTGGCCGATTTTGATGATTCTTACGTCAATCGATTCGTCTTATCCCTGCGAGTGTCACTGGCTACATAAAAATTGGAAAAGAAAAATGGCGGATTTTGGGAGCCATTTTGAGGGGGAAAAAAAAAATCTTCCTATCCCATCGTGTGGGGTATCAAAATAAAGGGTTTTAAGAGGTGATTTCAAAACTATATGACACTTCTATGTTTAAATGTACCTAATTTAAAAAAAGCTGTGCAGTCGGAGGATACATATTCGCGACTGGCTGACCAAAATCAGATGTATCCTCCGACCGCACAGCATGATTTTCTTCTTGTTTGCGTCTTTTTAGTTCGCTTTCTAGGCAGTCGGGCTTTTTGATTTTTTTAAATAACTATTTTTTTATCAATTTAAATAAGGTTCGAATGTTAACACTAAACGTAAACGTCTGCAGCACTAAACAAGAAATACTTAAAAGTCTGCTATCTAACACTCAACAGCCTCGACTTTTCATGCATTGCAGTAGTACAGGGTGGGCCATAAGGGTGTTGGCGGTTTAAATATTCGATTTAAAAAAAACTACGAAACATAACACAAATATATTTGTATTGTTAAAAAGTAGAAGCATAGGAATTTTTAAGACTTAAAAATAATGTTGTCCAAATGGCTTCCCTCGGCTGCTTGGCACTCTTGGAACCGAAGTCGCAAATTTTGGAAAACTCGTTGAAAAGTTGTTCTCGGTATTTTGTTACTTTCCTGAATAATATTCCTCTTCAGCTGCTCTAAATTGGTCGGATTATTCTCGTAAACTACCGATTTGAGGTAGCCCCATAGAAAATAATCGCATGGAGAGAGATCGGGGCTACGTGGGGGCCATTCAATATCCCCCCTTTTCGAGATGAGTTTTCCGGGAAAAACATTTTTCAGCAGCTCTATGGATACCCTAGCCGTATGACATGTGGCCCCATCCTGTTGAAACCACATCCTCGAGGTATTGCCTCGAAGTTCTTGCAAAGCTGGCACCAAAAAGTCTGTTATCATGTTGCAATAATTGTTAGCTCTAACCGTCATCGCTTGCCCTCTTTCGTCCTCAAAAAAGTATGGCCCAATAATACCGGTTGACGTTATCCCAGCCCACACGACAAGCTTAGGGCTGTGAAGTGGACGTTCATGCAAGCGTCGGGGATTAGTCTCGGACCAGAACCGAAAATTTTGACAACTTTTTTTGACAATTTGAACAACTTTTCAACGAGTTTTCCAAAATTTGCGACTTCGGTTCCAAGAGTGCCAAGCAGCCGAGGGAAGCCATTTGGACAACATTATTTTTAAGTCTTAAAAATTCCTATGCTTCTACTTTTTAACAATACAAATATATTTGTGTTATGTTTCGTAGTTTTTTTTAAATCGAATATTTAAACCGCCAACACCCTTAAGTTAATTTTACCTAGTTGACCTTTAGCATCAGCGTCGGTCCGGTCGACCCCCTCCGAGCAAACGCCGCAATGTGGCGAAATTCCACGGCTCAGCCTTGCACTCTACGTCTAGTCTATGATTGATTCGTTCTATTTCCAGCCAATCAATCAGTTTCTGTGAATTGCGGTAACATATGGTTTGGCTGTGCTCGTCGGTTTGTGCAGTGCTGTTTTTATTTCAAGGTTCTGGAGTAAAATCGCATGAGTTAGCACGTTTTTCTGTGGCATAAAGCCATATTAGCTTATATATGGTTGAAAATTCGAACATGAATTACCAAATCCTTTATATTAAGCATAAAAACAAATTGGGACTTCGGAAATGAGTTGTTCTTGACTCTTGAGTAGGGAAACTTATGGTATATTTTCATAATTATTCGTAGTCAGGGATCAACCTACAATGATAATGCAGATACATACATAGAACCAGTGGCAGAGCCACAGCAGTTATTTATTAGTTATAGGTAAGCAGACAGTTACACTTAATCAAATAAATTGCATGTAACAACCAAACGACAATGCATAATAAGCAGTGTCCAAACACCGGCCATACGGTGATACGGCACTCATTCATAGATCCGAACACCGGTCCCACATGTACGAGTATCAGCGTGTCCCATGCCTCCATGAGTAATACTTTGACTTTCACTGCTACGTGACAGACAGACAAACGGACGGAGGACGGTCAGCTGAGCGGAAGCGGAGGTGACGTCAGACGACGACCATTGTTCACCTACGATTCTTGGAGTTCGCAGGGAGCGGTGATGAGGCCGGTAGTGATTTAGATGTCGGTCTGAGGAAATTGCGACTTCCCTGGGCAGGCATCTGATGCTGTGAATGCTAAGCGGGTGATATAGTTCTGTGGTCGGGTGCTTGTCTCATGATGCAGTCGATACACGTTTTGAGGTTGCGGTGTGCATGTTAGACCGCATTGCGGATTGCGATTTAATTGTTTTGGAAGTTATAAATGTGTATGATTTTCGTCTGTTTTTTTTTTCAGGCAGCTAAATACACCTACTTCGCCTTGGTGCAATAGGAATAAAATTGCATGTTACTAGTCTTACTTATAACAGCTATAACCATTCCGCTTTCCTCTCTAGATTGGAATTTCCGAAATCAAAAACAAACAAAAATACGGGAGGACCACACAAATGATATGAAAAACGGCCAATCATCATCAAAAAAGTGATCACGGGCGAAACAGACCCCCGTCGGGAACAAATCGGCGCTAATTTGTTAAAAAACACAAGCGGCGAGGACCAAATCAAACAGAGGAGCATAGGACCCGCCCCAACGACCATCAAGAGTCATTTGGACTTAAAAAGACGCCGACGTGGATCATTCCTAATTATGAATACGAATTAAACCTTCCCCAAATCACCTTTTACCCAAAAATCAACCTTATTTCTCACCCCATAAAGAAGTGACAAATTTTCTGGGATAGCAAACCCAAGTTTGGTCAAACTCTAGCAAAAACTTGGCCTAAGTTTCGGCAAGCTAATTACAAGGTGCGATGTACTGACGATTTGTAAAATATATCGCAAATATTGGTGTTGGACTGACGGACCACCTACATGGTCGTTAATTGGCGAGGAAAAAAGTGATGTGCTGTTGAAGATACTTTGTTTTTAGATATATTGGAAGATATTAGTCGAAATGGCGTGTTTGTATAATGCTTTTATAATTCTCAGGGTGTAGAAAGATTAAATGAATGGTGAATGATTCGTGTCGGCATCTTTTTAAGATTTGAAGATCTTTTTGACAGCGGTTATTTTATATCATTAGGTAAACTTTTGACACATAATGCAATACTACGGACGATTGACTCAGATATTCAGACAGATTGTGAAAAAGAAGTACGACTTTTAAATATCGAAGAGAAATAAAATATAATGCTGGATATTTATAGCGGATCTGTTAATAGCACATAACAGAAAAAAAAGCTTATAGAGCATCACTAATTGTCGTAATTCTATTAGCAATAATACTGGCGATAGCTCCAGCTTGTGACATCATTTAACTGTTTCATTGCTTTAGCGTGTAATGTAAAACACGAGGCTATAAGTGTTGTATGAAATTAAAACATTTTACAATCTATACAAGCAGCAGTACTTATTACTTTCTTTTATTTAAGTGTTTATTGTAATTAAATTGTAATTTTTTCAAAAATGCTTTTTAATGTCTGGTCTCAGGTTCCGTTTCCAGGTTACATTTTATTTTATTACTGCTTACGAACTTATGTGTCCTATAGTTGCATTTTCTCTTGAAATTAGCACATTGTCTTCATCTACCAGCCCATAACTCAATTGATTTGGTACTAACGCATTCGTTTCTACATGAAACTAGTTCAACTTGAGGTCTAGTTAATCATTATCTAGCCATTATTTTTTGGATGCTTCATATACCAACATAATCTCTCCCACGGCTTCCCATCCTCAAGTCCTTGTTTCCCACAGGTCTGGAGTGCGTCACGCGAAGGCCTACACTTGTCTTATTTTTTAATTTTCTTTTTTTAACCGAAGATACCTGCAGCGTGCCTCCAGACACTTTTAACGCTTTGACGGCGTAACAAACGAAAGCCTTAACATCGCTTGCTTAAACACCATTGCTGGGTTTGTATGGCTCACTTTCTTTTTATTTCTTGTTGTTGCAGCAATAGTTGGCTTGTCACGGTGTGGTGTTGTGAAGTTTTTTAAGGAAACGCGTGGTGGTCGCGTAATATCGGGCGGATCGAACCGAGATCACGTATAGCTCGCGTTCCGGGAAAGCGCTGGCGAAACGACAGTATTGTTCGACAAACAAATTGACAAACAATGCGCTGCCATGTTGTTTAGATTCATGAACGGACGAGACATTTGAAGCCCTTGTGGAGTAAGTAGAAATATTACCAGAGGTAGCAGTTTTTGTAGCGACCAGTTAACTAATGTTTTATGGACTTAGAAATTGTATTTACTGAATACAATAAATCTTTGTAACACCTTAAGTAGTATGACAAATGCCATAGTCTGGTTAGACCAAGGACATGACATAGCAGAACTAGAAATTGCCATTTCTTTCACTTGAGAACTCTTGAGAAGAAGACACTTATTAGTTAAGGCAAAAAAAAATAGTAAAAAAATGCATCTCTTAAAGGTCTTACTAGCCAGTTATATTGGAATTGCGATTCGCTACCGCTGCCATGTTATGCAGTGTTATAAACTATTATAAAGTAACGAAAGGCATTTTCACGCCATAAGCCATGAGGTCAGTAGAACAGCAAGTTACCGTCAAATTGAGCAATTTTGAGCCTCGTGCAGGCATAACGTTATTTGAGTGTTGCGCGGACCAAAAGGCTGAAAATGTGGCGTAAGGGAGAACAAAACTTATCGGTCAAGTTGTAGGTTTACAGTTTATTACTAACTTTGAGAACCAGGGTTACCGACATAGCCCGAAGAATTGCCAAACTTAAGTGGCAGTGGACAGGGCACATTGCTCGCAGAACGGATGGCCGATGGGGCTGAAAAGTTCTGGAGTGGCGACCGTGAACCGGCAGACTCTGCGTTGGAAGGCCTCCTACCAGGTGAACAGATGACCTGGTGAGGTCATGGTCAATGTGGCGGCGCTCGGGGGAGACCTATGTCCAGCAGTGGACGTCTTTCGGCTGATATGATAATAAAATACTAACTTTGCTGGCGTGGCCTATCCTTCAGGAACCGTGCCTTATACCTGAATAAAAAGTAATCTGTGGCACTCAAAGACACTGTAGATTTCTTACAGTAAAGAGTTATCGAAAGCGGATCAGTTCTTTCAGAGATTACTATTTCCTCCTATCCTATTAATAACCTCTAAATAAGTAGTACGCTTTGTAGTGAGCTTTGGGATACATCCAAAACGGTGGTTTTTGTAAAATTGTAGTTCAACAGAGAGCTGAGCGAAATTTTGCCAATTAATGTTAACCATCATTCAGAATGCCTCACCTTCTATGCTTTATAATTATGTAGATATATCACATTCACCACGGAGCTTGAGTAAATGGAATATAAAAGCTAGTCACTTCATAGATTGTTTTCCTAACACCGCCACAGTTGGGCCGAGTGTATGTTTGTGTTTGTACTTGAGACGTGTGGACTGTGGGAGTCTCGAGAGACCGAGGCGTGTGCGCTTAGCTCACTTACTTTGTTTGTGGCATCATCCGAGACGCCTCTACCAGGCTCTGTGACGCCTTAGACTGCTTATTCCGAGTAAAGCTTCAGTGTTTGTGCGAAGACGTCTCAGTAGATTGATGTGGGATTACTTAATAATTCTATTTCTATGCTTTCCTCAGTTCTTTTTTTTTCGTGACTAGGAAAGAAAGAATATGACACATAAACTTGATTAAATGTTGTTCTCTTAGTAATAATAACTTGATAAGTCACGGTAGGTATAGTTTCCACGGACACGATATACCGACGGCCGTGTGATAGTTTTTTAGCATTTCCTATTGAAGGAAGAGAGGTGTTAATACTCTATAGACAGGTACGAACTGATTTCAGGAGAAACTCTCCCCAGAACTTAAAAAAAAGAATGATATAGCCAAAACATCTGCAAATAAAACATCGCATCATCAGCAACTCACCACCTTTATTCGCAATCCATCAAAAACAAACTCTGAACTAGAAAGACGAACAAGAAGATCAAGCTAAGAGCTTTATCAAAGCTGCGAGTTCTATCATCGTAAAACAGACATCACAATCCATCGTAGTAGTATAAAAACGGGTCGGCGGCGCGGGCGGTCCGAGGCGCGTGTGAGAAACGGTTCGTCCATGAAATCGCCGCCACTACGCGATGGCCCCACTAAAAAACTGTTGAATTCTCGGGTTTAGAGGACACGGGACGGAGACGGTCCGAGATACTGGTTTGGTGATTGCGGCTTTAAAGATGAGGTTGAAATTTATTGAAGATGGAAAGGCTAATGATTATGAAGATGCTAATGATGGTGACAAACTCGTAGCTGAGTTCTGGAATTCAATTGAGATTAACAGGCTAAGAAAAATAATGTTTCTAATGATTTTAGGTAAAGTGGATTAGCAAGCACTCCAAGAAAGTTAAATGAATCTGAAAAGGATGAAACTTGGGCAATCTTGCTTGTTCCTTAGTAGCAATTGTCATGTTCCCCAGACCGCAATATTATTTTCAATTAAGTAATGCTATATAACATTTTCTTTTGTATGACTAGAAAGGGGATGAAAATTGAGTTGACGACTACAGAGAACTATGTGTATAAAAAAAGGGAGAAATGTTGCAACAACTCCAAATAAATCGAAATGAGAGCAAGAGAATGATGATCATGAAACTTTTAAAAGTTTTGCTGTGAGCGAAAAGCTAGCTTCACAATCACAAGTGATGCTACCATTCGTCTGGCGCCATTTGTGGCGCTTTATGTTCGTTTACCTCATTACGGTAAATAGCGATCTCGTCACGGCTCTACATCTCCGTCAAACCAACAGCAGTTATGTTTCTTTATAATTTTCAATACATTTCTTTGAATTTCTCTTCACAACTTATTAGACAAGCTATTTCAATTACTACGACACGGCTACGATACGATTTATATAGATTTACAACAGCATCAACACTTTTAGATCGCATAGTTATTTTATCAATTATAATCTAAGTTTATTCGTAATAAAAATATCAATAAAACACAATTAGTAGATAATTTTAAATTATCAAAAAACAGTGATGGTCAATAATTATCTTTATCTCCGACAGTCGGTGTAACAGATACGTCTCGGCATAGATTTACGTCTCTGACACCAAATGGATCACTTCTATCTTCGACAACTTTATATTCTTTTAACTTTTTTCTTTCCTTATCTTTTTTTTCACGCTAAACAATGCGTCGGTAAACGATAATTAAAAGTGGAGGCTGTAGCGCCTTCTCTAATTTTTTTTTGTTTCTTTTTTATTCTCGTGGCTGTGGAATCTAATCCAATTGGCTTTACGGACGGACTAATTGATTGGTTTGCTGTTTATTTTTGTTATCTATGGAGAAGATAGTGTTGATTTATTTTAAGTCTTTTGGTTCGGGTGAAATGTGCGTGGCGTGCTTTTGACCATGTAGGTATTTGAAGATGTGGTTTAAGCTTTTTTATTTTTCTAGGCGTTGTCTATTATTGCGGACATGGCATTCATGACTGGTTTCTCATTAAAGGAAGACTTTGTTAAAAAAGCACATAATGTCGTATTGAGGCTATGGAATATAACTACATAATGTAATAAATCAGTTGTGCTCAGAAGGTGCCACGGTAATCATTACAAAACTACTTATACTTGACATAAAGCATGGTAAACATTCTCATAAAAATATTATTTAATGACCAAAGGTTCATAAACAAATAATCAGTATAATAATGGAATTTCACGAGAGCCAACCCGACTCTCCATTAACGTGCTCGAAATTTTTTGCACTCCGCTTAAGGGCAGGCTTTGCTCGTTTGAACAATATGTTATTTGGAATATAGTGAACCTACTGCGTTACTACTTAAGGCTTAGGATTTTTATGAGTGAAGGCTTTCCATCCTTGACTCATTCACTACAAACAGGACACTCTATCATTGAGCTCTCAAAGTTAAAACTTGAAAATGTGGAGAAGTTTAATTGTATTAAACGTGGACAAACAAGACATCCAGGATTCTATAAATTTTCATTGTTTTTTCAGCCATTATCAAGAACTGACTGTTCCTTATATCTATAAACCCTTTATAATCGAAGAAATTTTAATAAAATAACTTCGAGCTTGATCTTAAACAGCGGTATTCTAATTTCGGTGGGCGTGGCAACGCAGAACCCCATTTAAATTATATTGAAATAAATGTTTTTGTCGGCAGCCGTATTGAAGCTGCTCCACTCGACTCAGGACCCGTTCCTAAGGGTATGCCAGGCATGTGACCTTGCAGAGTTCTCAGAGGAATTTTGATTGTTTTAAAATGTGAATTTCGGAGGTAAGAATTTGAATTAATTGGTACGATATCGTTTTGAGATTCATGATGCAGGTTGTAAAATTAAGCCCACTTGCACCTTCGGATCGAAATGGTGTCTGATAATTAATCCGTGATATTTAATTCGAAATTGTTAATTACGACGACAATACGAAATAAGGAACCTCTTTTGAAAATTATTTTTGATCCATCAATGGTCAAGGTCGGAAACTGGCCCAAACCATACAAAATCAAATATGGTGGTGTCATTACCCGACACGGTAGGTATATCGATAACCTTTCTCAACCTAGAAACTTGAGACAAATCCAGACCAAACAAACACAATCAACAGCCTCTTTAACATTATAAACTATAAAGCTAATTCAGATGAACGAGACAGAAAATAAAAATAATACTATAAGACCGGCGCCAGAGCGGGACAACAACATGTCATTGTATTTATATAATGGTTTGTCTACAAGCGTGTACGATTGTGCTTCAGGCCCAAGAGTTTTTATTTTATTTTATTTGATCTTATTATTCATAGGTAAGCATTATTGTGTCGCGACCGAGTTT
Source organism: Orthosia cruda (assembly GCA_964057195.1). Lineage (NCBI taxonomy): Eukaryota > Metazoa > Arthropoda > Insecta > Lepidoptera > Noctuidae > Orthosia > Orthosia cruda. The sequence goes on from OZ059835.1 coordinate 42,368,975, forward strand.
CTGGCACCGGCTGGATGGAATTAGGGTTCTTTGGATGACGGTTGAACTTGAATCAATCTTGTTAGGGTTATGCTTTTAAGCTCAATGAAGTGAGAAACGATTGTGACTCTAGAAAGTGTTCAGTATTTAATAGAAAGGGTTGAGTTGTTAGCTGATGTAGTCTTTAAATTAGACTCAGTGTTTGATTCTTGAAAAAGAGAAAGAGACGTTTATGGATAGTTAGAAAAATGTGAAAGGGCCATTTAATAGATTAGCTTGATAGTAAACATATAAATTTCTGTAAAGCATCTTTTGAGATTTTAGCGTCAAGCATTAAGAATAAACCAGCTATCAATAAAAACCCGAACAGAACCTCAGATCCCTTCTCAGTAAAATCGGAATCACAAAGATTTTTTGTTCGCACCACGATTTTATGTGAGGAATGTGAAGTTTAGGAGATTATGCTCGTCGGCGGTACAAAGTCGTCGCACAGAGGCCACCATTGTTGGCACGTCACCATCAATGCCGGGAACTATCCGCCACAAGTTTGGGAACTAAGTCAATATTTGTAGATATATCGATACAGAGAGAACTAACAAATGTAAGGATGTTATTATTGAAACTAACTGGCTTTGTACACAAATGAAATATAATATGGTTTGAAAAAGAAAAAATGATGAACACGATATTGGCTAGGTAGAAAAAGCATCAGCTGTTGAAAGCACAGATACTAGTAAAGCTGATGAACTAAAGATAGATGAGGAAGAAACAAACGTGTCAATAGTTAATGTTTCAATATAAGAATTTTCGAGAATTTCAACTACCATTGCAATCGACAAAAAAAAACCTGAAAAACAAACACCTTTCAACACTTATCGCCATTTATGACACAGGTAAACACAACTCCTTTATTTTCCTCAAGTAATTCTTTATCTATCCAAACACATTGTCTGTCGCCGTGGGAACTGCGGCCCGTTACTGCTATCTTATCGGCGATAGCTTCATTTGGTTCGGCTTTGTCCGCGATACCATGCCCACTTGCCGACTTGATGGCTTAATTGGTCAACTTGCATGTTTTGGCATTTTTATGGCTGATTTTTTGATGCAACTCGTTTATTTTTTGGTTGATATGAAGTTGGGATGTTCTCAGAATGTAATGAGGCCTTTGGCTTGTGTTTTGTTGTTGTTTCGTGTCTTATTTCAAGATTGTTAATTCTTATAAGATTGTGAGGAAGAGCGGAAAATAGCCTGCATATCAAAGCAGGAAAATTCTCGTCAAATTGAAATTAAAATCATAAATGCCTTACTAACAACACCCACTCATCTTGGCGAGTTCTAGGTCACATTTTTGTAAGATTCCTATAAGACAAATTGTTTCTAATGAAATGAAATTACGCGTTTCAATACGAGGTTAATTTACAATCATCTCACTTTGTATTCATCCCCATAGTGACGGCACAACAGGCTGTGACCTTCACCTTGCTTTCAATACTGTCGTCTAGCTCTAGACTCAACGATTTACTACCAAACGCTTTCGAGAAAATCGTACACCTACTTTAAATCGACTTCATTGCTGTTTTTGCTCGATATCTGTTTTCTCCCTACCAAAGCTTAAGACCTATGTATAATAAACAAATAAGCAAATTCTTGTAGTCAAGGAAGCTCTTTCTAAGCGTTACCGGAGTGGAGTACCCCAGGGAGGGCTATTAGGGCCCCTGTTCTAAGGTGACCCCTTTGAAGGACGCCCTTTATGTCATTAAGTTGTTTACTCAGCGGTGTACGCAGTAAATTGGCCAATTGAATTACTACTATTGGAATTTAGTTTAGGGGAGCTGTTTAATTTGCTCTACAGGTAGGTACGACATTTGTATACAGAATGAAGACTATCCATTCTACTCCTGGTTTGCCCACATACGATAAAATATATAAGATATTTTTATTTACTTGACATAGCAAGAAATGGGACGTTAGACGGTTTATGCATAATAGGACTTAAGGTACAGTCGTATCAAGACCAAACGTGCCCCAATTTAAATATTCATTACACAATAACAATCGGGGGATAAAAAACCGAGTCACCGACAGATGACAGGCAGACATGATGACTCGGACACGTCAAATAGAACAGTAAAAGCAACAATATAAGATAAAGTATAAGGGTGTGTTTTTTTCGATGAATATTCTATGCGATGATTAACATAATCGCGACAAGCTGCGAACCAGCGCGGGCGTGTCACGCGCCTGAAGAAACTCATCTAAATGCAAACATAAGTTTTGGAAATTGATAAAAAGTTGACGAGAGCGAGCTTGATGGAGCATTGAGTGTTCCGTACATTATTCTAATATTTTTTTTTTTTTGGCTCTTTTGTCGGACCTATTCTGCTGTACTCTGGGTGAATTCACAAGGAGTGCATTTTTCAAAATTTGTTATAGTTAGGTACTGTTATGTAATATATTAGGTTTACTGTAGTTACGGATGTAAAGTAACTTAGGATAAGCGCATTTATCGTATTGGGTGTAATCCTGTAAAGATTTTATGTTATAAGGTTGAATAAATAAATAATTAATATTTGTATAGTAGAGAGCAGATTATATTCAGTCTCAAATTTTCTGATATATGTATTCATATTTTTGATTTATGTATTGATAGAAAATCACCTCCTGAGATCACCTCTGTACATTTTTTATGCTTGCAGTATTCATCAATTAAAAAAATCCCTACGCTAATAAATACTTGAAGTAGGTAATAATTTTCGTATCTTCGTTAGCTTTCGTGTTTAAGCCAGCAACAAACTATCGCGGACATAATTTTACAAACAAACTAACCCTAAAACAGCGGCCATAATTTTATTTATAAATAAAAACAACTATATTATAAAAAATGTCTCATCGGCTCGTATCGATGTGTTATCTTAATAGATTGTATAATGCCTGTAGTACTTTTCATAATCTTCGTTTTTGTTATATTTGCCCCTCAATGTGTTTGGATACGTAGTAATTGATTCTTTATGGCTTTTTGATCGTTTTTAGTGCCTTTTTGTTGGTTTATTTACTGATAATACAGTCCCACTTAACCAAGTTTCACTGTATTTGTTTTATAGCATTTTTAGATTCAGTTTACAGATTATACAAAAATTCGGACAAATTAGACTTTGTTACTTTCCCTGGGATCAGGGGCGTACGCGTAGCTTACTAAATTAGGTATCTTTAAATGATGAATATTAAGTATGTCTAATAACTTAGGGCTGATTTTTTGTGTGCTAGGGATACTGACTTCTATTATACAAGTACATCCTATTATAATGTTTCTGAATTTCTGAAGGAAAAAATTGTGTTTTAATCAATGTGGTAGTTCCTTTCTTATTAACCGACTTCAAAAAAAGGAGGAGGTTCTCAATTCGTCGGAATCTTTTTTTTTTTTATTACTATATTTTGTTTTTGAAATATTGACATTTCTGAGTATTATTATTATATTTATTTTACTGTAATTTATTTTGACATCTTATATTGTAATTTTTTATTTTTTTTTGACTCCTCATTTTAGAATCTTTGACTTTTATTTTTTTATTTATTATTGACCACTCTGTATTATTGTTTAAATTTGTGTTTTATTATGGATTGATTATTATATGACATTTAACATTTGGATACTTAACTAATTGATATGTACTGTAGAATTTACTTATTGAAATTGTGGAGATGTTTTTAATTGTTGCGTTTATTATGATGTTGATTCGGAAATGTGTATGTGTGTATTCTGGCTCTTTTTCTATTATTAATTTATTGTATCAGTCATCAATTATACTGGATATTTAAAATCATATTTGTACGCCTCATGGCAAAACATAGAGAGTCTCTTTCATGTTGTAACATCCCACACACGGCTGTGTAACCTATGTTTTACAAATAAAGTTCTGATTCTGATTCTGAAGTACGCTGGACTAAACATACTAAACACATCAACACGGTCTAGGGATATTTTTAAAAAAGCGAATTACTATCAATGTGTTAATTATTTATATGACATTACATATATTTAAAAGATACGTTATTTAATATTCTACCATTTTTCAATAATGGTTAAGGTACTTCGATTAAAATTTCAGGATTTTATGGAAAAAAATGAAGCATAGACGGAAACCGTATATGAATTAAATTTTAATTTATGAGTAAAAACTGAAAAAAATATTAAAATCATTTAATTTGTGTTTATAAACTTGAAGTTAGTAGTCTGAGAAACCGCCCATGATGTTCATAACACATCGGTAACGATTCGGCATGCTCAGAACAAGGTTGTCAATGTCTTGCTGCGGAATATTGTCCCATGTCCTTCTGAGGTGCGCAAAAAGTTGAGCTTCTGTAGCCAGATTTTCAGGAACTTCCTTCAGAGCTCTTCTTTGCAGCATATCCCACGCATGCTCAATGGGATTTAGATCTGGCGATTGAGCAGGCCAGTCTAAGGCCCTAACATTGTGTGTATGTAACCAAGCTGCTACCGTTCTCGCCGTGTGTGCCCGGGCATTGTCGTGCATGAGCAGGAAATCTTGCCCCATTTGTGTTCTCTGGGGCAAGATTACGGGCCCCAGCACCTGTTGGACGTATCGTTCTGCCATCATATTGCCCTGCACCCAAACGAGATCCGTCCGTCCTCCAAGACGAATTCCTGCCCAAACCATAATTGTTCCTCCTTGGTATGGGTGAACTTCCTGAGGGTTCTGAAGACGGCTCCATCGTCCAGGAACTCGCCAAACACGCGTCCTTCGTGAATCTGGATGGAAGCCGAACCTGGATTCATCCGTGAACAGCACATTGGACCATTGCTCACGGCCCCAGTCCACGTGGTTCCGAACCCATTCTAATCGTCGTCCACGGTTGCCTCTCCGTAAAGGTGGGACTCGGAGTGGTCTACGAGAGCGTAGATTGCTTTCATGCAGTCGCCTTCTTACAGTTTGGTCACTCACAAGCACTTGGTGTTCCACTCGCAGCCTTTGGAACAATTGAGTCGCCGTTGCATTTGGTTGAGCTCGTGCAGTAATTTGCAAAAATCGGTCTTGTCTGGGGGTAGTGATGCGACTTGGCCCCCGGTGCCTCTCCGCTACTTCACCTGTGGCACGATAGCGTGTCCACAATCTTGAAATTACATTTTGGTGGGTCCCTATGGCCTCAGCAACATTACGCTGAACAGACCCAGCTTCCAGCATTCCCACAGCTCGTAACATCTCCGCCCTCGTCAAATGTTGGCGTTGCATGGCTACAATACCTCAATTTTAACTTTATCTTTCGTTTAAATCAATTGTTTTCTAAATTTCGCACATATGAAAATTCCCTCTCCTACACATCAAGACATTTTTATGCCACCGAAACAAAAGAATTTTCAAAAATTTGAATTTGGAATTAGTCTGAGATAAATTACAAACAAATCGGTGTATAAAAGATTCCAATGCGGCCAGTACTTTTTGAGTTATTTAATTGAGTATGAAATATCCCTAGACCGTGTTGATGTGTGTATATGAAATGACAGTTGATTTTTGTGCTGATTAAAAGCGCCCCGCTCGAGGTTCTCAGGTACTACAATTGACACATTTAGTGATAGGTTAATACCGATATTTCTCAAGATTAGGTAATACTAATCTAATCGCCTGAAACTATTATAATATTGTAACTAATACATCAGTATTAGTGATATTTTTAAATTACACTAATATCAGAATAGTAGACTTGACAAGGCGTATCATTCATCTACTGTATTGACTTCTCATAGTATGTTGGAACTAAATATCTCCTATTGGTATTGGTGATGAATGTTATAAGAATGCCTAATAATCAGTAATAATATGTTCAAAAGCAATGTGTAATACTAAATTCTGGAATCATCATCATGATCATCCACAGCCCGACTTCACCCACTGCCATTATCCATCTCATTTATTATTATTATTGTATAAATGATGTTCCCTTCACGAATCCGATGGGCGCCAACCGAGTAAATCCGAACTATTGAAAGTATTAACTAACTAGTGTACTTGAGCGAGCAGATACTTGCTCAAATATACTAGATTTAAGGATAAGTTGTTAGCCTATCTCCATATTTAAATCTCACTGATCTGACAGTAATGCGCTATAACTTTACTAGCACGCTATCCACTAGTTTATAGCTTGCAATCTGACTGAAAATATTTTTCAGATATCATTTACTCTAAATTATTCTATTAAATGAATCATAATAAAAATAACTGTTTCTTTATCTCTTACGTATTAAATTATTCTGACGATCGATAAAGCCCATAAAAGTATTTTTTCCGAAGGCTGTGTCTCATCTCTAATATTAGTTCCATGGATTCTCACTTTAAGTTCACGCACAAAATAGAAAGTATACAGAAGGGCCACTCCCGCCTTTTCGAAAATTGACAGCTAAACTTGACAGACTCACTAAGGTTGCTACTATATTGATACCGAATTTAAAAAAAGAGTAGGTTGTGTAAGTTACAAACATAAATACATCGATTCGTCTAAACATACATCATATCATGATTACATGATTTAGAGGGTAGACAGAGCATTAAAGATCACGACTCCACATACGACGAAGATTGGATGGTAAAAAGACGTAACAATGGTGTAGTATTGATCCCACCAAAAACGTAAAATAGTGAAAAGCACCAAGCTAGACAAAAATATAAATGTCTTTTCTTTTTTTAATTAAATCAAAAAACCCGACTGCTTAAGAAGCGAACTAAAAGTGCTTTGCAATCGGAGGAGACATATTTATGAGCTAGATGACTTAAACTTAAACCATATTAATATGGAAAGTTTCATACCCTTTCCAATTTCGTCTATGGACTTAAAATAATTTATTATTTTCCTAGATATTTAATTTCTAACTAATCATCTTGAAAAAATGTATGAGCTCTATAACTTAAAATGAATTAAAGAACGAATTTAAATTATATTGATTAATTTAAAGAATATTCGGTCTGTAACAATTAATATTGGTAACCAAGCCAATGCAAACTCTTTACAGTATCTACTTTATGTATGAATGACGTGACAAACGCCCGCACTAAGTACTCGTGACAGCCGCGACTGAGCTCGGTCCAATATTGCCCATTATTCCCTGTAAAATCGAAATGACAATGTGTGCGTTAAAAATGGCGCTTTGTTCGTAGTGGACTCTCTGTCTGCGGAGCGCCGCCGCTTATGTACTTTGTGGTTCACGTAGCTATCAGCGCCAAAATGGCGAAAATCAAAATCATCATTTTGTCATCGATAATATGAAGTCCAGCGTACTTGTATGATAGAGGTCAGTGGTAAAATTGCTTTACTAATGGCGCGAATAGCTGAAACGATTTTTTTACTGTTTACTAAAATTTAAAACTTTTTGGATATTTTCTGCAAATTAAACAATTATTGATATGAGTGATAAAGCGATAAGGACCGGTAAAATTATAGCCCTACTTGAAGAAGGTTGTTCGCAAACTTACGTGTCTCAGCGGCTAAATTTGAGTCGTTCAACTGTCCAGACCCAGAGGATATGGCAACGGTATCAAGAGAACGGTTCGGTTAAAAGAAGACCCGATTCGGGCAGAAAACGATGCACGACGGTTTTTGGCTACCAATATCAGGAGTTACCGCCCGGCTCGAGGCCCTAAATTACTCCGTGAGCACCGTGTTGTTCGACTTCAGTTTTCTCGAAACTGTAGCTCGACTTCAGTTTGCTCGAAAAGTTTGCTAAAAGGAGTCTTTTCGATTGGGCGCCTACTTTTCGGGGTGTGTCTGTTCCAGTTACTGATCGGCTCGAGTTCCTAGGCATGGAGTTGACATCCAGTCTCAACTTCGGCGCCTCCATTGAGTACAAAGCCCAAATTGCGCCCAAAAAAACTGGGCATCCTAAATAAGGTGACGCGATACATTACGCCTGGACAGCTTTTAACCCTGTACAAAGCGCAAGTCCGATCCTGCATGGAGTATTGCAGCCGCCTTTGGGATGGCTCAGCTAAGTATCAGCTTGCCGCGCTTGACTCGGTGGAACGCAGAGCCAAGAGGCTCATCGGCGACATTGAACTGGTGGATACCATGCTTCACAGCTTGGCTCATCGCCGCAAGGTTGCATGCTTGTCGGTCTTCTACAGACTGTATTTCGGCGAGTGTGCTCAAGAACTCCACGACCTCAACCCACCAGCCCCCTTCTACCATCGGACATCTAGACTCACTGCAAGTTACCATCCTTACCAATTCGCACCAAGCGCTTCCAAACATCCTTCATAATGCGCACAGCGAATGAATGGAACTCACTACCTGCGTCTGTGTTTCCGAACGCATTCAACCCGAAGTTCTTCAAAGTTAGAGTGAACAGGCTTCTTCTGGGTAAGCTCACTCCATCGTCGACTCTGTCTCTGTCACCTATGACCTATACTAGAGTCGAGAGCAAATCCATCACAAATAATAAAAATTAAAAAAACTGTGCTTTATGGACTCTTAAGGACTGGAATAAAGTATTGTTTTCTGACGAAGCTAGAATCTCTTTGTGTGGAGAGGACCAACGTCGGCGATTGCTGCGAAGACTACGGGAACGCTATGCGAAAGCATGTGTTTCGAAGAAATCACTCCTTATGGCGGCGGCTCCGTTATGTTTTGGGCAACAATTAATTCGGCGGAGCGTACGGAGTTAGTTTTCATAGAAAATGGAACATTAAATGCACACCGGTACATAATAGAAGTCTTAACTCCATATGCAAAACCCGCATTGACTGCACTTGGGGCAGATTCCATTTTAATGGACGACAATGCTCGCCCGCACTGTTCTGGCGACGTGGAAGCGTACATGCAAGAAGTTGGGATCCGTCGTTTAGATTGGCCAGCTCGAAGGCCTGACCTCAATCCAATTGAGCATGTCTGGGATGTTCTAAAGAGACGGGTAAGATCAGTGCAACCTGCTCCACAAAACATTAGGGAGCTAAAAAGAGTCATTGCAGAAGAGTGGTAACGTATTTCTCAAAGCATGCCCAGAAGGATTCAAGCTGTGATTTTGGCAAGAGGAGGTCACACTCGTTATTAGGTTTTTACATTTGTAACTTTATTTAATTTAAAAAAGTAAAAAAATCTTCTTGTCTTTATTGCCCACCATTTCTTATAGTTTGGCCGTGTACGGTTTGGTTGCTTTGGTTTTAAAGAATTATTCGTTTTTTTTTTTAAATTTACAGAATTCACTTTGCGCATATTAATACACGATTATATACGACTACGTCAAACAATTAAATTTAATTTAATTAACTCAAATCGACCTTAGAATGTAAATTTCCTTAGGTGCCCGTTATTTTTCCAAAAGAGTGAATATACAATAAAATGCTGTAGGTACATTAAATTGATTATAGTAAAAAATAAAAAAGCGAATTTAATTTAAATCAATAATTTCATCACATTAATCATTCCATCAATATCAGTATTACCCAATTTAATATATTACAATATTCCCCCTTCACCAAATTAACTCATACATTCATAAGGCGCGGCGCAAGGAATATTCCGCTAAGATTTGGGTGGTCGTGCTCACGGCCGCTGCCTGCGGGTGAGGCCACACACCTCCGCCTCGTTACCAAGCTTTATATCACAGCAATATTAACTTGTACTAAAACCTCTTTATTTGCATCTTGCAGCTCTTAAACTTGTAAGTTTATTGCTGATTCTTCACTTTGTAAGTAATATTTGGATGTGTCTGTTATTTGAAGCTGAGACAATCAAGGAAAAAGATATGTAGGTAAACATTACAAATCACTTTGCCGCTAAACCGTCTATTGAAATGGTTATTTATTGAACGTAATTACAGTACCTATCTACCTATCTGCGCATATTTACGCAAGCATATACCTAAAATAGCATATTATTTTTAGAAAATCTCACTCTTTAATTAAGCTTTCTTCCATAATATTTTTGCCCTTGACTGAACTTTGCAAGATGGTTCTATGGTATCCAAATAGGTTAGTTGTTAAAAACTTTTTTGTAACGAGCAAAATTGTGACACACCCATTTCTTCTTTCATCTGTCAAAATAAAAAATGCCATAATCAGCCACAATTCGGCCATTATAAAATTTTCTGTGACATGAATTATGGATTTGAGAGATAACGAGAAATCAAGAAAATGGTGTGAAAATCTACACAAAAGTCGTTATTATGAAACCAACGCAGGCCAAGTATTTGTGAATAATTTAAACCCCCTTGATACAGTCGGAGGTAACGCTGGCGATGTCAGGGGAAATCTGACAAACAAACGAAAGAATGAAGAATTTATAAATATTTTTGATAATAAGCCGAATAACCAACCCAGTAAAATGTATTCCAAAGGACTCGAAAACGAAATGTTGAAAAACTACACGTTGAGCAACAATTACAACGAACACATGTTCTTGAGAGAACAATACGAAGCTTACCATGGACAGCACAGTCCTCACGCACAGCCGATGGTGAGTATGTCTGCAAATACGTTCAATACACAATTCTCGTTTTGTTCAAGTGATGTGTCCAAAACTTCTCGCAATGATTATGAATTGAAATACGACGATTATGACCAAGACACTATCAGATATGGAGCATCCTACACTAACGAGATGACGAGCGACAATGTCATACCAGATAGAAATGAACATGAGAACAATTACTGCCACCCTTCATCGAATATCAATCAGGATTTCGTTTACAGAACTATTCAAAGAAACGCAAAGTTACAGAAGATAGTGAGGAAACTAGTGTTAAAACGGGAGAGAGAGAAACAAAGAGAATCATGGAATAACTACATCAACGATTTGAAGAATAAGCACAGATATTATAGTAACGAACCGAGCAGGATTTCCCCGCAGTACGTACCGGGAGACCACAACACGCCGGAGATTATCGATGACTTCTGTAACATGAGACTCAACTGGTGCCAATCAAATCCATGTCAGCATTTGCTAGAAGACATTTATGGAGCTCATGACGACACGCCGTCGAGCACGCACACCAGATATCCATACAATTATGATATTATACCAACAGATGCTGGATCGTTTTTTCATGATAATGATTGCTTTTGCTATCCCACTTCTTCACAAGCTAGTATGGTAAGGTTGAATAAAGAACAACAAGATTACGCATACAATTTGCATGGTAGACCATCAGGTAGGTATTTCCATGGCAATAGCGAGGTGGTTGATAACAATCGTGCAAATGGGTTTGATAGTATACATGGTACTGCTAGACCGTATTTGCCCGTACCTAGTCATACGAGAAAACCAAGGACAACTGCACCTATTCAGAAAGCGAACTTACCTCTGGTTGACGAAGAAGACTATATGGAGCTAAATGTTCCTCAAGCCGAAATTGTCCAACATGGCAATAATTTATATATTCCCTTGGGCACCAAAGACAAAACTGCCCGAGAAGAAACTTTGCAAAACCAATATGTTTTAGTACCCCTCAAACATAAATCTGTAACACGCTACATGCATGCTCCTGTTTCCTTGACTCGGGAAGCTACCAGACTTGATAAGCAAGTAAATGTACCCTCTAAAAATACATCTTTGAGAGACAAGGATATGAATATTCTCAACCAACTAAAAGGTTTCAAAAATAATTTTGTTGAAAAAGCATGCAGTATAAGTTATGAGAGAAATGACGCTGACCTTCAAAAGAGTGAAAGTTTCAAAGAAAACTTTAAAAAAGTTAGTGATAACATCATAAAATTAAAAGCAAAAATCCGCAAATCTGAAGAAAACACAAAAATAAAATCCTTAGCCAACATTGAAGAGAAAATAGACTGTTTAATGAAATCTATAAATTCAATTATGTCAGACATTCAGTCAAAGAGAAACACTCTTCTGTCTAAAAGAAGTGCAGCAGTATCAGCTTGTAAAATTGTTACCGCCAGCCGAACTGTACTGAACAGACAGCGCAGCGATCCTTACAATTACAAAAATGTAGACTATTTGGTTCAAGACAGCTCCAGGAGTTTAAGAATCTCTGAAATTGTCCCAAATGAGCAGAGAAAACAGACAGACAAAAGTGTGTCGAAAATGGAAAAAATATTAATAGAAGAAATGGAAAAGAGTGACAAAGCTAAAAGCGACATTGAGGAAATACTGAACCTGCCTAACCACAGGAGTTGTTCACTGGAAATAACATTAGATATTCCGACGAAAGAGAGATCAACTGAAATTAATGATTCTTCGTCGAAAGCTAGAAAGAAAACTGATAAGAAGCCTGCATCTGCATCGTCGGATCAGCGGGGAATGGCTATAGCTGTGAATACTGATCCTTTGGGTTTATTCGCTTTGCTGCGGGTGTCGACGGAGACGGTGAAGCAGATCTTGTCGTACGTGCCGCATCTGAACTATCAGTCGTATCTGTCTCTGCTGCCACTGCTGCTGCCGTCTAGGCGATGTATCCAGCACTACACCTGCAACATCTGCGGCGCATCGTTCAGGCAGCCGTCAGAGCTAAGTACTCACGTCAAACAACACAATATGGGAAGGACGAGGTAAATTAAACCTATTTATTTTTGGAATTTGTAATATAGGTACACTTATTACAACAAAATTTCAAATATCTGTCTTGTTAGGAAAACTTCATTTTCATGAATGATACTTGATATTCGATTACTGCAGGGTTACCTAGCAATATTATTATCTTATTGCGTACTAGGTATAAGTTTTAATTCTTTGACACTTATGTCACTATCATCATTTAACGAGTCCCAATGTTGGGATCGACTTTCAATCCTCAAATGTTGCTGAATATTATTTTACACGTAGCGACTTTCAAGTTTTGTAATAAACTTAATTTGTATTAATTTCAGGGACTGCTGCGTATGTCGTCATGCTCTTGACTTGAAGTGCGCTCGCGCAGCTCTCTTCAGGTGCCGGTACTGCGGGCAAAGGTTTACGCGTGCCTACTGCTGTGAACTGCACCAGCAGTCGTGCGCCAAACATCTGGGCAGGTCTCATGACGTGACTTCTAGCCATGTACTCCTGCAGTAAACCTGTCAAGGCACTCTCATCATCCTCCTGCTCTTTACTCGGGGAAGGCTAGCTTTATTTTAGCAAATCCTTGGCGTCATAAGTTTTAATCGCAATGATCTTTCAAATTCAAAAAGTGTTGTCAATAAACAGTGGTTCATTTATCTATAAATGCACTTAAAAAAGCATTTGTTTCATTATATGTGTCTGTCATATTATGTAAGATCCTTAAACAATTTAAAAGCTTTTGTAAATCAATTTCAAGATTTGTTTTGTGTTTTTTTTGATTGCCTATATTGTATCCCACTATTCCCACTGCTTGGCCTCCTTTTTCACCTACTTGAACGATTTTTAACCAAGTTTGACCCGCCCCGTTTTCATGTATACCTACCAATTATTTGTATTTTCTCCGATATATTTCATTAGTAAACAAACCAATGATCTCTGTAACATTTTTTGTGTGGAACGGTGGGTAGATATCGGCGCGGGTGGACAAAATCTATACTTTTTCGTTATAATTGGACGTAGGGTACGTGAATGCTGTCAATGGTTCTTTTGTGAGCACCGCCTCGCATCCATCATGCTTGTTTGTACGGGGCTTAGGGACAGCCATTATAGTGAAATGGGCATAAAATTCCATCGATGGCTCACAATGGAGGAAAGCAACATTATATGTAATTATGTCAGGTTTGAGGTGAAGCGTTATAATGATATTATAGTTGCGAGCGATTCCCCATTGTGCCGCATAACGTTGAAGTAAAGATGTTGTTAAATGACAGTAAATGACCATTGTATTGTTTGGCTATTAAATTGATTGTCTGCGCAAAAAATGGACAGCTTAAATTTTTTAGACTGACCAAGTGGTGGGGCTCTTAATAATACTTATTTTCCTGTTGTATAGCGTACTAAGCAATACATAAGACATGAGAAAAAACATAAAACCGTGTTTCCGAATCCACAGTTAGCAACAAAACCATTTCTAAATACTCTTGTGTTTCCTAAACACCGGATGGTGACAATAAAACTCCTTGTGACAGTTTTCGATTATCTCTTCAAAGGTTTTTTTCGCGATTTCGGACACGGCAGTTAGAATCAGCACTGTTGTCCCACAGCCGAGGTGTAAATTCAATAATAAGGTGAAGATACAATAGGTTTTTGTGGCGGGTTGGTGCTCGGCCCACCGGGGCGTCTGGGAGCCAGCGAGCCTACTAATTCATATACCGTTAAATATTTGCCACGGCTCCGTAAGATCATGTCTGTCTGTTTGTTTAGGTGAAATTGTAAGTATTGTTGCGAATGGACGTGGGAAGGAAGTTGTCATAAAAAATATTCTTGCGTTTGAATTGATTTCTGAGAAATTGTGCAGTTTCTCTTTTACTGCGCTGCGGTTAATGTTTGATAGTACTGGTGTTAATTAGCTGTCGTTCAGTTGTTGGGGTTGAGTGCAACGTGATCGTAATAAATTTTTGCATCTTAAGACGCCGAGGCTGCTGTTAACGTGGCCACCTTCTGACCTCAATATATCAAAAAGGCTAAGGATTTTTTCAAGAAGAAGGATCTTCAGATTTATATTTTGTACAGCGACATGACAATACCTAAGAGCTTTATTGCGCCAGGGTCTTTTACATAATGACTATTTTTTATATTCCCTTTTAAAAAAACCACGACTAATAACATTCAGGGGGCCTATCAAAGGAAGTAACACAAGATAACGCTACAAAAATACTACTATGAAAGCTTGGCACCTGCCTTTATCAAAACATGAAAAAACTCCAGTTTATTATTGAGAAGCCAATATTTGTTAATCTAATCACAATGAAGCCGGTGTGGCGGCACGTGGGGGCAATCTTATCAATTATTTGACAAATACTCTTGCATTATCAACCGGGAGTGAGTTTTAGTAGTAAAACAAGTCAATAAAAAGCTGGACTGATAGTGAATTCAGTTACTGCTACTACAGTATTCAGTTTAAGGCAGCATAAAAAATAGTGCTGAGCGCTGAGGAGATTGAACGTTATGTATGCGTGTGCTTATCAACGCATAATGAATAATGTCGAATGATTTTGTTATATGATCGGCGCATAAACAACAAAATAATTGCTGTATGGTGAAAAATGCTTACTGTTGCAAAGGAAATAAGCACATACAAACCACTCTTGAAGATATTAAAGCTCAGAATATTACTTTAAAATATTCAAGAGATATTTATTATAACAAAATGACTAAAAATACTAATAAGCGAACACCTCTGATCTCATTTATTTGTGAAGAAAATTGCTGGACCACTTTGTGAGCATTTCAATGATTGTTTATTTTATATCAACGCTATTAATATTCTGATATCAACTTTATTTTTTAAGGTGTAAAGTTTATTTTTCTTTGGAGGTATTTCCAAGATGATCTTGATAAAGCGGATTATGACGCGCTGTCGGGCAAAGGGTTACTTTTGAATATCTTAATTTTATTTTTTGAGCGCCATTTAACTGGTTTTTTGTACGATTGTGTTGTAAGCACCTAAGGCATTGAAATATTTTATTTAAAAAAATAGTAGTTACTTCTTTTTGTCCACGGTTTTCGGTGTGATGGAGCATTGTGCACGTGATCTATCACTGGAGATTGTTGAAGTTTTAAATAGTGGAGTAAAATGACTTGATTGTTAGGTAGTCGTGTTGTGTGTCATCGTTTGAATTAGATTGTGAGAGGTCTCAAGGGTGAAACGGTACGTCCCGACAAGTACCGTGTGACTTCCCATTTAAGATCGGCTAGTTGCAACACTTACAGCGTGTCCTAAAAAGGCGAATTAGCCATAATCACTAGTATATTAGCACGTGATTTTGCTTGACCAACCCACTGCAATCTTCAGTCCGTCTTGGAAGCTGTAACTTTAGGCTTTATGGCAGAGTACTAATGGGGTACACTACTAGGATATTGGCTCCAGATACCTCCTCATGTTAGCTGTGATAAACCAGAATATCGTCTAAAATTATCTAAGCAGATGCAAAACACCAGTAGACTAGGATACTACGTGCAAAGCCTTATGTAGTCATAATTTTCCATCAATACGGCAACGAAGAACTGGCATAATACCTGTGAGACCATTACAATATCCTAAACCCAGTATAAAACTTGTGGTAGTAAAATGGATAGGCTTCCTGTTCCCCATATTATCAAGCCAAGCAAAATGATTCAGAGGAGATAGGATGTGATCAACTTATGATAACTTATGCGTCTGTTTCGATGGGGTGGATTAGGAGTTAACAGCAATATGTTTTGTGCAGAAAATAGTGCTAGGTGTCAGTTTTTACCTGGTTTTGACGTTACTGAGTGAATTGTAGTGTTGGTCTAATATCATTTTCGAAGATAACGCAGAAGGTTGATGAATTTCTCAAGTTACACGTCGATCTGCTGCATACAGGCTGATTTGCTGAGGCCATTGTCGTGAATATAATGTATTGGGCAAGCTTAAGACAAGAGTTAATTAATTTGTATTGATTTATAAATAAGAAGACTGCGCTTTTACACTGTAGATTATCAGAGCCAAAGAAACAAAATTTAGATATATCAAGACATCAAGACTAGAAAGAAAGACTGAAGATCAATTGGTGTTTTATCAGAATTTACAGGATTTGGCTGTAGTCCTGTAGGTACTAGTTAAAATTTCTCTTACAACGCCACGAAATTGAATCAATATTGGTACTACTTATTATAACATCTAGTAAAGAAACCTATCCATTAATAACACTGCCTGATGAGTCATTGCTCATCGCAGTCATAGGGCAAAGTTCACAATAGTCTTCAAGTCCCATTCCCATTCGTTTAATAGCTCCATATCCTATATTGTTATAATCCGTGCGTGTGTCGGTGTGTTTGTAGGTGGCGGAAACCCATGCAAATGCCCATCGCGGGCGCAGCCGGGGCACGTCCTAAGCGTGTGCGGCGCATGCCGAGTGGTGACGTAGAGCGTAGGACTAGGAGCACAGAATAAGAGGGAGGTTAGGGCTCTTGGAATTAGCTCTGATGGACTATGTCGATCATTATTATTTGTAGGTCATTTACAAGTTTACTGTCATGAGGCCGTACCGTTTTTAGGCTCTACTAATGTCGAATTGAGTTCATCACTCCATTTATCTTCAATTCCGTAAATGACAATACAAATATTCTGTAAACGAATTGCTTAACTTTCACAGGTTTTTGTCTTTCCTCTTTGTCGTATGATGGCAGAGTTTATTATGCTAAACCTGATGATTATATTTAAAACTTACTAAATTTTATGTTGAGCTCAAACTGAAACTTCTTTGCAATATCTCAACAATTTTTTTTTGTCTGAGTTACTTTCATCTCAAGCATCTTTAGCTTTATCTCCTGTAGTGGTACAAATCTGTGGTGTTAGTAATAATAAGAAAGCTCTACACAAGAGCTTTAGCAATATTATAGCTCAGTTCACTCTTCCTAATTATAAATTCTAACCTTCATATTATAATGAGTTGTAATTCTGATTTAAGGGCGATAGAAATGCAGCTAGAACCCACCAGATTTGATTTATCCTGTCCACACAATGGACGATTATTGGTCCTATTGTAATTGTGTGATGTAAATACATTGTTTAGACAATATCACTTCTTTCTCTTTTAGTAATTTATGCTGTATTGTGTTTGATTGTTGAGGATGGTAGCTGAATTAATAATTGAATAAATATAAGCAAAGGTTATAAAGTTCTCAACAGAACTTTACATAAGTTGGATCTAGATTTGAAGATTTGGAATTTAATTTAATTGTTGGATATTCTTTTCATCGTACAAATGACTTTGATATATAGGTATGTAATTTTTTTGTCAACCTATACTCTCCCACTTCTGGACAAAGGCCTTTCACTCTCGCCGTTGTGTTACTTAACTTTGCCGACCAATCCGTCGTAAACGCCTCTAAGTCATCACGCCACCGTTTTCGCCACTGAAAATATAGATTCATCATGCAAGTTGCCTCAGACGACAAAATGATGCTGCTGCATGATCGTCCTTGTTGCAGATGTAGATATAAAAAACCCGCCAAGTGGGAGTCTGACTCGCGCACAGAGGGTTCCGTATAAACAGCTACATTAACCAAAATAAACAAAACAGGTAAACATTACTAAACAATGAAACCATACATTGCTCTAAAGAGGAGACAAAATTTACTTTGCCGTTCGAAAACTGTTGTCCCCATACATATATCAAAATACAAATTTATTTTTCTTGGTTTTATTTTATCACTTGTGTGAATCCATGCCAAATTATAGCTTTCTAGTACTAAGAGTCTCTGAGCTAAGCTGCAGACGGACAGACGGACATGGCGAAGCTATAACGGTTCCTTGTTGATTTTTATGGTTCCGTATAGACGGAACCATAAAAATTAATAAAACCAAAAAAACTTTTAACTAACACCGAGTAAGAGGAAGGTCATTCTTACCAAGAACCCATAACCCACATCGTATTCTAGACCTCCACAAATCCGACAGCACTTAGAGATTGCGTGTATCAAGTGGATCCTAATGAAATCATTAATATGGCCGGTCGGGGCGCTATCTGACGATCAGCATCGTTTAGCGATATCTGGCAGCTATATCTGAGAGCTATCTGGGTGACCACCGACCCAATCGTGTCGCAGATAAGGGTTCTGGCGCCCTATGGAATCTGACACGGATGTAGAGTTGTGTGGAATGGGCTTTTGTTTGTTTTTGTAGTTTGCTAAAATGAAAATTGGTTAATGATATAAATTAAAAAAAAGTTCAATGTGGTTCTTAATCACATCATTTAAGAGCAGAGAAGACGTGTCAAGAGAGGTCAAATAGAGACTGATAGTATCAAATTTAATATTTATTTTAATGCAAATTGAATATTATTTGGATTCGATCTGTCATGAAATTAATCTGATGAGGTGCTTGATGTTTGCATCTGTTGAATTACAATAAGAATGTTTTAAAAAAATGCTTTTAAAACCTTTAGCACAAACAGAAGCTCCACAATTATTATGTTTAAAATCATAAGGAACTATAAAACTGAAACGGGAACTACTCAAGATTTTGATCGTGGAGGATTTAATTATCGTAATCTATTTCTAATGAAGAGCGTACTCGACCTACACTGCCACATCTAGCTCCCTATTCCATGGGACATCGGCGCCTGCGCATATACATAGGTGCGATGGTTCACGAGCGTTTTTATCGCTTTCGGCGGAGACTGGACACCACTGGCCAGAGCGTGGCGCGGAGCGGTAAGGTACGGCGCGGCGCGGTACAGTGCTAAGCGAGAATCAATGTATTGTGTTCCTGGAACAGACTCGCTGGGGAGCCCTGAACTTGCGGATGAGGTAGTTGGGGTGAGATTTATTGGTAGATCTCTGTGATAGCAAAAGCGTAGGTGACAAGTTGATTTGCAGAAGACAAGTGGTTGATTTTATTTGTTGTAAGATGTAGCAACTCCGTCGAAAATTTGCTGTGAAGAAGTTTTGTTATCCTCAGTTTGAACATAAAAGCAAGACTGAGAAACATTAGAGAGGTAATGATCTCGTTTGCAGACTTTGCAGTACATGTCAAATGCATCAAGTGTCTCAATCCTTTAACATGTAGCCCTATCGCAGGTAAACCTTGCCGTATCCATAACAGAGTGTGCTCACTTCGCACCTCCGGTCAAGAGCGCTTGGAATGCGCCGTCCGATACAAAATAAAAAAAGAAATAAATATATAACGATCCTTTATCAGATCAGGACACAGATAATGAATTGACCCATTTAGTATGTGAATCATTCAGTGCAACCCAACAAACTTACATTTTGCTACTCAAAAACTTGTTGCCCTAAACTTTTCGATGGCCATTTAGTTTCAGAGACCGCAAAGTTAAGTTTGTCATCAGATTTTCGATTTTAACTCTGAGTTCGGAGTGTTTGTTTTGATAATAAGACGTAAATGATCGGCAATAATAATAAATTAACAATATTCTTGTGTATTGGCAGTTTAAGACCCATGATATATTTATATTGGATGAGTGGTCTCTAAATTGTGGTCAAGCGTCTCGGATAACACATTTCAATAAAGAAAATTTTTGGAATTGAGATGTTTTGTTGTAAAAAAGAAACAGATTTTTGCTTAAAAGCTGTCCTGACCAAAAAGGAAATCGATGAAAAATGTGAGCAACCAGAAATCCTTTTAGAATTAATGACATTGGTTTAGGGAAATACGCAGATATCTTTTTAAGATAAAATGGTTTTCCTTCTCACACTTATCAGAATCGAGTTGGAGTTAAGAAATTCTAAGTGGACTTATTTTTACCAAACTCATTCCATCACAACCACAGTTTCGTCAAGCCTCTTTATTTACAGTCTGCTTCTTCTACTTCCCTGGTCCCATTATTTGGGAAAGGGTCTACTCACTTGCCTGCGGACGGAAGGATCTGGTATGCACAATGCCACAGACCAAACATGCTTTTATTAATCGGTTTTATGTATTTTTAGGACCTTTTCTGTATAATAGACTCAACAAGTTACTCGATGTTTATAGCTTAACATATAAAAAATGTTGCTTTACCTTAACAGATTATTTAGGGACACTTAATTACAAAGACACAGAAAAACTTCTAGAAATTGTTGTTTGATTATGATATATCCTCATATCTACTTGTACATACTTAAATTATTTAATTTTTTGTGTTTTGTACCAATTTATGTATTTTTGTGTTTGTTAATAGGCTAATTTTATTTAATAATTGTATTGACCCAATTATTGCTTTATGTTAAGTGATGGCCTGAAACAGGTTTGAAAGAACCTATATCAGGCAGGTCCCTACCAAAAATAGAAATCCTTGTATATAATCTTGCAGTTGTAATAAAATATTGTTGTTATAGTTTACATATAAGCACTATTTATAACATTGTTTTAGAAATAATACTACTGCACCTAATGTACATTTTTGTGAACGTATTTACTTTTTAATAAATTATTCTTATTCTTAAATTGTTCTGTCTGTACTATAAATCGGGCTTGCTTTCAAAAGCGGTTTTCGGTCAAACCCCTCTCTTTTCAGTAAACCACAAATAAAAGGTCTAGTACCTACTACTTTTCAACTAACTACCAATTAACCCTACCCATATGATTATTTTTGGCTTGTATACTTCAGCACACATTTCAGTAAAAGCTGAAAGGCAATAATGGTTGACTGCTTCGATTACATCAGCAGATTGTGGATCAGCAGTGGAGGCAATTATTATAGCGCCAGGCTATTTTATAGTGCTGCCACCAAATCTAGACCTCACGCGATGCTAGGTTAAAAATATTAGCGGGATAGTGATCGTACCTAGGTTTTATAAAAGTTTGGATTAGGTTTTGTCTAATATGTTGGTTTTATATTTCTTTTATGACTGATAGTCTCGTTGACCTCTATCTCAACTGAGGGTAAGCATTGCTTACCCTATGGTTGATGATGGAGCACGCTTGCTTAGAAGTGATCTATTCGGTCTTGAATTAAAGAGCACAAAGTTAAAGCTGTCTTGCAACACAGACTCGAACAATTCTACTGCTTGACTTTCCAGATAATATAGTATAAATACAAGAAGTAGAATTAGAGTTCTTTAAATTATTGTTAAATTTTTTGTAATACCAATTGCTTTTTCTTTCAAATCCAGATTATCAGATAGAGGAGTTGGTTAGGAGTTATCTGAAACTCCTACTGTATGAGGCTTTCTTCCCTCTGTAGCTCGCTTAAACATTTTATCACTAGACAGGTATAAAGACTTGTCTTATATTGGAATATACGTAGAAAGTAATACCTAATGACCTACACAGTTTCCTCATATAAAAAATAAGGGCAGACATCACAGTTTATTAAATTAAACTAAATTAAGTGAAAGAACGTCGGCAGTACAGACTAGGCTTTTAATAAAAACACAAAACAGTTGAGGATCATAAAATGTTCTGCGTGACACGTCTAAGACTTCGTCCAGACTTACGACAAGTCGTGCGACTCTTTAATCATTATTTACGTTGATTCGTTATTTAATATAATAATAATCGTGCGTCTGGACACGACTACGTTTTTATGGGTTACTAATATCTGTGTATTTTAATTGTAAATGCGAAATAATCTATGTACCTATGGTCGTGAATATGAAATAATTTGTATTACTATTTTTTTATTTAATTTACTTCGCATGTTAAAATTACTAGATAAGATGCTTTCATATACACTCACGCCTTTTTCACATGGGGGTTGACAGAAATTACAGAACGCCACCTGCTACGATTCTTACATACACTCCTTTTCATCCTTTTGTTTCATGAGGTTTACGTAGTAGTACCTATCTATTGTGTAAGGGTGTTTATTGTAGTTTCTCCAATAATATCGCTTAATACGCCTTTCTCAATAAAACTTTCCTTTCACATCTTAGATAGCACAGCATCGAACATTTCAAGTGTAAGCAAATAGTTCATCAATCATTGTCCGTTCATTCATTCTTGTTCACTCAATGAGCTGTTTGTTCTTCGATATTTGAACAAGCGTGTACCACGGGCGTGTTTAGCGCCAAGGGAGACATTCTCACCGGAGTGTCACGTACGGGATCCTCGGATCTTAGGTCAACAATGAGAACATGGGCATGATTTAAACTTTAAATCATTCATAGGATAGGGCTGGTCCTTTGCTTGCGTCAAAGAGGTTTTGTTTCTGTTGTGTCTTTGTAACAGTTTTCTAGATGTTTTTTTTATTGGCTTATGTTTGTCCACTATCACTCCTAATGGTAAAGGATGGTGTGGTCGATGATAAAGCACGCCTAGAAGATACCCTATTCACACTCGATGGTGACATAAAATGAAACAAACATTTCGGAATGACAAATTATATGAATATGGAATAAGAAAATATTTGTTTGTTAGTACAGCTTTATCTAAAAGAAAATATTCTTAAATATTTAATAGATAACTACTTTGCAAGACCGATCTGACAAGAAAAAAAGTAAAATAAAAAAAGAAGAATCAATAATTTGTTTTGATTATGTTGCAAAACCGCAAATGTGTACATTTCCTAATTATATTCCATCTAATTTTCGCTAGGCGTGGCTCGATGGCGTGCCTAGCCTGCTGCCTAGGCCACAAGTAATTACCGCCAGACTAGTCGACCTTCGCGTTTCACCAAATTCGCCCTAAATTATGTCCACTCATGTATTTTGTTTTAGACAAGTCGGTGCTTTTATTTATACGTTATTATAGGTTGGCTTGTGTGCGGCTGACCTTAGTCTGCCCTTTGGAACACGTTACTCGTATAGTGCCAAAAGTACTGGTTATAATTCTTGGGAACTACAATTTGAAGGAGAATTATGTGCATAAGGATTTATGAAAACGATTGAGAATATATTTTATGTTTTACGCAAGTTAAAATATGCTTTTTTATTGTTTTGTTTGTGTTTTTGCTTATCTCTTGTCTCCTGTGCGGCTCACAAATAAATATATTTTCTTTCTTTCTTTCGCAGAATACTCTTTGTACCCAAGTAAGCGAAGAACCTACAACAGGAGCCTTAATATTATCAGCACCTTAGAAATTGATTTGTGGACCTACACAGGTTGATGATTTTTGCGCAAATTACAAAATCATTGGCAGGAAAAAATGTACACCAAATTTCATCAGCTAAAAAATACTCCTATCTATAAGTTTTAATAATCTTTAAGAGGAAATAGGGGCAGAGAGCTCCGACTGAATTTCCTTAGTAAAAGTCATAATTCGTTTTATGTTTGGTAATTATTTAGGTTTGGCTCTCGCCTATTTCCTTCTATAATATTGGACCAATTTTAAAGATATTCCATAAACTGAAAATTAAAGATATATACTGTGCCCCTATGTTTTCCTTTTTGATGATACATTATCTTTAGAAGCCCTAGAACCCTCAAAGATGCTCAAAATTGTGTATATTTTAAATTATTTTCAACTAAAATGTATTGCATAGTAACTACGAAATAGTTAACAAACCAACAAAACTAGTCAATTGCCGACAGAATCACTGACTGAGCGCTTTCAAAGAAAAATCAAGTGCGAATTTTCAAAATCGGTCCACAATTGACGAAGATATCGGTGAACATAAACAAAAAAATGTTCACCGAAACATAATGTCGAACATATATCCTCCTCCTTTTTGGGAAGTCGGTTAAAAATCGCTTATCGGTGTGATATAAATCAAATCGCGTCCAGCCATCAGGAAATAGCCTTACATTATTATGGAATTCAGATAATTAAAAGCTGTTACATTACTAAAAGCAATCACTCTAGAAAGAACTGCGTCATTTAACGATTATACCTTAAATCAAACTGAACTGAACATAAGAATTTATGTCAGTTTTCAAATTAACCAGAACAGATGTCACATTTCATAGAATATACGAAATGCCTGGCAAAATGTTTGTCTGAAAATGTTAGCAATGCGCACTATAAGTCTAAGTGAGCAAATAATTAATGTTTCCATGAAAACGAAGGTTAATTTCATGGTGTTTCAACGCTTTAGCGGCACGCTACTCGTACCATAGACAAGAGGACGGGAAGTTTTTATTGTTTAATTAATGGTCACTAACGACACTTGATAGATTGTGTGCAATTATTTAAGTCTTGTGGGTCAGGTAAGTTCAAGATTTGTGTTAGATAGTTACATATAACTCATTTGTAGAGGTATACGGAACAGGGTCCATTGAAAAGGGGGATCCTCCAACTAGACGGGTGTTGTGCGTGCCTGGTTAGCAAATGCTCGATGGTTGTTGTCGGGCTGTTGTATCTGTTCACATCACGCGGATAACTTTGATAACGCGAAGTAGGATTTGTGTGACCTTAGGTCTTTTTGTAGTTCGTATGTGACTAAACTGAAAAAAAGTGAAACTTCATGTAAAATAAAGTTTTCTATGAATTTCACAGTGAGACGTTGCAGATACACACGCAGAGGAGCGACTTTTGTCAAAATACTCAGAAGTTAATAATTTTGAGATCATACATTTAACTTTCAAAATAATTTACGTAAGGATGTCAATAAATTATTGAAGAACATTGCCCCCAGTCTGGTACATACCAGTCCTTATGTGATTTACAAATGTAAACACAAACAGGTAATTGGGTCACCCAATTCAATATGTATTGAGTTATTACCCGTAATCAAAATTAAATGAGTACTATATATATATTTAACTTGATGAATGTGTCTACATGAAGAAAACATAAAATTTATTGGCAAAAATGTTGCAAGAGTTTTGAGACAACGTTTAGTTGTCTTCTAACTACTTGTACTTCTCTTGGCAACTTAAAACTTATATTTTGACCTGCCAGGCAAAAAGGTGCTACTTATGGCAAATCATCTTTATCTGCCAATGCGAAAATCTGTTAGCATACAATGTCTTAAACCAGATTCGCAATTATATGTAGACGTAGTTATAATATTAATATCTGTCATTGATTGATTTATATAAGTTACTTCCTCTTTCAATTCTCTAGAAACATCACTACTTATAGCACGTACTTTCATCCAATCACTGCAAGTTCCTTGCCCTCTATCCATCCCCTGTCATTTCACAGTTGAGTTCATCCCCGTGATTACACCATCCACGGTATCCTCACACCTGTCCTCTCTGCGGTCCGGCAGGCACCGACGTGATGCCAGTAATTGATTATATTCAACTGCTTTGATTGAAATAAAGCCGACTGGTGAAATTGTACCACTAAATTGGTGCAGATGGGGGAGGTCTATGTTGGTCTTAAAAAGTTCTGATTATGCAGTAGTTGTAATTATAGTGGACGAATCTAAATACTAGATAAGATTCTAAAAGGAAAACGAAGGATGGATATCCTATCCAGAAGCTTAGATAGATCTCCATTCAACATTAAGTTTCGTAAGATATGAAAGACTGCTAAATCCTATGGTTGGTTACATTTGTTTAGAGATCTTAATTATGTGGAAGATTCTAATTACCTATCCTAATAAGCAAGTTGTATTAATACGAATACCACATTATAACTTGTGAGAACATAATAAAAGCCTTCAGCTTAAGTTTTCGTCAAGCCTTATGTATATCTTTTATCAAGCAGGACCATTAAAGAATTCCTGGCAAATATTCTTCAAATCCAGCACGTTAATCCACAACAATACCGCACTACTCACGTGCTGCGCCAAATGCCACCATTTTTTGTTCAAACTTGCAAACACTTACCTGAAAAGAAAAAAACACATTAGATATAAATTGTATAGGGTCTTTAGAAAAGGTCGCCCACCTCGCAACAGATGGTGGATCAATAAAATTGGTTTCCGATATAAATCGACGAAAGGTGCAAAAATCGGCAGAAAGGGAAACGGCAACTGTGTAACTCGATTACAGCTATACACTTACAGATGATAACGCAAATGATGAGGGAATTTGAATCTTGTTGGTAAAGGAATATGCGTTAGCGCAGATGTTGCATAGTTGTAAGATAACGCTGCAGGTAACGGTAAGAATAGTGATACAAAATGTTAAATGAATAAAGGTTGTACACGTGTCGGCATTTAATATAAACCTGGTGGTATCTGAATAACAGTCCACGAAAGAAAAAAAGATAACCCACGGACAATACCCTCCGAAAATACGAAGGTGCAAAGCTGATTCATAAACTAAGGTTAGCTATAAATCCTAAGTCGTGTTTTCGCGTGCTAAGATCTCATCGAAAACTAACAACACTGTAATATCAATAAAAATATGGCCCCAAATAACACTATTTAGCTCATAATTCAGAATAAATAGCTCCCACCAAATTGTATACTTTCACCGATAAGGAAATTCAGTTTTGTACCTAATATTTATATTATAATCGTACGTAAATAAGAAGTTTGTAATGAAAATATGATCTTAGCGGAGCGTGTCTCGCACACCTTGTGGACGTATCGTTTGTTCAATCATAACCGTAGGGAGCTTACGACTAAATATAATTCAATGTACACCCTCTTCCTGCCAAATATACGCTTGTCACTTACCATTTTACAAAACAGTTATACTAACACGTATCAGAGAGCACTAAAGGCCCTTTTCGCTTGAATAATATCTTGGTAAGTTCGTACTTACAGGCAGGTGTGCCACAAGGGTCTATACTAGGCCCGCTTTTAGAAGATATTCAGCATCTTTTGCCACGTGGCGAGGGGCGTAGCTCGCAGAAAAACCATCACATCTTTAACTTCCGTAACTAGCGAACACAAATAATGTCTATGATGTTTTTCCGGTGTTTGTAAGTGTTTGCCGATTTGGTAGTTGTCGAGTGGTATTTGGGCGTCGAGTGGGTCACTGTGGGACGGCTGGGGTCAGTAAGAGGCTAATTCGAGTGAATAATGACTGCTATTGTAAATCGTGGGTGGTTGATATTTATGTGAAATTATTATATCATTACTTATGAACAGATTTAGGTAATGGTCTTAGTACTTCTAAGGTTATGCTCCGTATAAGTACAAGAGACTTTGAACATTCCTATAAGAAACTTTAAAATGATAACGGTGAAATAAAATAAAGTGTCAATAAAGATTCAGTCAATATAAAAAATAATCATAAACTTGTAATCGATAACAGTCAAGATGCTGGTACTGTTACTTTAAGGACTTTATTAAGACAATTTGTTGAATATTCCTTATTCCTGTTAAGGTAAGTAGGTTAGTTTGTCTAAGCAGCTGTCTTTGATACCGGTTCCAGGTTTTATAGCTAAAGATTGACATTGGAATGAATATAAAGTGCCTAAGGTATCGTATGTACTTATGCTTATATTTAAACCAATGGATGTATTGGAGGGATCATTTTGAATAATTTGTTTGAAACTGTTATTGATACATCTGCATTTACAGTTACACAGAAAAATGTGTGTTTTACGACAGCCAAGTAACATTCAAGATTATTAAAACCTTCAGACTTATCTCAGACACCTTACAAACGAAAACACTCTAAATTATGCCAATTTTCAACATAAACAGTTTTTAAGAAAATTACCATAAAAATGCTGGAAATTAAACAAGTTTATTTATGGCACGCACATTTAGCTTAGGGCGGCAACGTTTTCCTAATTGTACTAAAAAACTGAGGCAAGATTGTGATCTCCAAATTTCACCGTTTAATGGAGCTCCTGGTCGCGTGAGGATATGATGAGGGGGCTATGGTTTATACTTATGGGAGCATACCTCATACGGATTTATGATTCACCTAGTCTGATTTTTTGATGGCTACAATCTTTATAGTGAGTATGGTGAGTGATGGCATGTGATTATTGGCAATATATTTACAGTTTTATTCATAAGTATCTACTGATTAGCAAAATCCATACTTATAATATTAGAAATGCGAAAGTAACTTTGTCTGTCTGTTACCTTTTTACGCTTAAACCGCTGAACCAAATTAGATGAAATTTGGTATGGAGATAATTTGACCCTGGGAAGGACAACGTATAGTTTTGATCCCGGTAGTTTGTTCCCTTGGGATGATAAAACTCTTTTAACGCGGATGAAGCCGCGAGCAGAAGCTAATTGCCTATATGAAGAGAATTTATTATTCAAATGTTACTGTATCTCTTTTTGCAATCGCTGTTGCACCAAAGTTTTCCTATTCTTAAATGTTGTTGATTTTTGAAAAAAAAAACTATTTATTATCTACAAATTTACATGAAAAAATCAGTGTGGATATTCCAATTTCCGCGACATAGTTACTGAACATGCAACGCTTATGCAGCATTTAAGCAAAAACTTAATTGGCGCAGTGTTTGTAGAAATGTGTTGAAAGTTTTGTATTTCTAATAGTTTTGGTCACACGCCATTTGTTTCTGGAAAATATGAAATGGTACGTTCGAAGAAATTATATCTTTTTTGTGATAAAACATTTATCCTTCCCTCTATGCCTCAAAACATGCAGCCAAGGTGAATTCTGACGTATAGCTAAGTTTTGTGCCACCGAAATTTGAAATACTGTCTGGCTAGTGATACGATAAGTAGAAGGAGAAGAGAATATAGAAAGCATGTCTTCAATTAGCTCAATTTTAACTTAAATAAGAATTTATGTGTGGGATATTACTTTAGAGAGGAGAATCATCACTTCTTATTTTGTCTGACCGCCTGGTCGAATTTTTCCATTTCTTTATCACAAAAAAAATCCGCCGCCAATTCTCTATACCCCAACAGTACGACGGCCAAATCCTATGTAAGATTAAATCGAGCGGGTTGACAAATGGCCGCAGTGGCTCACGCTACTTGCCGTGCTTACTGCCTACCCCCCATCGACAGGGGGACATCGTACCGAGCTGAACTCACAGGAATACTCAGCGTTTTCATACGAGACCAGTGAACGACAAGCTATTGGAAAACAGAATGGAAAAAATCGATTTGCAGTTAAAGGTTGTTGAAAATATTGAGCTGCCCAATGCTTTGATTAATGTTTAGCAGGAAAATAAATTGTATGTATGGGCCTATAGAATTGATGGGTGATGTAAAAGTGTCTCAATATGAGCATAGAAAACTCTGTTTCCTGAGTTGGTTAAAATAAAAACCATTGATTTAATATGTGTGTGGTCAATTGATTATTTATGTGTGTGTTAAAAAAATGCTGTAAACTAATGTTTCCTGAAATGTTAGTTAAAATATTTTCCCAGATCTCTAATTTCGTTAGTGCCTCCAGATATTTTTCAATAGTAGGCTACTTAAGAATTTAGAATAAAAAAAATATATTTAAGTTAACCATTGACAATAAGAGCAGAAAAACCTTTTAAGTCTTCAATGACTTCTAGCAATCCTAGGAACAATCACAAAAAGAAGATTCTAGCAACAAAGGTACTGAAGGCAATAAGGTCAAAGTCAATTGAAACAACTGAAGGTAAACAACGCAATGTCGAGGTAAAGACAATTCCATAGAATTATTGCAATCATTACCTACTAGCTATCAATACAATAGAATACCTGCAATGGTAGCAACTGTATCTGACATTGAATGTACTTTTATTGAACGGGAATGGAAAAGTTATTGAAGGCTCTATGGCAATTTTCACGTGATCATAATGTTTACTACAAGGTTCTATTGTTTGCGAGATATGAGTGTCTTTAGTGCTACAGGCCCAACCCTGCGGGGCGTACAGACGTGATCTTTCTTTTTCATATAAGGAAGTGGCCGTCTCTGGTGTCAGAGTTAATTAAGCCGCCTGGGAACTCCACAGACCTTTGACTTGGCTATTTCCGACTTACATTAACTATATAATCCCTCAGGATGTTTTCCTTCACAGTTGCCTGTAATGTCCAAAATTAGAAAGTACGAATTTAAAAAAGTCACATTGGTACTTGCCCGGAATTGAACCCACAACCTCACGAGAGGCGAGATCTTAGCCACTGGGCGACCACGACAGATTTGACAGAGGTGATATATTATTATGTTATGAAGTATTGTTGTATTCTAGGACTGGATCTAGGTATAAATATTGGTACTTAAACTTGCAGAATGTATTATTATTTAACCATTTACAAGTCCGTTTGGATAATCAAAGTCTCATCGATCATAAAGTTAAAATATTTGCCACAATTTAGGTCAGCGTCTACATTATGTTCCCGTCCTCCTAAAACTAGTCGGCTTTCAAAGCAAGAATGAACAGCCGTCTTCTGGGATGCCTTACTTCATCGATCACTTAAATTAGTTGAAATCATGATGAAGAGCAAAGTTATCACAAAATAAGAGTCACGCACTGGCAGGCTAAATATTTATTTTTGAAACATCATTTTATG
The DNA here is from genome assembly GCA_964057195.1 of Orthosia cruda. NCBI lineage: Eukaryota > Metazoa > Arthropoda > Insecta > Lepidoptera > Noctuidae > Orthosia > Orthosia cruda. The sequence continues at coordinate 42,399,692 of OZ059835.1, forward strand.
TTTGTAAGTTGAGTAAAGAAACATTGACCTCTATATTGTTTTCATGAACCCCGCTTCACCCCACGTAAGGGTATCAAACTATCAAGCAGTATTGCGATACAGATCACAATTTAATGCCAACTAAACGTTAATTTAATGATAGTAATTATCCTTATAAAAACACTTTAATTTTATCCAAATTATTCCTTTTATTTTAAACTCTATTTCTTTGCAATAAAGAAATCATCGTATGTTCTTCGACACCTTACATTTTCAGTGTTAATAATAAATCGAGCTTATGTTTTCCGGAGTAAAGTTCAAAGTTAAATGAGAAATGTTTAAGAAACGTAAAATTAAGTTTGTATAGCAATTAAGGGGTGTATTTTGTTAAAATGGTTTTAAGACGTTAGGGTTCTTGTTCACAAGATTGACGGAGATATTCGGCTGATATTGACGATGAATTTCGAATTACGGTTTCAGTTTGAATTTTGAAAACTGTAGCCATAAATCAATCAAATCAAATCAAAATTTCTTTATTCAATTAGGCCATTAAGCGGCACTTTCGAACGTCAAAAAAAATTAAATGTAATAATAATTGATTCTACCGTCCATTCGGAAATGTAGCTTGTTATGGAGAAGAACGGACAAGAAACTCCACAAAATAGCCAAGTAATGTTTCTGTGAATAGAAAAACAAACTACATGTATTTCTAAGATTCTGGAGTGTAGTGAGGTTATTCCTAGACTATTGATATCTTTTGTTGATTGGGTATTTTCAGGAAAATTCACCCTATTTTACTGTTAGTATGCCAATACACTAAGATTATGTAACATACTATATCTACTCATAACGATATTTTTTGTATTCTTATTTTTACATTCACTATATTGCTAACATACCTAATCAGCCTATTGTAATTCGATCACCTGTCCAAATATCGTGCAACATATAAAATTCGACACTGTTCAAGTGTTCAGTGTTGCAGTCCAGTGCATAGCAACCCTTGCTCGGCGCGAGCGCACGCCAGATGGCGCTGAGGGCAACGACTCCTTAAATATTATTTTTTCGTTTAGAAATCGCGACCCCTAAGTGCGGTTAGAGAATTATAAGAAGTATGAACTACCACGTTTAATTTGATCTAAGTAGCGGCTTTGTGGTTCCCATTATTTTCGTTTAGCGTATTTAGAATGATTGGGCTTTCGTTTTTGTGAATATAAAATAAAAAGTGCATGCGAATGTGGTTTAAATATTTGCACGTTCTTTAAATTACAGCGCGCCACCGCCACCTACATTTATGGCTTAGGTGGTTTGTAGCGTTTTTATGTACCTATGGTAAGTACCGGCAAAAGCTGGTAGTTTTAAATTGGGATAAATTACAATATACAAGTGTACGGTTTTGTTTTGATTTTAGGTAAGTACAGTATTTCGAAATATAAATAAAAACTTGTAATAACGTTTTAGGTAAAACACGAATTTTATGTTTACGCCTTAAGTAAACATACAATTCGTGTTTTTACCTACACCTTTGAAATTTCATGTTTTTAAATGAGATGAACAAAAGAAGAATTATACAGCCTGCTCTACGACTTATTTTTTCTTGTATCATTATTGATGCTGCGAGAATACAATGCTAAAAAATAAAATAAAAATCAAGCAATGATTATGGAGCGAAAAGTTCAAATTTCAAAAATAGAACGCGCGCGTGCTTTCGGATACGCGTCTGAGTGTAATTGCACGGTAGGTAGAGTAATGGCGGCTCACCTGCGAGTGGAGAGGTGGTTACTAGCACGCGAAACATCATCTTTTTGCAAGTTAACTTGTTAAATTAATAATTAGCAATGAAGCTAAACGCGTCTGATGTGCTTTCAAGGTTAGTAGCAAAGGACAAACCGTCTATATTCTCTCTCTTCCAATATCGAGAATATTATTTTTAAATATTTATTTACCTTGTCAGTAGTAATATTTTTCGTTTTTGTTTTGCATTCGCCCAAAGTGAAGTATTTACAACCTAAATGCTAAATAACTGTAAGAGGAAAAATACTATAGCCTCTATGCCCTAGGCATGTTCTCAAGGTTTGTTTTGATCCTCATAAAAAAAAAACAAGATTGTCACATTCCACCCGAACCTATCATGACGAAAACTCGAATAATCTAGATAATTATTCAAAAACAAGACGATTATCAAATTCTAAGCATCCAAACGATATCCCGAGGCAAATTGTTGCGAATTTCCTCCAAATTAATCAGAAGATATCGTGTTGGGAGCAATCATGTCGTTAGGCACCCTCCTCGGGGATGATCGGGGCTCTTCGGCATTTTCCGTGTTTATACTGAATTATTCATATACTAAATAAGCTTTACGTAATAAGAGATAGGGTTCGTGTCAGCACGCGAATGAGGAAGGAATCAAAACACGATTATCTATAGAAAATTGTTGCGATTTTAAAATGAGTCTGTTTAAGTTGTTTTGATAGTTCCGAAACATCCTACATCAATGCGTGTTCCTGTATCATATTAATTCCTCTTAATCCTACTCCAAATCATTTTCACAGCTTTCCATTTATCTTGCAATTGTTAAGAATTCTTTAACCACAAATATCCGCGCTAAAACCACTGTCCAAAAGAACTTACCAAGTCCTGCAACGCAAAACAGCAATCCAAAAGCGATCTTTAAATTCGACCCACGTGTCATTCCTATGAAATACACTTCTCTATTTCAAACATATCATCTATGATTATAGTAACCTATTCGTAATATTGCCAATAATAGTCTAGAACCCCAAAACCAACTTGATCCATTTCTTCATCTAAATAATTGACATACCTTTCATATCTAATCTAACACAAGCCTCCAACATATTCATAGCATAAGACTCATCTCAAACTATTCACAATAACATACATAGGCTAGCATCCCAAACCTCCTTGCTCCTAATACAAACCTCTAACGTATTACTAGCACAAAAATCATCATCTCAAACTACTATGGTACAAAATAGTTACAATAACACAGTCTAGCATTCTAAAACTCCTTGGCAAGGACTTCTTGCTCCAGTCCTTCATCTCAAGCCTCCTCTCCTAGGATCTATTAATACGCGTCACATGTTTGGTCCAGCTGGGGGCTATGCTGCGCAGACGCAGTTAGAGGCAGCTGCGCGTGCAGCTGACGCCGTTTTTGTGCGCGGGCGCAGGTATAGCGCACGTGCCGACAAGTTCATGCGATTTGCATGTGTCGGGGAAAGTGCTGGCTAGCGAATAGCGGCATATTGTGGGGTAGCCAACTATTCCTTTGCTGTTACTCTTTGCAAAACTTGGCCTAAGGTACTAAATAAGTACACGAAAAGTTTTAAGAAAAAGTTGTGATTTAAATGATCGATTCTTGCTCGGTCATTTTTGAGAGTTCAGCAGGTACCGTTACTTCTTCGGCGCTTGGGTTTTGCGTTGACTCTTCTTCCTTCTCAGGGTTAAAAGGTAAAGTTGCTCACATTTTTGGTTCATTCATAATCTGTACGGTATCGACAGACATGTTTTTCAGGTCATCGATTTATGACTTCACTTAAGAAAATTGGGATTCGCAATTTTGTAATGTTTAACACAAGAGATTACGATATTGAACTTTACAATGAATCACATGAATGCGAAATTAAAATCTGTCTTACAGCGAAAGCTTCAACATGTCTAAACAAACAATTCGAACAGAGCCCACATTCTGGCCAGACAAAAACTTATTAGCTGAAGTCAAGGGTTTCTTGGAAAAAAATCTCAACAACTGGAAAACTAAACGGAGCTTAAAATTGTGTCGTCACCGAGAGACGCGTGCGCAGAAATTAAAACACGCGCGCATCTGCCGCGAAACCCGACACGCTCCTTACCATATGAATTATGCTACTTCCGAAAAAAAACAGAAAAAACTACCAGCAAACCAAAACGAACTTTATTTCTATCAGGTAAAGCTCAATATTTATTTATTTTAATATATTTTTATAAGTTAAATAGTCAATCAAAATTAGACTTTATTTTCGTGAGTGTAAGCGCAAGTATGCACACTGCGCCGCTTGCTAAGTCATCTGGACAAAAAGACATGTGTTTATTTCGCGCGCCGCCAGATGTCGCGGCTAGTTTTCGAGATGTCGTCTAGAAGCTGTGGGGTTTTTTTTCCAACATTACAATGTGTAGCGGTTTATCAGATCCTGTTAGAAGCAATACGCTTTGTTACTGTAATAACATTTGTAAATTATGTGGGTCAACTTTTAGAGGAAAAAAGTGTCGATTCGTATCAAGTTTGCGTCGTAAAAAGCGTAAAAACACATTTTTGTTAAAAAGGTTGTAAATATTAATTTAATGTTGGCAATTTGTTAAAACAATTATCATTCGTTAGTTTATCTGTGAAAGCATGCGTGTCCTGAGGTGTCAGCTGTCTTGTCATGGAGCTTCGTGAAGTTGTTGTTACTTGTAAGTGTCAATGTTAATGAGTTTATAGAAAGTGATGGGCTCTTCGAAATACAGTATATGGAACGGGATTAAAAAAAATGGCGCCACATTGGTATATTGTTATAGCCTCAATAAAAGCTACAAAGCTGCGTGTTGGATTAACAGCCTCAACAGTATCCGGGTGAAGAGAAATGTATTCGTTTACTGTTTTTTTAGATAGTTTACTTGCAAAAAAACTGAGTCCATTTTGGCTTCTTTATTCCCATTTGTATGTTAGACGACTGTCTAGTCTTAAAAACCCATATATTACACCAGATTACAAGCACCAAAAAAGATAGTACACATATTTTCTTATTGAACTACTAAGATAAGCTTGTGCCAGCGGAGAGGGCGGCGGCGGAACCAATGAATTATATTATCTAAATGCGATTTGATATTCAATGGCACACATTTGATATGGCGACCAGTCGACATGGCGTGTAGGCGAACGTAACTGTACCAACAATTATTGATAATTTGTATTCCATAAACGATAGTGTAAGCTTTGTGTATGTCACCGCGACACCACGCCGATTTTCGTCCGTAACTAAATTACACGAAAAAAAAATCCAAAGTCTGGCAACTGATACAAAAATAAAAATGTCATTTTTTCGTTAGTCGATTATTTTATAAAAAGAACAATGCGAAACTTGTATTTAAAAAAAGAACAGTCAATAGACTATAAATCTAATTGTGTTCGAAATTCGAACAATGAAGGTTATTTTCAGCAACTATTTTTTTAGTTAATAATACAGAGAATGACTAGACTTTACTATGATTAGCGCAGTATTAGAATATGAAAGAACCGGCGAAGTGATTAGGATGCCCACGTTTGTTTTGGTTATACGAAATTTCCTTAAAAAAACGCATTGTAACCGTCTTTTGTACGTCTGCTTCAAAATAACGTATGCCCTGTGGTCTAATGTATAGAAAATTGTAGACAAAAAGTTAACTTTTTTATACTTTTCTCCGTACCCAGTTTTCGGGATTTTTTATTATTTCAATGATTTTCTATATTTTGCGATGTGTGACGATAGTGGCAGAGAATACCCGAGACTCTAGTGTCATTCTATTAAAGAAAGCGTCGCGGTAGCGATTGGAAAATGTAAAATCGTAACGTATGGGATTGTCAAGCGTTATTTTTTATGGGCCTATCTAAGATCGGTTCTAAGTTAAAATTCTCATCAATTACCCTTACGTAGGGACACTCGTAAATATTATTATCTATCAACTACGTAGTAATGTTATCATTAATCACTTCAAAACAGATCAGAAAGGACGTATTTATTGCTAAGAACCAAAACAGTGCATACATTTTATGTGAAATCTCATTGTTGCACAGTTTTTCATTAAAGCACTGTTTTTTATTTAGATATAAATGAGGTTTAATGTCACCCATTAAGTATAATATAAAATGTATGCATTAAATCAAAAAGATACTGGCTGAAAATAAAAATCAGCTGAATAACATCGATTTGATGAAAAAAAAAACAAATGGCGCGCATTTTGTAGCATTTTAAAACTTTGATACTTCATATTTAGCAAGAAAAGTAAAAAACAATCGAAATAGACAGCGACACCGATATGAATTAAACGCCAGAAAGTATAAATACAGCTGCAAATTAAATTGTTAATAGCTCTGCTCTCCTCAAAGTGACTGGCGACATTAGAGAAGCGATGGAGGATACCAAAGTTACTGTTTTGGTTTTGATTGATTTCTCCAATGCCTTTAATGCCGTCAGTCATGATATTCTCCTTTCTATCCTTTCACATCTTATGGTTTCTTCCGAGGCCCTGGAATGGTTCTCTTCCTATCTTCGGGGACGTCAGCAGTCGGTTCGCGTTGACGAGAGTTCATCGAGTTGGTGTGACCTAGCTGCTGGTGTTCCGCAAGGCGGTATTCTTTCTCCATTGTTATTCTCCATATTCATAAATTTTATAACTCACTGTCTTCGGTGTTCGTATCATCTTTATGCCGATGACCTTCAACTGTATGCATCTGCGCGGGTGGAGGGTTTGTCGGACGCTATAGGCGATGTGAACCGGGACTTAGTCGCTGTCAAGAACTGGTCTGATAGATTTGGGGTGTCTGTAAACCCCTCAAAATGTCAGGCCATTGTGATCGGGAGCTCTCGCATGATGGGTCGGATGGGGATTAGCTCTCTTCCTCCTATTATTTTTAATGGTACCGTTATCCCCATCAGCCCTAGTGTAAAAGATCTCGGTCTACATCTTGACTCGACGCTGGGATGGCAAAGTCAGGTTTCAAGTATCAGTCAAAGAGTCAACGGGACCTTGCGTTGCCTGTATCGTCTGAGAAACTTTCTGCCTGCAAAAACGAAGGCTATGCTTGTGCAGACTTTAATCTTCCCTATAATCGACTATGGTGATGTGTGCTACTTTGACCTGAACGCGGTATTCCTGGATAAGCTTGATAGGCTCCTAAACAACTGCATCAGGTTCATATTCAACCTGAGGAAATATGACCATGTGTCGAACTGTAGATCTCAGCTCAAATGGATGCCCATTCGGCAGAGGCGAAATTTACGCGCTTTGACCACGCTCTTCTCTCTACTCAACTCTCCCACCCCTCCTTCTTATCTCATCTCTCACTTTCAGTATCTGTGTACTTCACACGCTAGGAATCTGCGTTCGTCTAACAATCTTCTCTTGCTTTGTCCTTCTCATACTTCTGATTTTATTCATTCTTCTTTTCATATTCAGTCCATTCTTCTCTGGAATGCGCTTCCTCTCGATATCAGGACGGCCACCAGTCAATATGCATTTAAGCGGAAGCTGCGACATTATTTTCTGAACCATTAGCAGAGTCGTCTCAATCTCCTTTCTATTAATTTATATATGTATATATATATATAAAGGTATTTATTATAGTAAATATATATGTATGTTTATTTTAACTACAATATATATATATATATATTGTTATTCAATTTAATTTCTAAATTTTTATGCACCTGCCATGTTATCTCTCCACCACCCTTGGTTGACTGGTAGAGAATGCCTCAGGCATTAAGTCCGCCTATGTATCTGTATGTTGCATGAAGTTTTAAATAAATAAATAAATAAATAATAACCTTTTGCCGCAAAAGTCGCGGGATAATTTTTTTCGTTAATTTGAGTTTTATTTTGTGTAGATATATTTTCTCACGGTAGTTGAAAGAAAAGTAGATTACGCACCTCCCTAAAATGAGTAATTAATGCAATCGTGTTAATTTAGTGCACTCGCATGCGCTCGGGCACCAACATAACACTCATACATTAATAACTCACTTTGCGCTTGATGCAACAATCTACTATTACCCAATTGTTTCTCGTAGGATTCCTTATTCGCTACATCGTATGCCTTGTGGCACCCACTGTCTGCAAATTTACGCCGCGTAGGTGAAGCATCTCATACCTCAGCCTTTGTGTCAAACTAATATTTCGCCCTGTTGCGAACAAAAGATTAACATTCTAATTTATTAGCAACATTGAAACTAGGCGCTTAACCCGATTTTGGGTGATATTTCTCTGACTTTACGATATGTTTCAATATTTCCTTATTATGGTGTAGTACCTGCCGAATACCAAAAAGCAGTTTCCTAAGTTAATTTATTTGAAAAGGTTAGGTGTAAAAGCTTTTATATTGCCTTGTGGTGTTGTAGAACATAGCTCTTGGCTATAAACAAGGGGTCTGTGGTCATAGTCCACCGCGATTTTATCAAAACACGATCACTGATCCACCTGTCAACCGCGAACTCTATCATAAAATCACCCGAGAACTGTTTGTAGCGGTTCAAGGGAAAATCTATTTCCCAAGGCCGAGTTCAATGAACGCGTACTGACCAATATTGTTATAGATAACTGCGAAAAATCCAATTTACAAACATTTACAAATACTTACTTTGGGAAAAACGTAGATAGCGTAACGAAAATATAAGGAATAAAGGAGCATGATATTTCTGTTATACTAGTGCCAACATATTTGCTCTATATCCGAAAAGAGTGATATTGATTGATTGGTCTTTAGACAATGCATTCAGGAAGAATCGAAAGATTACGTGGGCAGACAGGATCATTAGAAGCTTATTTTTCAGGGTTATTATTCGTCTATGGAGTAAGCGAGGCTAACAGAAATGAGAGTGAATGGACTATAATAACCACACCATCTTAGCCGTAGATAGAAAAACGCTACTTATTATTAGTTATGACTAGGATTTTCTCAATATACCCTAAGATTGTGACAAAAACCTTTCTACTCAAGATAAGTGTACATGAAATTATGAGTCATTTTTTGACGTCCAAAATTATCAAAAATGTCTTTAAACTCTATTGTAACTGAAATAGATTTAGGATCATAAAGGGTGAATTGACAGAATACATTTATACGCAAATTTTAATCGAAAAAAACTTTTTCTGTCTTCTACTCGTATAATGTTATTTGTAGAAATAATGATGAAGGCAAAATTTTATGAAAATCATGAAACCAGCATTGCAAGTGAAGAGCCAACATCTCATTATACCAAAGATATACGATTTGGACGCTTCTAAGATAGCCCAAGCAATTTCTTTGATTAAACACGACCTTGACTCTGGCAGTGTCAAAGAACGGAAAATGTAAGAAAACACATCAGATTATGTAGCAAAAAAGCTTGCTACTTCTTGTTCGGTCGCATATTACAATAACAAGAGAGTATTATCACAAGTTATGGCGAAACATTACTTAGTCGGCCGTTTTTGCTTCTTACTATCCGTTTGTGCCGCAGCAGTAAGCCGTAAATTCTGCCTAATTTCTCATTTCCACTGTCCCAATCTCTTTCTATTGTTGCTAACTGGGCTTCATAAATTTGCGAATCAACATATCTTAAGAGCATGCCCGAATTCCTACTCTGCCTAACCCTTTAGGTTAGGCAGAGTGCACCAATGTAATCCACATTTCCCCAGTTATGTTTAAGACCCATTATCATCAATCGGACACATAGTCTTGACTCCGGGCTGCTACTGGACAATTGCAGATGGAAAATCCAATAACATTGCCCTTCCCGAGATCTCAAGCTTAGCATCCATGTTATCGTAAATAAATTGCATTTATTTTAAACTTAGTTGATCCCTTTCACATCTTGAAATCATTACATACATTACCTACTCTCTTATCTATTCCATTAACTTAACCGATTACTCCAAGAAAATGGAGGAAATGTAAAAGACGTATGATATGCAAGTGCTTCTATAATTAGTGTCAAATGCCGTCGTATTCTTAGCCGGTCGCCAACTGAAGATGCGCTGGCAAAGGTCGTTTCAAGTCTATTCACTGTCGCTCTCTGGTCTACTGAGTTTATTACTTTATTGAATACACAGAAAAGAAGACATTATCAAAGAGGAAGACGGATACTGGCAGTCAGGTCCCAGACAAGTTTAATTACACCGGAAATAAGGAGACAACGAAGTATTTATAGTCCTACATTAAAATTCTCCTTTCCTTCGATTTCATACTCAAATATGCAAGCATGTTCCTCAATATGTTTACAAAGATCACAGACACGCTCATTAAAGATGAATTTGCATCCAACATTAACCCATAAATTAGTCATCGATACTCCCACATTACGAAGTCAATCATTGACAATGTTAATGCTATTCAATTGCTGTGCGGTGCATGCAGATATCCGCAGCAGGCGCCACGGCCACAGAGGGGGAGAAGGAGGGATGGGGGCGGCGGGCGCGGGATGCGTCGAGACGTCGTCTGCGCATCCCGTCGCGATCCTCTTTGATCTGCGCACGAGTAGCACTGCGACGCCGTAGACATAACAGTCACGAATATTTTACTACTGATTTTTTTTGTGTAATTGGGTGTTGATGGGTCGTTAAATGTTTGCGGTTAGATAAATGGATACAGTCGTCAAATGTTGGAGAAGAAAATTACTATTTAAATTAATTCTCTCACGTACTTTTTCGGCTTCATTTGTTGCTTTTTTAGTGTAATAAACATCAAAATCACAGCAAGTTGTACCTTTAATCACACCTCTATATTTTAAAAAGGTAGGAAAATTGATAAAGGAATGAATAAAATTCAATTAATTTTTGTCCGGATATTTTCGGTTCATAACTCTGTGCGCCGTCAGTCTGTAGGGGGCCGTGCGCTTGCGCCGTTTATTTGCATCGCAACGCGGCTAAAAGCTACGTTCAGTTAAATGCTATCAAAACAGTCACAGACAGCCTGAAATAGAAGTAATTTCGCGAAACCTTAGACGAGTAACACCGCTATATGATCGTATAGTGAATAATCAACTTGATGGCGCAGTTTGAAAGTGAATTCCTGTGAGTTTCCCCGAAATTGACAGTGGTTTGTAAATATTGATTGTTTTCACGACAGTGTTTGTAAGTTCCATTGTGTCTCCATTTAATCGTCTAATGGCTTTACTAGGCAGACAGTCCCAAGGAAATACGTAGCAAACCAATAAGAGGATAGAAGAGATGGGGCATTTTCATAGTAATTTTAAAAGAGATAAATAAAATAGTACGTTAACTTATTCCACCTGCGTGAAAATAAGTGAATGGTAGTTAAATCCTTACTACATTAGGCCCAATTCGCAAAAAGCACCACATGCAAAATCGCGTGACATTACCCCTGTTCATAAGTTCAAAAGGCACTTACAACTTTGTCCTACCACCCATCAAACGCGAAATGATCAAACATTAAGCTCTGTCATTTCTTTTCAATCAAGAAAAGATAATTAAAGTCAACGACAAAGATATAATAATGAAGATATGGAAGACGACATTTCTGCTTCGTGTTATTGAAAGTCGGTGTTTAAATAGCAATCATTTTAAGTTTAATTGTGTGAACTGATCACTATCGACCGCCTCGCTCGTAAAATAAAAGGGGTAATGAAAATGTCGCCGTTTGCAAGTGAATATTTTTTCCCTTCAAACGTACGAAGGCGTAACCACTGTGCGCTGTCATTTTGAGCTCGTTTGACGATTTTGCGATAAATATAATTAAGTTTTTATGTGTAAGGGTATTTTTGAAAGCTTAATTGTAATTTAATTTGTGTAAAAATGTGGGGCGCCGTTCCCTGGGTATTGTTGTGCTATGCCAGTTACTGCGACACTGCAGTGCATTCTGGACGTGTCTCGTCTGACGCCTAGTGTGTTGCTTCCTCTGCTAGACAAAAAGAACGCAAGCGCATGGCAACAATTAATTTTAATGTCGAAACACTCGTTATAGTAGCGTATATATTAACTAATACGACATTTCTAATTAGCTAGCCACTTATTGCCAAGGGCCAGAAATTGATAATTCCTTGTGTAATGGTTTCTGTGTTAACCCGATAAATTAATCATAACACGGTCAACAACGATCATAACCGTGAAAACTACAGTCAAGTCAACTACTTCATAACACCACAAAAGCTCCTTACATGATAAGTAAGCTGAATGAGGTTTATTAAATAAGCCTTCTAAAATCATCGTAGCTGGCAAAATTCTTAACTATGTTTCAACATTAATGTAAGTGCATCAGCAGGTATTGGCTAGCACATACCGTAGCATCTGTTAAGATGAAAAAGTGGCCGAAAAAAATTGCATTGCTAGAATGCAAATTTTTTCGGCCACTTTTTCATCGGCCGAGAAATGTGCCCATCTCCCGTTTAATGGCCTAAGCATTCATTACATATTTATTGTGACTGAGTTGTCTAGACGATTGCTAAATATACGTGGCCAACACATGGCGCAAATATACGGGAATTCCTTATTTAGATGTGCGCTAAACTTAGAATAAGTGCGATTTAATTTTAGTGCGCTTAAGTTCTCGATCGAAGGTATTGTGTCCTGTGACGAATACTTCGCATGATATCATTGATTTTAATTGTTTGCTACGTAGAAAGGATAGGGTGTATTTGGTATTGTTACTAGTCTAGATCTGACTGTGACGTCGTTTTAAAATGTAAGTGTCTAAGTTACAAAGTAGAGCTCATTGCTCCAAATGATTAGATAAAGGTCAAATCGGTATCGTCTTGTTTTTAAAAGATATTGGGTATTTTTTTAATTTCTGAATAATTTTTCCCTAAATTAACTAACAAAAGTAGGCAACAAAAACAAAAGTTTTAACACTTTTTTTTTCCAGCTTTCCCTACAATTGCCTCACTATGTCATAACATTTATTGGTTCAATGATATATTCAGGATACCCAATATCTCTGCATATGACGTCATGCCATTATTATTGTAATATATGATCATGATGGCCGAGGATCGTGGCCTGGAGAATTAATAAGCCCTGCTTCTCATTACCATAGTGATTGAGGGGAAATAGAGCGGAGCGATCGCTTGTCATCGAGGAGAGGATATGAATGGGTAAGATGGACCGTGACTTGGATATTTTGGCAATTGGGCCTTGGTCAAGAATGAGGTGATAAATATGGGGGTGCTCATAAGAAATTGGCTACAATTTTCTTCTTATTGCTGGTATAATCTCACCGCGAAACGCACAGGACCGATCAGTGTGGCGACGCTTGGTTGGGCCTCCAGCAGTGGACGTCTTTCGGCTGAAATGATGATGATGATGTCACCGTGTAAATTAAAGAAGTAAATATGAAGTAAGCCGTCAATCCATCCAATCTATAGGTTAAAATGGCTAAATGACAGGTCACAGCTCATTCCACCTAAGTTTTCACGGTGAGATATTTAGTTTTTACAGAATATATCTGATGTTCTTTTTCCTTCGTATTTGCACGATGCTGTTCTCAACAGCCCACACAGTATTAAATATTGATCATTCAGCAATTGGAAGGAGGAGTGCAAATTACTGCTATTTTCACCCTCGCAAGTTCCCAAAAGGGAATGATGTCCCATAAGAATAGCCAAAAAATTGAGCCAATAAAACATTTCCTAACTAAATCCATAGTTGCACAAAAACCGTGAAAATAATTGATAGTCCCGACATAAATACAACAATATGTAGTTCATAAATACAACAACACGTTATGGTGTACTGTGTGTAGTACATAAATCTGGCGAGTGCTAAGTTTTTCCTTGGCGAGTGGGCGTGACCATAGTGTCTGCCAAATTGATGGCCAGCAAACCATCACCCTCGTACTTGGCACGCCAAGGACACTGCAGGCTTTAGGTTCTAGTGATGGGATGAGAGTCGATACTTTTTATAGGCATAGTGTAGCAATGATTTGATTGTTAAAGATGATTGTCGAGATAGTAGAGAGGTGTAGAAAAGTGATTAACTGTGTTGTATCAATAAAATGGAATCATTCATTGTCTATAGTCTTTAGAAAACCAGAACAGCTACAGAAGAGTGTTTTCTTTTCATATTGACAAAACTCAGAAGCGGGTTTATGATTAATTTCTGATGTACGAGTATGTCCAAAAGTAGAAAATGTTAAGTTATTTTATCGATACAATACTAAAGTATCGAGTCATGCCCTCACTACCCTAGACTGCCTACCGACATAATTTACAAGGGCTAGAGAGGGGCAACAGAATAGAGCTGTAACCAAGCGCGGCTCTTGCCAAAACACATACGTTACAGCATCGCTAACAATGAGATATCGAGATAAGGTTCAGTGACCCCGACCGCCCGCATTCATACCCAGTCATTACGTCACTGTCTCGCTCATTGTTGTATCGGAAAAGTCGCTTTTGACATCATTTTTGCAAGTTTCTTTTGGTGACTACACCATACCTTACCATCAACCTATGGGTTCTCGTGAGACCAATAGTTCGATACAACACTACGCTGCTTTTGCTGCTAGTTGCACCTTCACCTAAAGAAAGCCTCGAAAATGTTACCATATCATTTCAAGGCACCTTGTCTTGAGTCTTCACCTAATTTGTGCAACCTTCGGACGTTTTACTTGGGATATTGTACAAGGCTTTACGTCTTTAGGTACCCAGCTAAACGCGGCAATCCTTTTGAATGGAATACCTTGGGCAATTACTGACAGGAATTGAACTTGGGCACTTTAATGAGTCTTATTCCGTTACAAGTCACGTGTGATGCCACATCAAACAGGATTTCTGAACCAACCTTAAGAGCACTAAAGATCACATCATCTCGAGCTGCACCGACGAGTTGTTGGGACCTTCACGGTGCAGATTGAGATGTGTTCAATCAAGGTTTTCACCGAAATAAAAAGTAAGCATTGCTCAAGACTCCAGTGCAAGCAACAAGCAGCTCTGGATGTTTTGAAGACGGTCGTTGTGTCGATTCAGTAGAGGCTTTGCCTTACTTAGTCGACACTCCGGCTGGTTTCATCAAAGATGATTTCCACACGACATAAAAAACTGTGGTGCGGGTATGCCACGTTCAGACATATCCCCATAAGCGCGAGGTCGTTGGTCGTCAGTGGGCGACGCGTTTGGCTCGCGCGGGCCCGCTGCGTCTGCGCACCAAACTGACATACACTGACGTAAAGGACTGATTGTGATTTATTTGTTAAAGTTATTAATTATTTTAACGGCGTGTCGTCCTTGGGCTTTAGACAAAGTGAAATAATTGTTAACGATTGTAAAAATGTCCGAAATGTAGGTATGAGATTTTGCCAATGATCGCTTCGTTCTGTCTACTGTTTACCCTGAACTGGAATGTTTCAGAAAACACGAAGAATTCGTCTGCCAAGTTAAGCTGCTTCTCTTCCGAACTTACTTCATTTGGGAGACCAATTCAGCAGTCGAGTGGATGTCTCATAGTGTGTAAGTCGAAGTTCTCACCTTTGGAAAACCGGCAGGACGCCGCGTCGCTGTTAAACCAACTTTCAAAAATCTAGATTACTGTCCAGATATGAAGTCTGCAATGAGCATAAATACACAAATCCATAAATCGTAAAACTATTTTTCTGAATGCGGAACTAGAGACGAGACATAATAAAATGTTGGTCATAACTTATATCGATGTGCCATCGTTTACGTTCTATTTATTATCATATTTAGGAGTTCGCAGATTTATCGCACCATAAACTAACGTACATACCTAACTATTGTAGAACGGACTCGGAAACACTTTCACATCAAATTATTGGAAACTTTATTACCTTCTTAGTTAATTAATGATTATATTTTAGTGGCAAACCATTTTATCTTTAGTGCCAAGAGATTTTTACATTGGAAAGTTTTACAACGATCTTGTAAATTTTCCCCGGAATCTGTTGTTACTTGAGAGTTTGAGAGGTTTTCTTACTAACGTTATAAATGTGAAAGTTTTTGTGTTTTCAAAATCAGCTGAACAAATTTCGATGAAATTTTGCATTCAGCCACCATTTATTAACCTGGATTTACATAGAATAATTTTCATTTTGGTTTATACCAAAATCTCTTGGATTAATTAAACACATTTAACGCGGGCCAAGCCGCGAGCAGCAGCTAGAAATTTTACAACCACGAGAAATGATGAAGAGTTGCCACATAAAAAAATACCACCGTGTAAATAAACAAAACCAATAAACAGAAACCTCTTTTCAACACGTTAACGGGTTATAATTAAAAAACAAGAAAGCAAATTAAGAAGTGCTAATCCCGCACACGCATTAATTTAAAAACCACCCCAAAGATGTCGAGACAGGGTTTAAAAAAGTCTTTTAAAAATATAATAGTCACCCCCGACTGTGCTCGCCATAAAGTATGCTTAAACAGCCGTCGTAATGGCTTGAAAAAAGCAACAGGCGGTATGGAAAAAGTCGCGGCAAAAAGTGTGTGGGTACTGGATGTGGACACCCTGTGGAAGTAGGGGTGATGTTGAGAGGATAGACAAGAGGTCTTAGGGTGCTAAAAAGTAAAAGAAGTGTCTACATAACAAATTGGCTATCGATAATTTTGGACAACACTAGCAGTTTAAAATGTATTTAGGAAACAAAATGTGTCTTACCAAATGACACTTGCAATGCATATTGGAAAAGCTACTAAAGCTATAGATAGAGTGGTGGTCAAACTAGTCACATTCATTCATTCATCACAAACATAGATAAATTTTGATACACTATAACAGGTGTTACCACATCAGCCTTAATGAAGTCCAGAAAAAATTAAGATCATTGCAATACAGCAATTGCATATTCACCTTCCTATCCCTATCCAGGTCGCCTGTCCACCTGGCGAGCACGCGCATGCGCATAATACCACTTTATTTGTTTATTACTTTTTAATTTTTTCCAAAGACCAGACGGGAGTCTATCGACAAGAAATAAAACGATAAAAAAATAAACAAAAACCCACAACAATATTCGTCTGCACACATGCGCCATATTTGAATTTTGAATTTCGAATCGGATGCGAAAAAAACGGACGCAATGTGCGAGCGCACGCGCCGCGCGCCATATGTCGGGAGAAGAAAAAACTTTTTTTAGTCATCAAACACAGATAAGTAATAGAAAAAATAGTTACATAAGCATAATGTTAGGCGCAGAAAAAGTGCAGCAAAAACTATAAGTTTGAGGTTAAATAGAGGATGTTACGGGAGGCGTTTGAAGTTGTAGGGCTGCGCGCATCGCGGCACTATGCTGGAGGATCTATGGAATTATCAGCCTCATAAACGCAACTAAGACGAACTTGCTCAATTGAAACACACATAATCATTGAAGGCAATTTGTATTGTCTAAATTGTACAAAAAACCGTACAGTTTTGCTGTTCCCTACGTAAGTCTGCTATTCCCTACAATAATAATTGCTCTACACTTTTTTTCAGCTGTAAAAAAACTGCAAAGAAAATCAAACAATAGTTTCATTTCAGTGAACCAATTAAAATCATCTCAATCAGATCTTGCCAGCCCTATCATCTAGCATACACGGACATCTGTCGTATCGTCCATCACTTGCGAGTTGCGCGGATTGCGATCACATGCGATTGTCGTATTGTACTGCACATTAAATTCATTAGATTTGACATTAATCATGGCGGCTTGTTACCAAGTCATTGTGCACGCTTGTTAACTTTGTAGGTTAAAGGTAAGTGGGTAAGCTTTTCTCTCGCTGAAAAGTTTGATAGTTGTGGCAGAATAAAAGTTGTGGCAATACTTATAATGATGACAAAGAGATGCTGCGGTGAGCCGCTGACCCCAAAATAAACTAGGTTCACAGACAGTAAGATTATTGAGATGAAGTAGCCGTAGTACTTCTTGTAGGAGCTTACGCACTACATCCGAACTCTATCCGTTATAATCTGTCATAATTCAGAACATTTTGAACTCGGAACTCAAATCACGGACACGAATCACGGATACGGACGTGTAGTTCATACCCGCCCGTAGTCTCTGGTTAAATCCGGCACTGCATATATAAAAATACCTACATATTCAAACTTTTTCAATGACGTGTAGGGTGGTGTGGTGGATCTCTAAGAAATTTGCTAAAATCCTTAAAGGCTTCTCATCCATTCAGGTCCTCAAGGCATCATAATATTATATTTTAGTTACTTAGGTTTTATGACTCATACTAAATCTTTTTGATTCGAGTAACTCAATAAAAACCGCCATGATTACCGATCGATGATATGCGCAAAAACCTGCTCCGATGATCTACTTACCGTACTTACGTCAAACGATGTCTAATTCTTCCCAGCGGCTACCGAGCTTTTGATCATAAGACTCTTATGGGCTTCGGTAAAACCCTGCAGTCATTTGGAAGAAATTGTTACTTTTAGTGCCCAATTACCTATGCTTCTTTTTGACTAAGATTGCACGTTTTTTTGCTACCCTGGTATTTGAAAGACTGGTTTCGTTTTATTATATAGTGTGATTATTAACGCTGCAGGGCAAATCTAACAAGCTTTTAACTATAATATTTATTTACTGACTTGGAATTAGATATTGTCCAATCTTCAGAATCAGTTACCTAATTGTATAGTTCTGCAAATTATTCGTTACATCACTAATTCCTTATTCTATGTTTAGTTATTTTAGTTTGATTAACATTTCTTATTTATTTAGGACCCCAAAAACCGTTTCCCCCAGAGGGTTTTTACCACATAAAGCCTCCTTATGTGTTGTGACCGCCAGCCGCTAGATGGCAGGTGTTGTCGAGACTCGAGAGGGTAAAAAGCCTCCCTCACGATTTGAATACGATTTTTTTTACAAAAAACGTCAAGCGCCATCAGAGGTTTTTTTTTGTAAGCTGTTGTGTGTTGGCCTTTATTGAAATTTTATTAACAATCATTGTTTTTTGTGGGACAAGCGTTTTATTACTGTCACATTATTAATCTATGTCCCACAGAAGTGGTTGGATGTGAAAGCTGATATTATAAAAGCTGTCCAATCAACCAGCTTTTGAAATATCATCGAAACCGAGTAATGTGGAGATTTGGAGAAGAATTACCACGATTTTGAAGACAACAATTTAAAGAAGAAAAGAATTAAAACAGGAAACGATCCTAATGACTTGAATGCAAATAGCAATTAAGCTAGTCTTCGATGCCAGTGAAGGTTTTCATGGGGGTGACCTACGGTTATGGCCATGGTTATCATGGACAAAGTTCATAACGTTATGAACCGAATGGGTCATTCACGGTCTTATAAGGGAGGAAGATCAGTCTGAATTGATGAATGATATTCAAGACGAACTTCTCCAGTGGATTTTGTATTCACTCGTAACTATTTCTAACTGAAGTTAGACCCAGACTTATTGAACCCGTCCTAAGAATGCATTCAAAATTTAATGACGGCGCCACGCGTACACCTATCCCATTACCATAAGGCTAATTTTCCTGTACCACATTCTAGTACTTAAGTAGTAAGTAGGTGCAAGTAGGTACAGTTAAATACTATTTTAGCTCAACTCCACGTTAAGCAGCATCGTATGAATGGTCAGCGGATTCCTGACTTTACGGCCTCGAATGCACCGAGAGCGGACCTAAATATAGCAATGGTGGTTCATTCATAATGCGGCCGTTTGAGCAAACGTTGGCCTTTCAATGACTATTGTCTAATGTTATTCATTTATTGTGTTTGGCCAATGTTTGGGACAAATGTTCATTGATGGATATGTATGTAAAGACGGTATATTATGTAAAGTTATGACTCGGATACGTGTTTTGGGATCGACATTGTCAAGTTCAGCTTACAGCTGTAAGATTGTTGGCTTTCTGTGTCTAACATAGAAACTAAACTAGGTACTAAACTTGGTTTATCTGTGAGAACATAATGTGTAGGTAAGTAGTGAATTATTTTATATTATATAGCAGCTCCTTTGCTTTCTGTGTCTAACATAGAAACTAAACTAGGTACTAAACTTGGTTTATCTGTGAGAACATAATGTGTAGGTAAGTAGTGAATTATTTTATATTATATAGCAGCTGGCGTCTTTGGAATCGGTCGCGCTTCTTTGGCAAGGCACGGAAGATAAATTATAACCATACTTTTAACAATCGGCGAGTTTTCTTCGGAGTCTAGGTATTTACTAAAGATAGCCATATCAAAAAAGTATTGCAGGCAAAGTTACAAGAGGTGTTCACCAGCTTTATCTCCGTTTAATTTCGGGCTTATTACCTAAGTATATTTAACGTTAAATCTCAGTTTAATTACCCAATCAAAGTGATCAATGGATAAACTATGTTGAACCTACCCCAAACATCGTCTTTAACGACCTGTCCATCCACACCAAACATCCGATCATCCACGAAGGACTCACTAACATCCACAAATATCCGACCTGTCCATTCAACTGTTTTGCCCTATAAAAAACCCATTGTCTAAAACTCGTACGTCTTGTAACAATGGAATAAGGTCGAGAATAGTGTCGAAAGTAGATTTATGCTCAATTGAATGAATATTTTTAGATAAAAGCCATTTTTACTACACGATAGTGTGTGTTGTGTTTTCTAACTGGGTTAGGTAATCATAAAGTTTTGTGCTACAGTTTTGGGTAACGAGGCCGACGAGTGTAGACTTTTGTCTATTCTTTGTTATAAACTGGGTAAGAAACGAAGTTTGAAAGTTATGAATTTTTGTGTTTTCCCACGGGCGTGTCGTGGCTAAGTAGGCAAGCTAAATGTCAAGAAAAAGTGATCATTAAGTAGATTATCAACTAATAAATCGGTTTTACATTCTACTTCTTGTTATAAGTCAAACAAAAATTCAATCTGATCGATATTGCACTTTATTTCGTAAGGAAACAAAGCTCCGTATCGCGTCTTACGCAAGCCTACTAATAAGGCATGCACTAGTTCTAGTTTCCTAAGTCGAGACTATAAACTTTTGTGCGACTCCTTTGTCTTCGCACAATTTTAAGTTAACTAATCGGAAAATGGTAAGACGATTCGAAATGCCACGTAGGACAAGCTCGGCCGGCACTCCGCAGACGAACGTGATGCAACAAACTTCTAAGCATAATAAACAACAATAATGCTACGCCATCGGTTTTACGACGCTTTATAATCTGTGATACACACTACCTGCCCAACGTTCGTTCCCACGCCAACATATAAAAAAATATAAGAAGAACAAAAATCATTTTCACACCTTCGCGGAAACGTTTTAAGACTGTTTTATTATGAATGTAAAATAATAATAGATGCATAACTTTCTTTGGTTTACAAACTTTTGAGAAAGTAGGTTAGAGCGACATCTAGTTTAGATTTGTTGTATTTTTAAGGCCAGCGCCATCTATTGGTGATGTATGTTTCTAGTACAGAAGTGTGCCACCTAGCGGCGAGTGGATGAATTACGTTCTCTCGCAGCAGTCGCAGCCTTCGAAGCTTCTATTGAAAGTGAATAGATGGCATTTTGTTCAATTGCATGATTTGGTCGTAATTGCTTTTGCAAAAGAATTTAATAAAAGAATTCAAATTAAAATAATAATTATTAAAATTATTCCCACTTACCTGAATAAGTTCTGTTGAGATGATACTTTTGTGGCACATATCAAATCTTTAAAACTAAGGTAATGCAACGTAGAACCTTCCTCTCCAGTTTCACAACAACGATTGACTAAAAAGCAATTCACAGAAAACAGTGAAAAACAATAAATAATATTGTATGCGGTTGTCAATTACGACTAAGTGCCTATTTATGGTACAAGTGAAAATAACTAGGAGTTTTTATTGCCTTTCAGGTAATGAAACATTACCTAGAACCTAGGAATTGACTTTCTCGTAATAAACGTTTTGTTATCCATAATAGCGTAGAAAATTACTTACGAGAATTGGTTAGAAAACTATTAGCGTTTTATCTGACATGGCTTGTCGGCGAAGCCTTGATAGGTATTTCCATATGGAGCTAAAGTCTAGACCAAACCGGTTGGAATACTAGCTTGGTGGATGTGAATGCAGAAACATTGTCATGGGCAGATAACGGTATTAAATGCTGTAATTTATTAGAATGCTTTAGAAACTACCTCGTTGGTGCTAGACCAATCGATCGCAAGAGTAACCGTTGAACTAGAGGTCCTGGGTTCGATTACTGGATCAGTCAAAGTGATAATGGGTAATTAGTAAACTACAGGTACATCTCTGCCTAACATTACGGGGAATACGTGCGTGGTGTTATGTTATGTTTGGCTATTGCTTGTTGATTAATGTTCAAGACATAATTGCAATGAAACCACCATAACTGCTGCAATAACAGTCGTTAATGCTTCTCAAATACAATCTTACACACATTTGCACTCATAGAAACGATAAAACGTTTGTTTAATAAGCATTTACTTGTTCTGCCAACCCCTCTGCAATAAATCGGCAGGAGTCTAATAAACAACTCAGTAGCGCCTTCTGTTGACGACACGTGCTCATTACTTGCGCCGATAAATCACGGGTATCATAACAGAGGGCGCTGGAAGTTGTGTAATTTATCTTGTGAAAAGTTAAGAAACGGGGAAAGATCGTGTTTATGAGTGTAACTGCGAAAGAGATGGTTGCAGGTGTGCCGGGGAAATTGTTGGAGAAGTTTAGAGATGTTTTGTAGAATTGCTGGTATGAATTTTATTGGGGAAAATGTTTGGCGAAGTTTTTCGCCCTTCTTTGCTGGAACGCTAGAACGTTTTTTTGGAGCGTTTAGTAGGGCAACAGGGC
Source organism: Orthosia cruda (assembly GCA_964057195.1). NCBI lineage: Eukaryota > Metazoa > Arthropoda > Insecta > Lepidoptera > Noctuidae > Orthosia > Orthosia cruda. Next base: position 42,422,141 of record OZ059835.1, read on the forward strand.
AACTATCATTCTGTTTCTGGAAAGAACTTATCGACGTATCACAAATTAAACGCAAGTTTTGTGATGCGATGGGCTGATAAAAATTCATTCAGTCAATAGCAGCAGCTACCGCGCTCTTGACTATTTGTTACATTATATTTCTAGTATCTGGGCCTATGAATCCTAGCCAAATCTGGTGACAACGCTCTAATTATAGGTACCAAATCCTCAGCGTCCAAACTTTCCAATCGGAAAAGCGATAAATCTCCTAACAGATGACATCCCAAACCTAACAATATCTTAACCAAGCAATTTACACCACCCCTAATCCAGTCGACACATCTCCGGGAGCGATAACTTCGCAAGTACGCATTGTACATACATCGTCACTTAATGGACTATTTAGAGACCACACGAGGCACGCGTCTTTGTAGCGCGTAATGTATGAGGTACAGTACGAGATAGCGGTTAGGAACGAGATTTATAGTGGCAGGTTGGTGTCTAGACTAGTGGAGGTCGCTGCTTTGCCTTGCTTTATTGCTTGAGTGTGTGCTATGGAAGGGTTCATGAGTTTATTGGGTGTTGATTAATTAGTGGCGAGTTGGAGGGACAGTTTGGAATGGATTTGGTGCTTGTACTTATGTCGTCAACACCAATTATACAATATACTATTTTATATCTGAGCGCTTGGACCTAAAAACGATGAAATTGGTACAAAGCTGAAAGGGCAGATACCTCTTGACGTATATAATTGGGTGTAAGGTTAATTTCCTAGATGAAATTGAGTAGTTTCACAAAAGATTAATAAATATGCTTGGCTGAGGTTTTCAGTTATCATAAAACATGAAAATATGAAACTTGCCAGTAGAATTACCCGGAAGTCAAACCACATCAAGACGCCGTGAAAAGATCATGAAAAGTTGTAAGGAGTTTTGAGTTGTCTAGGATTTTTGCAATAGCTATTAGCTAATGCAGTAGATGGCCTGGTTTGGTGTGTTGTTGCATCACCTGAAGCGGCTGAAGCAAACAGAGGGTGCGAGCTAACGGTTAAGTTATGAGTTTGCCAAACTTTGCAGAACACGTGTATGTAACATATTACAGAACCGAAAGTACGATAAGGGCCATGTGTTTTAAATAACTTATTATGCGACACACACGTGAGATATGGCTTGTTACTACCAAAGGCATTACTGTTATTAGTTACCTACCTTTTTGTTGTAAACGAAAAAAAAAACTAATTTCAAAAAGTTGCCTGGCTTTTATGAAAAAAAAAACAGAGATTGTGGGATTTGTACCTCACTACAACCACCCCGGTGATCACACTCAGCACGTAGAAAGGAACCCGTGTCCTATTATTTAGAAACCTACATGTGTAACGTATAAATAGTAGAATGGTTGAATTATTTAGAATACAAGCAGAAGTTAAGGCGTCATAATGACGAATATAAAATCAACGAGATAACACTCGTCCCGTAGCATCACTTGCGCGGTGTCGTAAAATCATTGTACTGCTAAGAAGTAAACGAAAGTTTAATCGAGACACGAGACGGAGCGCGTTTACATTGCTGTACGATACAGTGAGTGAAGTTAGTGGTACCTACAATATTATAATTAAAATTACGATCACGCGGTCTACGAGCAGTCTACGGGACAGATAAGCGTACTTGCAGTTACAGACTAGCTCGACAAATGCAACACCAAGGTGATTGGTGAATTGCTGCTAACTTTAAACCGGATTGGAGACAAGAGCCAAGGTAAGTTAATTTAGCTTAATTCGTATAGCCGAGGCAATTTTTTGCGTAGCTTAGATTAAACAACTAAGCTTGTCTTTTGATCTGCAATCGACTCAACAAGTTCCTGTGGGTGTAAATCATTGTTGCGAAGTTCATTAGCGCGATGTACGTTATTGCGAAAGTTTACTATCGCGAGGTTCGTTGTTGCGAAAGTTCTAAACTGCGATTTACGGTAGTGCGAAAGCGCAACGTACGACGTAATGGTGACATTACGTCGTACGTTGTTGTACTCACTATCGGTTAGTAATATTTTGAAAATGTTGATATCTTCGAGTTGAGTTCAATTTGTGAGTGCAAAAGTATAACACACCTCATCATCATCTCATCATCTTCCTGCCCTTATCCGATGTTACTTGGGGTCGGCGCAACACGTTTTCTTCTTCCATACCGTTCTGTCCCCCTACACGCTATTACTGACTCCCTTTTCCTTCATATCACTCCTCACACAGTCCATCCATCTTTTCTTTGGCCTTCCTCTTCCTCTCCATCCTTCCACATTTATATTCATAACTCTTTTAGTAACATGCGTTTCATCCCTCCTCATGACATGACCATACCAGGACAAACGGTTTCCCTTCAACTTTTCTGTCACTGGCGCCACTTTCAAACTGCCTCTAATATATTCATTTCTCACTTTATCCAATCTCGTCACGCCGCACATCCATCTCAACATTCTCATCTCTGCTACATGCAATCTCCTTTCATCCATCTTTTTCACAGCCCAACATTCTGATCCATACAGTATGACAGGTCTAATCACGGACTTGTATATTTTACCCTTTAACTTGAGGGGCATCCGTGGATCGCAAGTTGTTCCAGTGACCTGTCGCCATTTCATCCATCCTGAGTTGATCCGGTGCGTTACGTCTCGGTCTATTTCGCCATCACCTTGGACAAGCGACCCTAGGTACCGGAAGTCGGAGCAGATTGGTATGGGCGATCCAGCGAGAGTTATGGGCACGGAACTGGAGAGACCGCCAAAATCGCAAAATAAGTATTCAGTTTTGCTTCTGCTCAATTTCAGACCAACACTCTCCAGTCTGCGCCACCATACCTCCAATCTGCTCTGGACCTCTAGGCCACTCTCGGCAACCAGCACAATGTCATCGGCAAACAGCAGACACCAGGGTGCCTCTTCCTGTATGTCCGACGTCAGAGCACAAAAAACACACACCGTTAGAAACACCGTTAAAAGTATTACACACCTCGTTAGATAAAATTCTATCGAATTGAATCTGTGGTAATGATGGTAACCATAAAGACTAAATTTCCCGTGCCGTCTACAAACGAAAACGCACAACCCAAAGAAAATGAAAGACTGCCTTTCGTTTGTGGAAAGTGTTTCCAGCACATTAACCGCTAATTGTGCGGGGGTAGGTTTGAACCTCGCGGGGTGAAGGAATCATTTCACGGCGGCGTCGCGACCGCGGCCATACTGCGATGGTTTCCATAATAATAATTATACTGATTTTATGCCCCACCGCGCCGCGTTTGTGTTAGGATGTCAAAGTTTCAAACGAATGATATTTGAAGAGCTCTTTGCTTTTGCCCGAGGTTTGAATAACGCCTTTTTGGTGTTTGTAGAGAGAGTTTAATTGAGTTTTTCGTTTAGCAATTTGCGATTTGGTCCGTTAGCTTCCCTTTGACAACATATTACAAAAATATAGAAAATGGAATACGATCTCATAGTATTTAAGTTACAGAACGCTTGTTCATTATCTGAAATGAATCAGGTACGGGATATTAGTGGCGGTGTATAAATTTAATAAATAAATCAGACAATTCGTAACAGACTTTTCTTTTTCATTATTTTTTATTATGAATGTTGAGGACTTCTAAAAACCCAACTTTTTACCGCTTCAAATAAAATAACATTAAAACTCTTTAAACAGAATCCTTTTCTTACGAGCCCTCATTAAGGAAACTAATAAAAATAAAACTCAAGACGTCCCTGTACAAACGTTTTCTTAAGGACACTGGGGGTCGAATCGTTACGTCTCAGGGGTAGCTGTGGCTTTTGATTACATTTGCTCTGTCCCCCGTCCCCTGGCCGTCTGCTTGGAGACTTTAGAAGTTGTAGTGAGGGGATTAAATCTATGGGTATTTTATTAATTGTGACAATTTTATTGGCTTGGGAAAAGTAGAAAAGGGAAGGGAGGACTAGACTAGGCTCTAACATTTCTTTTCTGGCACCCTAAACACAACACAATAAATCTTATATTGGGTGCCAGATTTCATGGTAAACACTCTTTTCCCTAGTTGTAACGCAACGTGTTTATATATAATAAAATACTTTTTTTCCTTTGGGCGAAATAGGTGCCTTTCACAATATCGTAATCTTATTTGTTTGCAAGGTTGGCGCAGTGGTTGAGCGATTGACTGCTGCGCTGCGTGTCGCAGGTTCGATTCCCGCACAGAACTAATATTTGTATTACCTACAGATAGTTGTTCCAGCTATGGGTGTTTTTGTATGTGAGTTTATATGTTTGTAAACGCACCCACGAAACAGGAAGACATTCCTAGTGTGGGGCAATGTTTAAAAAAAAATATATATAAGAAAACGGTAAAATTGTATGTTTGTTTGTAAAGGGTAATCTCTGGGAGTACTGATTCGACTACATAAATTGTGCGCCTGACAGAAAGCACCACTATTGCTCCAGGCTACTGTGAAAGAAAGCTACAGCCTCCTTTTTACCCCGGAAAATGCACGGCTTCTACGGGATCGGCCAGAGGAACGAAACTACGGGAAAAACCTAGTTAATAAAGAGTTTGTCATAATCATCATCCTTTTTAATGTTCCCACTGCTGGTACACAGGCCTCCTCTCTAAAAGAGGGAGTGGGCTATAATCCACCACGCGGACCCAGTGCGGGTTGGTGAATGTCACATGTCTTCGATTTTTTGGTTCTAAGACATGCCGGTTTCCTCACGATGTTTTTCATTCACCGTTGATTTGATTTGACCGTTTTGAGAGCAGTGGTGAAAGAGTTTATATTTCACTTAAATTTTGAGATTTGTAGTTCATCAGTGCTAATCAGAGTCCACTTAATAACTAATTAAATGCATTCGTATAGTCATATCATAACAATATTCCAGAAAATCGCAACGATTGCAGATTTAAGAAATTATCGCTGTTGTATATTTTGTATGTTTGATATTTGGGTTGAAAGGTATTTTCTATGACTAGTACGTGTGTACATAATTTATCGACTTAACTGTCTATTTTACATCACTGTGCAGACTCCCAGAGCCAGGCTTCACATTAATACGAGATAGACGTAGACATACCTTGGTCTGGGGTATGATTTCCAAATGGATGCCGTCGTGAATTATTGAGCTTTACCTTCTTCAGGAACAGTAAAGTTTAAATATTCGTATGCTGCCTTTGCGAGTTAAGTAGTACAATTCTACCTACAGCTTTGGTTTGAACCTCATCAACTCATTTTTTAAAGTAGAATTTTAAGATCTTGGTTTTAATAAATAATTAAGACTATTCCAAGTAAAGGATTGCGTTGTATAAAGGTCTTAAAGTACTCACGGTCCAAGTTGCAAATCATAACAATGCTGACAAGTCAACTCCGCAAAAAAATACAAAAATGCAACTAAGTACAAAGCTATATTTTTAACAGCTTGAAAGTAATAGACGGACTTCGACAATTAGAATGAACGACTTTTAAAATTAAAATAAGGAAAAATTCAGTCATCAGTTGAAGCAATTTAAAAGTTCAGCTATTAAGAGCTTGAGTCGTCTGGGAGTCGAACCCAGGACATCGCACCGGTAATTGTTACTGTACGCTTTAATTGCAATTCTTAATTATTTGGGGGCGCTAAATTAATACTACAGTCAGTCTTAACAAATTTTTAAGAGATAACTTTGCGAGACGGTAACGGTGTCTTGCAATTAAAGAAAAGTAATTAAAACTATGAGTTTTTTGGGGAAATGCTCCATCATTATTTTTCTACCCTACTTGCTGGAATTTAAGGATTAAATCACGAAGAGCGTTTTTTCATTCATCTATTTCTTCGATCTCCACCTACGGTTTCCTTCACAAACGAAACTTTATTTTTAATGAATTATATACTGTTGTTTTCGATGGGAGTTCCCTTCGGTAAAGATGTCATACTCTCATACAGACTTTAATTTGTCCTATTACAACCAACTTAATGTTGCGGTCTGGTACGGAATCCTAAATGTGCGAAGTCTGACACGCACTTGGCTTTTTAATTTAGTTTTCATGTAGTTTTGTTTTTTTAGCCCTTATTTATTTATTTAATACTTTATTGTACACCACAAACTATGTAATATTATAAAACTTGAAATATGTAAATACTGTGCACACCTGTATGTGACAAATTCACTCTTGATTTTAAGTTAATAGTACCCCAAAAAATGTATTAGTGAATAAGTCGTTGAAATGCCATAATTAAGTAAATAAATTAATCAATCTATAACACGACCATTTTGCCAAGCTTCCAAGTAATTTAACTCAATACTGTTTCAGTTTTTCCCAATTTAAAAACGTATTTTCTATTTCAGCACCCTTGAACCATCTATCCCAGTCAAGCACTTGTGACTTAACAAAAACATTGTGTTGCTCAATATATCGCCAAACAACTGACTACACTGGGGTGGGCAGTGCTCCAGGGCAAAAAATACGGGTTGTATCAATTGTGAGAGGGAGTTAGGGATCCTATGATTTATGAGGTACAGGATTAAAACGTTGCGGTGAGGGGTGTAGGACAGCGGGGGTTGTAGCATGTTGTTAATTTATGTGCTGTATAAAGTATTGTTTTAAGAAGTAAGACATATCCTAGCTTATATTGGATTGTAAATCTATTACCGTTTGTCATTACTCATAGTGTGGCAATCTCTCTGAACGTCATAATTAAAGATGTAAGTAAATACAAGCATTATCCGCGACCAACATCAAAACTGGTGACATTAAGCAAGGTGAGTTTAATCCGAGCCACGGGCGAGTATGATACCTATTACCTTAGAAGCGTATTTTTCAACGAGAGCTATTGCTAGTCAAATGGTTCTAATGCCATTTCAGCTCAATATCTCTTAATGGGTACGTAAAAGTTAAAGCCACTGGGCTCTAAGTATAATCGTAACGCCAAGATACTTTTCACTAAATTAAGAAAATCTGGGAAGAGAATGTAAAAGTATTTTTCAAGATAGCCACGGACGCACCCTCAGCTTTTCAGGATAATGTATATAAAGAGCGCAGCGCTAATACCAGCTCTTTGAATAAATTGTTGGCTTACAATACGCTTCTGTTAATCGCACAGAGGGATAATGAAACGCTTTGGAAGACAGTGGAAAAATATAAGGGAGGCATTTGTGTGGATTATACGAATGCCACGGGAAGGAACAGAAGAATTATGCAATTGCATAGGTATTTTTTTGTGAATTTAGAATGTACTCGTACATAGCCAATTTCTCTAGTCTAGACTCTAGAGTTGCGAGAACCTCTTTCCAGTCTAGCTCTAAATTCTAGATTAATAAGTATTTAGCCAATAGCAACCTACCTACAGTCTCGATTTTTGTGTTCGTTTAACATCAAAAATATATTTTTCCTGTTAAACGTGAGCAGGTAAAATGTTTACTATCCAGCACACGGTCTAGCTAAAGCATAAAACACAAGTAAACGCTATAAACAAAAATTTTTAAGAAGATATTTTTCTTTTAACATAACCCCCGACGGAAAAAGGGGGTGTTATAAGTCTGACATGTGTATCTCGGTGTTTGTGTATCTGTCTGTGGCATCATAGCTCCTTAACGGATGAACCGATTTAGATTTAGTTTGCTTTTGTTTGAAAGGTAACTTTATCGAGTGTTTTCTTAGCTATATTAGATGAAAATCGGTTCTGCCGTTCAAAAGTTATTGGTGTTTTACTGTTTGAATCGGGCTGTTTTCGTAAGAAATCGTGTCATAATTACGTGTTCAATACATAGTCGATCGAAGCGTATCTACTACCTACCAGATAAATTATGTAGGTAGGTTAAAAACCATAAAATAAAAAAATTATGTCGGGGGTTTTGATTTTTTGATATTTTACTTGTTCCAAAATAACATACAAAGCGGGTCCGCCAATATAATACCAGACGAAATTATCCCTAACATGATATTCTAACCAAAACTAATCAAGCAGTACCTTACTAACTAAAAGTATCTCCGCTCCATCCCGTGGCCTGCATCACTGATGAGCATACCCGAGACTAGGGGATGAAGTGGGATGAAGTTATAAACGTACGCGACGTGCGCTGGGCGGTAAGCAGGGCGCTAATCAACACGTACTGGAATAATTGAATGAGGAGCATCTTGGGCTGCATTACACGAGGTGTTAATTGAATATTTCGTATTCAATGTCTTAGTTCTGGTTTAGCTTCTTATTAAGAGGTAAGGTTTGACGACGTTTCGCAACCTTATCTGTGTTGTCGTAGTCAAGTCCGACGAGTGTTTTTTTTGTAGTGTATATCTATTTTTGTAAAAATTGTCAAAACTGATAGTCGGAGAAGAGTTAGCATATCTTCCTAATTTTTAAGTAGACAAGAAACAATTGCGATAAAAATATATTCATTTTATAGAACTTAATCTATTTCAACAGGATTTTTGCAACGTCAGATCTATTTATGTAGTTCTTATGTGGTGGTATAGATGCCACTACAGGTCTAATAATAATGCAGCTATTCTATCTACATACCCGGTCACAAGGTGCTGGTGCATGCAGCTGGCGCGCCTGTCCTCTGCCCAGCGCCTCTCGCTTCCTCTGTGCGCTGAACAGCCGCAACTCCTTGCGCTCCTCGTCAGACAGCGCGTGGCAGTACCGCACCTGGAATGATAAGATGGAACGTGACGTAGGACGATAACAAGAGTGCTGGTTCTGATCTTCTTGATAGTACAGAGGTTTTTTTATATTAGCCTATACTGTCCCAGTACAGGGCAAAGGCCTCCCCCAAATCCATCCAAGTATTCGTATTCCGAGCTACCTCGGACCAGCCCCTGCTGTAGGTGTCTAGGTCGTCTCGCCAACTCTTTCTGGGCCAGCCGCGGCGGAGGTAAACAAGGACGTAACATTTGGGGCCATGTATCTTTAGATCTTTAAAATATTCATGCGCTAATTGTATAAAAATGCGAGTTGAATAGAAAATATTGTTCGTAACAATTTCGTAGACTTTTGGTGCTAGTAGTACTATTTATTCTTCTTCTAGACAATATTAGACTTTGCTTCCTTCAGTCTGCTTCATGTGATGGGGTTCTAGACGACTTTAGACTTCGTGTTTATTAAACACAGAATATGGGCTGCTTTTTTGGTTAATTTTGTGGGCAAGTAAAAACTTGCACCAAGGTCAAAGCACGGTAAATAAGAAATGAGAAGATGTATTCCACAATTTTTTTTCAATTCAGGCATTTACACATTTTAAACATAAGATATATCATCAATTTGCAAATATCATGGCTGAACAGACGTGCTTTCGAAATCTTTACGAAGAAGTAAGTGCCAATAAGAAAGAAAGTGCTAGATCCTCTTACATGCTGTTTCCCCATGCAATCCTCAGTATGAGTCAGTTACCTTAAACTTGGGGGGTGCTGTGGTAGTTACCTCGTTGTCCTGGGGCGGCAGCTGCTGCAGGAGCTGCTTCAGTCGGTATCTCTCGCCGACGCTGTTCACGTACGGGACCTTGTCTTCTGGCAGCGCTGAGAAGTATAGGTGCACCTGAAAAGTGAAGATGAATGGATTAGAAGAGTCGCACGAGTGATATTGTGATTTTTGAGAAAGCTTTGTTTGGATGTTGTAAATTAAGAATTACTTTAGATATTATTAAGGCCTTTACTCCGATTTTAAGTTCCTCGTGTTCTGTTGAAACGGTCCTACTGCGCAGGAGAAGATAAAACCTTACGTCATATATTTTTCTAATAAGATTTTGGAGCTGTATTTTACTGTCTTGTTAAAAAGCATGTGTTTATATACCCACACATCAATATACATCATATATACATGTTCAAAATTCTAATTAGATACCAAATAAATAAAAATCAAACAACAAATATATCACTTCTAGTTGTCTTTCTAATCGCGAAAGTGATTAGTTTTCATTTTCCTTCTTCTAATTTAGTTTTCCCCAAGGAAAAATAGCCATTATAATATTTCTTGCACTAATATAGCGCATTAAGGTATTACTCCATAAATATATAGCTCGGACAGTGTCAGACACTGATAGTGGCCTTACGAGATTAGTGAAGAAAATATTACCAGAGATAATTGATTTAGGGATGTCGTAGGATGGGAGAGAAATATTATAGTGTGTCTGGAAAGATATGGAAGAAGGCTTTGTCCTGCAGTGGGATATTCTAGATCGACAAAAATATATTATGTGTTGACTTCTAGAGTTTGAAGAACTACCCTGGATTTCGTGTCTTTTGTTGTTAATTGGTTCGGTGTGAGGTTAGATACGGGAGAAATTCCTAGCGAGCTAGCGATTTCTAAAAAAGAAAGAAGGTGAAAATTTGTTTCTAAGAAAATTATGGAGTCTTGATAACTTTTAACATTATTTAATTTCTGCCATTCTCAAGTTTTTCATCAAATTATGTTGTTCTGCTTACATAATGCAAGGTAAAAATTGAATAGTCTAATTACTTTAACAAAAAAAAAATTGATAATAACTTTTAGCACTTAATTTTTTTTGTGTACGTCAAGTGCATTTCCTTAAAGTTACTGTCTTGGATATATAAATACTTTTTGGTACAACAACAGGTCTTTGAGTCAATGGTGAATAGGTTACTTCTAGGCAAACGTGCTTCACCGTTGACCACATCATCGCTTACCATCAGGTGAGACGTGGTCAAACGCGAGCCTATCGTTAAGTTAAAACCGGCCAAGTGCGAGACTGACTGAAATATTTTACCACTTTATCGGCGTGATTAATATGTATATCCATGCCAAATTATTGCTTTCTTGTACTAAGAATCTCTGAGCTAAGCTGCAGACGGACAGACGGACATGGCGAAACTATAAAAGTTCCTTGTTGACTACAGAATCCTAAAAATATAAACAAACGTCGTTTAATATAGTTTGGTATAAGTAAATCCAACTCTGGCAGGATTTCATTACAAGTCGACATTACTTTAACAATACATTCGAGGGTGGTAACGACAGATGAGGAACGACAATGAAAACACGACGTGAGACGAGTACTTATTGTTCTTGCAGATATATTGTTTTAAGTGCCTTCGTTAAACAAACTAACCATTTGTTGTTATTGACTTGGAAGTTTTTGCTAAGAAACTTTCTTGTTAACATAGTGGGGCCTTGGAATTTCTGACTAGACCATTCTCTATCCAAAATAGCTTCAGTTTTGGATACGAAATAAGTTGTGTAAGTCTCTAAGACTTTTCATTCTTTGCTTCAAGTGAGATGCATGGATGCAATCAGAAATTCAGCTTTTGAAATCAGTATTACAATACTCAAGAGTCCGATACCTGTCTATGTTTTGATCACGACACGACAGCCAGATAAACTCGGCAGTAACCGGACAAAAAAAGACCACTAGACAAAAGTTTTTCACCAAGAAGTCACAAAATACAAGAATACCAGCTACCCCAACCCTAAAAGATGGGAGACCAGACCACAGTCACTTGACGATAATCACAATAAACTTTAAATAAAGTCATTCCCTAAACTTAAAATTAATTCCGTTCTCCTAAGACCAACCAAAAACCAAGAGGTTTATAACAGAGGGGCAGCCGCAGGAGACATTTTAATTTTTTGCTTCGTTGCTTTCGAATGCTTTATTTTTGTCGTAATTATAAATACCGAAGAAGACTCGTATTCAGAGCGGTGTCATTACAGTGGGACCGCGGGCGAGCCCCGCAGGGGGACAAGCAAGGCTTGTATTTTTAAGGCATTTCTGTGAATTTTGGCACCGCGATTTAGGTGAATGGTAAACAATCTTCTTTCTTTTTCGTGTGAGGTAAGCTGCCTCTGGAAATACCACAGGCCTCTGACTTGGTCAGACTTACATTAACTATATACGTCCAGGTTACTTCACGATGTTATCCTTCACCGTTGCCTGTGATATCTAAGATAAACCTAGAAAGTAAATAATATGAATTTGGATTTGAACCCACGACCTCAAGCACGAGAGGCAATATACATAAGTTTGGGTTAAAAAGTAGCCTAGCAACTCAACAATCTTGCAGTTTTCTATCAAACAAAATAAAATCGTTAGACTCTTATAAACTTAACTTGATAAACATCATTCGGCCAAATGAGTGACAGATGAACAATGATATTCTAGTAAACAGATACGTTATACACTTACAAAACAACCGACAAAAGTGTTCCGCGCAGCAACGGCAGCACACATACACACTTTACATTCATCTGACATTTCACTACAAGTCGAAAGGGATGGCTTGATAAAACCAACAAGAAAAAAAGAGACAGCTAGTGTTTGTCACTTGCGTGTGAATGTAAACAAACATTATTTATTCTGACCACCAATGCTTTTTCTTTTTCTAACCTCCAAATATTAGGAACAAAAAATTAAATAAATTAGTACATGGAGGTGTATTGCGTACTTACATATGATACGACATCCCTTCTGTTTTATGTACTTTGGTATCATAATTGGTACACTTTCTAAATACACACGATGGCATTTTTTAAATTTTGTTTTTGTTTCGACAAAACGTATCGCTCTTCGCCATGCGTGACGTAGACTAAAGACTATACGTTCCAATTAGGACGTATTCGAGTCTTCACATTGCGCGCGCTCATAACATATATGTTTACTAGAATCTCATTGCAGATGAAGCACAGTATTTCTGTTAAAACTAAAATGTAATATCCTTTTGAAGACTTTCCAGAAGAACAACCTCATTTGCGTTAAAAGCTCAAGATTTACGGTAGATTTATAAGGATTACGACCGTGTCTACTTAACGACATAATAAGTGCTGATGCCCTGAACTGATACTCAAATAACGTCAGATACCCTCACCGACATCCGACAGACGCATCACTGCAGTCACGGAGAATTAAAATGTCCCCGTCTTTAATATTTTGGGAAGCGTGACATTTAAAATGAGTCTCAAATTACATAAAATATAACCTATTTCCTGTGCCAAAGTAATTATGAATAAATTGATGTGCGTTTTAATAGATTCATATGACATTAAAATCTACAAATATGGCAAAGATAGCGACGAAAAACGGTAAAAATAAAAAATACGCAAAAACTCTGTGGTCTGCATTTTTTAAATAGGAACATTGAAACTGGCCATTTCCCTAAAAAGTGTTTCTTTGACAAAAACCACAAAAGGTTCAAAAAAGAGAAATTTGTCGCTAAACAATAGCTCACGGGGACAAAGGGACTATTGTGGAGTGTGGTTAGCAGTGCTGGCCACTTTGTCCGGCCCTCTGGTGGTAAAAGTTGTCAGTCTGCGTTGTGGGTTCCTGTACAAAAGGGAATGGGAAGTACTACGCGTAGTGCGTCGTTTGTGGTCGGTTTTGATTTTTGTTAAAAGGAGAATAGAAGCTTTTGTTTTTTAGATAAAATGTTGTGGAAATATTCTGTGACCAGTGGACAGACACAAAACCTGTATGAATACAGCTATGTATACTTTCATCAAAGCAAAACCATACTAATGTTCAGATAGGCATAACACGGCCTATATAAACATTAGTATGGGCACAGAATAAATAATAGTACAGGTAGGGGGTAAATTAAGTAAATTATCTAAGAGCCCCAGAGAGGAAAATATAACCATATGAATGGGACTCTGTTGATATTGACGACAATATAGAAGATAAAGGACAGTCAATCGGCTGTTTCGGAAACCTTTGCCTAGAAGTGAACATAATTTAAGTACATAGATAGATATATCCAAATTAAAAACCAATATTTACCTGTTCCGGCCTTAATCCAGGCGGCACCCAAGTGTACTCCTCCAGCGCACATCCTGAATCATCATCACTCTGTGAATGCCGGTGAGGGTCTCCCGGCTTCATCAGCCGCTCTGCATGCTCCAGCAGCCCTCGGAACTTGCCCTGAGGCACAGGATGAGGAGACAGAGACATGGCCGACTGAGGAGATTGCGGGGACTGGTAACTCTGGCCAGGCTGGTTCAACTGGGACACGCTATGACTGTGCAGCAACCCAAATTCTGGGTAACTCTGATTCTGGACCGGTTGGCTTCTTCTAAAGTTTGGATACGAGTAAGGGTGTGGTGAGTTCGACTGGCTTGGAGCTGAAGACCCGCTGTGCGAAGGCTGCGGGGATGGTAGCGATGGCAGCAGTCTCGGTGAGGTGGGTGGTGACGCTGGCGCTGGTGGTGGTGGTGACGATGTCGTCTCGTGTAGCGGTGGTGGGGATGACCCGGTTGGTGATACCACGCAGTTCCGACACACGGGCCTGGAAAGAGCGAGAAATAAGAGTTAGTTTTTGAACTACATGAGGCGAGTAAAAATTATGTCTCGGGGAACCTCAAGATACACCTGTTTAACAGTTGATTTTGAATCATTTTTAGTACACAATAATGAGCTGTGCAATGAGAGTGTCTACAAAGTAAGAAAGCGTGTTAAGCCGTTGTTGGTCCTGGCTGTCATTTGAAGATCTTTGAGTCATTACAGGTAGTCAGAAGCCAGAAAATCTAACACCAGTATTTCCAAAGGGTGTTACCCAGTTACTGGGTTGTGTAGGTCAGACAGTCAATCGCTCCATGTAATATATTCGGAACTAGCCGCATCCGGTTAGACCGTAAGCCGACACTAACATATTTGGGAAAAGAGGCATATTGTACAAATATATAGTTAATTATGGTTGAATTACAAAATAAACACTGCAATTAACAACAACCAACAAGTGTCATATGCATATCGCATGTTGACTTCCACTAATACAATACCAGTATCGTGACCAGCATCATTGTAGGTGGGTAGGCAGTGTTGTAGGCAGGTTGCTCTGATTGATCTATTACATTAGCCGAACATTAATCTTAAGATAAATATCTTGTTCCATGACGGTTATTAATTGTTTTACGCTATTATAGTAATGTTCCATACCGTACTTAAGGGCCTACAACCGCGTTAGTGTCGTAAAACCGTAACTTTCTAAAGCATACTCCTTAGTTACGACTAGGTTAGAAGGTTTGAAAAAATAATATTTATTATTGTTTCATGTACATTATTAGTGAAACGTAGTTTTTTTCGTATAACAAATAGATTTGCTTTACAAAAATATTTAACTACACGATATTTTTTTGCTACTTTGGATACTCCTCCAAAACGACTTAAATGTTTAAAAATATATGTACACAGAAAATTTGATGGCTAGAATTTCTTCATAACTGAAATAGCATATGTAAATATAAGAATATTTTGCAAACAAATCTGTCCAAAAGGTGGTTTAATATTGATATTCTGGCACCGAGCGGGCGCACAGACAGTACTGCTAACATTGGGGCATATATATGCCTTTATAGATTGTATGACCTTAGTTTTCATAATAAATAAAGGACTGAATTCCCTAACATAAGATATTTTATCCGAGGCATATTTTGGTAGTTTTGGCATACAAACGATTAAAGACAAGTTTTTTTTTTCCATCGGTGAAAGATATCGGAAGATGAAGTTGAAAAAATGCCGCCTTAACTCAATATAGCATGTTTTTGTTTGATATGCCTTTTCAGAACATGACCTATCTATCTATACTAGAGATGTGCCGACTATTACTTTGGCCGACTAGCCGATTATAATCGTGACAATCTAAGAAGTCCGAAGACGTTTCTCATTTTACATGCCGCGATAACTTTGTATGAATGAACGTCTACGAAAAATCAAATTCATAATCCTAATTAATTACTATGTTACCCGTACACTATAACAACGAGTATCATTCGTAATGATGCTTACGAATGATACTCGTAGTTTAAGGCCGTACCCTGACCAAAAAATCAGCATGAGATTTGAGCATTCCTATTGGCCTAGCGGCACTCGTGGCGCATGAATTACAGTAGTGAATACGCCCAGATTATAGAATAACTTCTTTATAAAATCGAAAATAGGTCTTTTGAAAAAAAAAAAACTACCAAAATGTTCGTTATCAAATTGTCTATGCATTAGTGTTAGTACAAAAAATTATTAATGAACACTTTACGAGGAGATGCATGCTATCAATCATTATTTCTCATTTTTATGGTTTTGTTCGAAGGAGATTTGTGAAACATATTTTACACAGAAACACATTTAAAAAAAAAAGAATTCTACAATTTTGGAATCAATAATATGTAGAAATTTAATGTATTTTTATTAGTTGATATTTCATTTTAAATAACGAGTAGATAGCTCCTAAAAACTGCACGAAAAACGGCTAGCGCTGCGTTTTGCTCGGGGTAGCGCCTTAACGTATATAACGTATTTTTATAGCTGCCAAATCCGATTTCTTAGATTATCACTTTAGTCAGTTGTAAAGAGGCCGACTAGTCGTCCAAGCCGATCACGGGGGTATTCGGCAATTGTCGTGACGCTTTGTTTACAGCTGATTCGCACGCAATTCGCAATCGCCCGCCGCCTGCGAGCGTGTCAGAAGTTGGAACATGTTTTGTTTACTTCGTATTGTTTCTTGATTTTTGCATGGGTCAGACAGAATCCGGATAGTCGGCTTTATCAACTAGTGGCCGACTAGTCGGAACATCCCTAATCTATACCAATTCAACTCTATTCTTTTATTTCATTGGGTTGTTCATTATTTCCGACGTCGCCGTCGATGGCAAGTATTTAATTGAATTAAGAAAATAGACTTCAAATGAAACCTATTAGTGTTTTCAAAGTCACGTTACCTCGTAAAAACAGTAAGTTTAATTCCTATTGGGTGGCAATAATAAATATTGAAAAAACCAACATCATGTTGTTTCGAACCACTGCAGGCAATAAAGATGATATAGATATAACCCTTAACAATGAAAAGATAGAATTAGTGAGAGACGTAAAATTCCTAGGTATCCATTTAGATGATTTGCTGAATTGGAAAAAAGAACTGGCACATGTAGACTCTACTATTTCATCTGCGTGTTATGCGTTGAGGTCATTGAGAGACGTAATAAATACTGAACGGCTGAAGATGGTATATTATGCTCTTGTCGAATCAAGACTTCGATACAGTATACAGTTCTGGGGGAAAAGCTACGGTTATAATTCTCAGCGAGCCTTCATTCTACAAAAAAGAGCAATACGTACAATTGTTAGAATTACACAAAGAGAAAGCTGTAGATCTCATTTTCAGCGTTTAAATATTCTCACGTTGCCAAGCTTATACATACTCGTATTGTTAGTCAATTTTAAAAAATATATCCATGAATACGAGTCTAGGGAAGAAAGAATAGCCAGAGAAAATACTCGGAGAAAGGACTTTAAAAATAAAGTTGTTCCTAATTTTAATATTATTAAGCATAGTCCTCATTACCAAGCTGTAAAAATATTTAATAAACTGCCAGTGGATTTAAAAATGTTGGTATACACTAGCTCTTTTAAGGCTAAGCTCAAAGCATTTCTGCTGGAAAAAAACTTGTACTCAGTAGACGAATTATAATTTAATATTGACATTCAATTTTTTCAACTTTTAAGGAATAATGATGATATTTATAATTATTATTGTTTTCATTGATCATTTTTTGTTGTTTATGTTATTGCTGCATGTACTTTTAGAATTTATATTAATTATTAATAATGATGTATGTATTTGAATGTTAGGTAATGTATCAAACACAATGTAAATTGTTCCTGATGAATAAATAAATAAGATTCGTTTTATAGGGCAGCTTGTATCGGCACTAGTGCGACATTGTGCTGACGCAAAAATACCTTCATGGAAAGTTACAACGGGCGCAACAGTTGGAAGCAAACAGGGTTGCTTGTTAAGACAAAATATTTTAATGTGTCTTTTTCATGTTAGTGTGAGTGAAAAACAAAATAAAAACCGGCCAAGTGCGAGTCGGACTCGCTCACCGAGGGTTCCGTACAAACCTCAGCTTAAAGGTATTATAGATCTAAGTATTTGATATGTATTTCAATTTAATACCTCTACGCGTTCATGAGGAAAGGGGTAGTAAGTTTAAAATTATTAAAAATATTTTTATTATATGATGTAACTAAAAATGTACGGTTTTCGCAATTATTCCTTTATCTGTGCTACAAGTAGTTGCTTCGTACCAAATTTCAAGATTCTAAATTCACGGGAAGTATCCTGTAGGTTTTGATTCCCTTGCAAGTGTCGAAAATTTGCGGAAATTTGCGAAATAAACGGCTGTATCGTTTGATTGCGTTGGCTTAGAAGTTTGATTTTTTCACAGCTTTAAGGGACATTAGACTTGAGTATTTGATATAAATTTCAGCTTGATATCTCTACGCGTTCCTGAGAAAAAGGGTCTAGACAGACAGATGGACGGACAGACGGACGGACAACAAAGTGATCCTATAAGGGTTCCGTTTTTTCCTTTCGAGGTACGGAAACCTAAAAAGCATTGTTTTTAGGATATTCGACACCTTACATAGTTACTAGTGGATTGAAAACCGTCGGTGTCCTAATATAACAGTTGGCAAATGTTGAAATGTTTTCGTCAGTTGTAAGTTATATTTTAAACCAAATAGTCCATCGCGCGGAAGTGCTTACTTGCCTTATTCCATGTCAGATTATTTTGCAGTTACCAATGATCGGTGATTGATTAACCCTTAAATTATCTGAAGAACCTCAAAGTGGTGTAGACCCTGTATATCTTGCGAATGCATCGTGTTAATTTATTTTAATCGTCAAATGCACTGGCAGGTATTTTTTATGTCCGCCACCACCTTGTGACTTAATATCACCTTGTATATAACAAGTAGTGGTAGCCCTAACCCTTGTAGTAATTTGCGGGTAGTTATGCGCGCAGGCGGCATAACTACACTATATATTGGGTGGACTGGATACTCGCTTAGCATTTCACTAGGCTGCTGAAGGGATGACCTGCTTTGAGAGCAGTTTCTCTTTGAGGACAGTTAGATATCTTTTATTATGATGATTTTATTATTTTCCAATGGGAACGCTTTTGATGTAGGGAGATGCAAAATAATAGCTCTTTAGCTGGCCCCCATTTTGGGCCCAACTTATGCACAATAAGAAGCTGTCTTAATTATTCGCCAATTAATTCCTAGTGGATATTGTGATTTTTATTTGGTATAGTTTTGTGTGTCAGTTTTTATGCAACTGGATTTAAAGTATGCGGATTTAAAGTATGCGGATTCATAGAAACAGGTGCGATCTTGGTAAGTGAAGCTGATAATTTTATTATAGAATTGGCTACCTCAGAAAAGAGATTCTGAATATGTTAGCTGCCAAATACTTGAAACATCCACATTCTAATACAAAACGAAGTTTTAATTTAATTTAATATGACTGTATCAAAAAGCTTGAACTCGCTTGGCCTCAGTAGCCAGATCATAAAATACTTATAAAAACAATTTCAAATTATCAATTGATTCTCTTCTTGGCACAATAGGCCTGATATCAGTGACAATAATCCTCAGAAGCACAAACAATATCATCACAATCACAGCTGGCACCTGTCATCTTAAAACCTTCCACTAAGCGAAAATGCCACTGTCGTCCGTCAAACTCTTTGAGTCAACCCGCGACTGCCGCGCTTGTTCTATCGACCGATCTCACGACCTACGAGTACCGATGCTATCGACAATCGAACTATCGGCATCGATACATCACTCGTCTACAGTGGCGTAGCAAGTCCTACAGGGGCCCTGTTCTAAAATATTTTTGGTGTCCCTTTTTACCCGACTGAAACAAAGACCAAAAGAAAGATAATGTTTCTCACAAGATAAATAAAATAGGAGTCTGGATTCTTGACTCGGGTAACTTAAATGGTCTTGGGGAACTTGGATGTAGAACGAGTGAAACGAGCTTTAAAATGATAATAATCCTAACCAGGATAGGTTAAGTTCTCTTTATAATTTTATCAAGACAATGTAATCACGGACTTCCTCTCAAAGAGAATTTGAGGTAGAGGGTGATATTTTAGGTACTTACGTACGATTTCACACGTCGGGGCCCCTGTACCTTGGGGCCTCCGTATCATTGATACGCCTGATACTGCGATAGCTATGCCCCTGCTCGCCTGCCAGTAATTGCTCAGAAGATGCCGATATTAATAAAAAGAGCGCGAACCGAGATCTATTCGATTGATTAGCTCGTATAGTTTTATCGACGGGGCTCAGAAAATGGCAGGTTTTGTACAAGTTAGAGTGGGTGTTGTGTTGAGGTTTCAAGTTGTAAAATAAAGGTAGCTGAGATGAGAGTTGCTTTTTGTTGCTTTTGCTTTATGCTTGGTTAGTGGTTTTTGCTGTTATTTATTTTACGATGAGTTTTGTTTGACTTGCATTTGCAAACATAACAATAAATAGTTAAGCTGTCAGTAAAATAATTTTAAATCAATGGGAAGGGAAGAATTTAAAGTATTTTAGTTTATTTTTTTGTCTTGATTTTATCTATACAAGCCAAATATTCCAATTATGTGGCACCTCCTGTTTGCAATGTTGTCGAATTAGTGATACTCTACTGTATACCACATTCCTTCATTTCCCTACACAGGAAATACGAACAATCCCATACAAATTCTATTTCACATTCGCACCCGTCACTTCACACGTAGAAGGTTAAACGTCACCGGGCCATTTAACGCACCTACCTTCACGGGATAATGACCCTTACGTTGTTCCCGAAAATGTTCATTATCACGTAAGTTTGTTCCTGTAGGATTGGATAATAACCCTTATGTATTCCGTGCTAATGTTTATTATCACCAAAGTATATTCCTGCAGGATTTATGAGCCGTCGAGTGTGAAATAAAACAAATTGGGCGGACATACAGCGTCAGTGGTATTTATGACCCCCGCGCGCACTGGACGGTTGGACCTTTCGACACGTATTTATTAGACAGTTCGTGTGTTTTGTTTGCCTCATATTATATGCAAATGAGAGGGATAGCAGGTTGTTTGATTAATTTCCTGTGAAGAAGAAACTGTTTCCGATGGTACTTTGTTAGGTTTTCTTTTGTTTCTGTACTCGTTTGTTATTTATTGTCTAGCATAGTTTTGTAAGTTACTGAGAACGTTGATTTAAATCCCCGATTTCTGAATTAAGTAGTTGTTAATCTCTACTTAAGCCTGAAAACCTGTTAAAATTTGGCATAAATTTAGAAATTGGCCAAAAACCTCATAAAATTGCCTCGTTGGCAAGTGCCCATGCTGAGGAGTAGCTCAGAATGGGTTCGACTCTCTGGTCGGGGAAAGGGTTATTAGCTTTTGACATCTGGAATTAACAGCAGCATTTCGGCGTCTGGTTTTGTGTCCAGTTGATGGAAATTTGTTCGCTCCATATTCCATGAGACATAAACTTAACTGGCGAAGTGTGGCTGTACTGTACGAGCTCTGCCTGACCTTTCGAGAATTAGATGCGTGATGTTATGATATTATATTATTTTAATCATGTGCGACAGGCAAGCTTCTTTAGATAAAGTGTTTCTGGTATATGTAGCGGGACTACTAGTACAGATTACCCGCCAGACCTATTCAACTTTGAAGATAATTACTTCCTAAACCACATGGGTTATAAATTACCATATGAAATAAGGGACTTTAAGTCTCACTACCGACTTTGCTGACTGGTATTTTCAATAGGGAAGGACTTTATTATATTTAAGCTAGTGCTGAGGGTTTAGACAAGTGATATTCTACCATCGAAAGCGTGGCGATAGCGATTGGAAAAATGAAAAAAAAATGGCATGTCAAACGCTATCGAAATGTGATGTTATCAATCCTTCACATTTTGGCATTCATGCCACAAATCGGAGTATGTTTTAGCTAGAGTATAGTTTTGGAATTCTAGGCCAGCACACTGTGCACCTAGCGCCTAGCGGCTGTGACCCTTCAGCCTTCTAAGGAAGAGTGAACAAGCATCTTCTGGCCTCGCTCGTTCCATCTTTCACCTCATCCATCGCTTTCCATGTAGAAGCTCATCAAGAAAAAATGAGAACCTAAAGACAGACTGATATCTGTCTATCTGTTTAAGGATAACAAGCGTATCATCTATGCATGTTTACATAGAATCCTCTTTTTTTTTTTTTTTTATTTGATATGGGTTTGCTCTTGACTCTAGTCTAAGTCATAGGTGACAGAGACAGAGTCGACGATGGAGTGAGCTTACCCAGAAGGAGCCTGTTTACTCTAACTTTGAAGAGATTCGGGTTGAATGCGTTCGGAAACACAGACGCAGGTAGTGAGTTCCATTCATTCGCTGTGCGCATTATGAAGGATGTTTGGAAGCGCTTGGTGCGAATTGGTGGAATGGCAACAAGGTAGGGATGGTAACTTGCAGTGCGTCTAGATGTCCGATGGTAGAAGGGGGCTGGTGGGATGAGGTCGTGGAGTTCTTGAGCACACTCACCGAAATACAGTCTGTAGAAGACCGACAAGCAGGCAACCTTGCGGCGATGAGCCAAGCTGTGAAGCTTGGTATCCACCAGTTCAATGTCACCGATGAGCCTCTTAGCTCTGCGTTCCACCGAGTCAAGCGCGGCAAGCTGATACTTTGCTGAGCCATCCCAAAGGTGGCTGCAATACTCCATGCAGGATCGGACTTGCGCTTTGTACAGGGTTAAAAGCTGTCCAGGCGTAAAGTATCGCTTCACCCTATTTAGGATGCCCAGTTTTTTTGCCGCAATTTGGGCCTTGTACTCAATGGAGGCGCCGAAGTTAAGACTGGATGTCAACTCCATGCCTAGGAGCTCAAGCCGATCAGTCACTGGAACAGACGCACCCCGAAAAGTAGGCGTCCAATCGAAAAGACTCCTTTTAGCGGTAAAAAGACACGCCTGTGTTTTGGTGGCGTTAAAGGAGACCAGATTGTCATCACCCCACTGGGAGACAAGGCTTAAGGTCAAATCTGTCCGCTCTACCATAGTCTCTCTCAAGGAACGAACTTCATCCACGCTGGTTCTTGCGCTGGACAGGTATCTCTCTGAAACAGTACTGTCATCTGCGTACCCAACAATACCAAGCTGAAGTAGGTCATTGATGTGCAGCAGGAATAGAGTTGCAGAGAGAACAGACCCCTGAGGAACTCCGGAATCAATAGCCATAAGGTCAGAGGAGCAGCCGTCTATGACTACTCGGATCGACCGTTCGCAAAGGAAGTCTGATATCCAGCCACAAAAACCAGCGGGGATGCCATACGCAGGAAGCTTACTAAGTAGACTTGCGTGCCAGACCCTGTCAAAGGCCTTCGAGATATCCTGCGAAACAGCAAGTGCTTCGCCGTGTCTCTCGATGGCTTGGCCCCAGCAGTGCGTGACATACACAAGAAGATCGCCAGTAGACCGTCCCCGGCGAAAGCCATATTGACGGTCACTGAGGAGATTATTGTCTTCAAGGTAGGTCAGCAACTTACTGTTCAGTACCCTTTCCATAACTTTGCACAGAATGGAGGTAATGGCGATTGGACGGTAATTGACAGGGTCTGCACGGTTGCCTTTTTTGGGCACTGGTTGCACATTTGCAAGCTTCCAGGACTTTGGTACCGTTCTTTTTACAAGAGAGAGGCGGAACAAGCGTGTCAACACAGGAGAAAGTTCGGGCGCACACAGCCTCAGTACTCTCGCTGGAATGCCGTCAGGCCCGCTGGCCTTGTTCACGTCTAGACTGCACAATACTCTTCGGACCTCTTTGGTGTGCACAGATATCTCCGGCATCGAAGAGTCACAACGAGGAACAGTAGGTGGTTGCTTGGATCCAGCGTCCAGACGTGAATTGCTAGCAAACAGAGATGCAAATAAATTTGCTTTCTCACTTGCAGAGTGAGCCAGCGACCCATCAGGTTTCAGCATTGGAGGTAAAGTGGGACGACAGAAATTCGATTCAACCGCTTTAGACAGGGACCAAAACTGTTTACTACCCGGAGGGTGCGATGCCAGCTTGGCCCCAATACGTCCAATATGGTCAAAACGTGCCCGACGCAAAACCCGCTTGCAGAACTTGGTGGCTGAATTAAAAGCTCTTTTCCTCGCACGAACCCTACGCGCTCTAACTTTGCGGTCGCGGGCCCCAACCCAGGCTTGGTAGGCAGACTCTTTTTGGGCCTCAGCGTGGGCACATTCTGAATTATACCAAGGTCGGGATTTGTGACCGAGCGGAATGTCGGAGAATGGAATGAAATACTCCATTCCCTGCCGAATCACATCCGCAACCGCGTCCGCACAGCTCGAGGGGTCACCCGAGGAGAAGCACACATGTCGCCAAGGATAAGACGCAAAAAAGTGCCGCATCTCGTCCTAGTCTGCTGACTCGTATCGCCATACTCGCCTCGTGCCTCTAGGACTCTCATCTGGAGGAGAGCAAGTCGACACGGATTTCACCAGACAATGGTCAGACGTTCCCAGCGGTGCTGAGACCGATACCGAATGACTGTCCGGATCAGTTGTCAGCAGAAGGTCTAAGCAATTGGGTGTATGGCCGTCAACATCCGGTACCCGCGTTGCCACATTCACCAGCTGGGTTAGATCCAGCGATAGAGAAAACTTGCGCGCTTCTAACCCGGCATGGTCAGTTTGCCGGTACGGGTACAACCACTCCTTATGATGGGCGTTAAAGTCCCCCAGAAAATTAAGCTTCGCTGTCGGGTACCGTTGCTGGGCTATGTCAGCCGACTCTATGAGGCAGTTAAAGAGCGCTGTCGTCTCCTGGTCACCGGTGTGCGATCGGTAGACGCCGATGTAGAGAGACTTCTCCACGCCAGTGTCCACAAGTAGCCATATGACAGAAAAACCCGATTTCTCAAAGCAACGGAGACGACGACAACAAATGTCATCGCGGACGTACACACAGACCCCAGCTTGCTTCTTGAACTTGTGTTCAAGAGAGTAACCCGGGTAGTTGAGGTACGCCACGTCCGACGGGGTTGTTATCTTCGTCTCCGTTAGGAAAAACAGGTGCGGCTTCTCGGTCTCAAGGTGGTGATGGACCGGATCGAGATTAGAGTGCAACCCCCTGATGTTAGTGAGGTGCACTTTTAGTGGGAGGAAGTGCAGCCGTTGTTTCACCATATTCTTCTTTGCTTTTGTCATGTGTGTTTTTTTTTTGAGTTTGCTGGGGAAGAAGTTAAACTGTCGAGGCGCTGCTCAGTGAACCAAGTGGAACACTGGAGCTAACCCAACCTGTGGGGAACTCATTTGGAGACTGCGGGGACGCCCGAACCCCCCCGGATATGGCCACCGGGTCCTCCCATCCAGTCGCCAGCTGGCACGGTGGAGCATACCGGGATTTTTCGCGAGTTGGCGGGGCAGCCTTTGGCACGTGGCTGGCGTGCTACTCGGGCCCCCTACTGACTGCGGTCGGCCAACGGCTGGCACCGTGCTTCGGATCCCGCTACCCTCCAAGATGAGTTACCCGGCAAGTTTTGCCCAGAGCCCAAGACCGGTTCTGAACAGCGCAACTGACATCCTCCTTCTCCCCCAAAGGCACTGGCAGTCCCACACTCCGACGGAACACAGCAAGCTGCTTGGCGCCGGACTCCGGTGGGATGGTGGTCGCGAGCAAGGCGGCCCCTTGCGGAGCCTACCACCGCTTAAGTGGGATCATTCAGCCGTACCACAGGCAAGCCCGTGGTGCCGTTGCCCGGGATGGACCGCTAGGAGGTAGATCCCATACCATCCCAAAAACTATCATCCTCTCTACAGAAATAAGTCAATATTCACGGTAATCTTTCTATTAACGTAAACGCGGCGCGACGCGTTATGTTTGCGCTTAACGCGTAATTTCACGGACATTGTTCATAGTTTATCAGTGAGACATCTGTATTACACCAACGACTAGACGTACTGAATTATGTATGAGGATATGTGTGGGGTTCTGGGGTGGGCGGAGTTCGGAATATGGTGGAATTGATTTGATTACAGCTGTTGAAGCATAAATTTGCAGGTGCTCAGTCCGAAGTCTGACTGAACTAGCGGTCTGATTAAAATGTCACAACGTAAGTTTCTGCGGGGCTCGTCGAGCTTCATTGACTCATGATTCTCTGTTGGTCGCCACTTTTGATTCTTCAGGAATTGCGGTGTATGGGAATAGTGTGGTGGGCTTGTCAGAATGTAAGTATTTCTACCTGAGATCCTACTTACAGACGTAACAGGGAAAATAACATGGAACTATGTTATCCTTTGCGTTGTATCTGCGTTGAAACTGCCTGCTTAGTAAGTTTTGTAGCTACATATACAACATTTTAAACTAAGTTTGACTTAAGTAGCTTGGACACTTGATCAAATTGTGGCAATCTGCCATAATACTGCTCCGTAACTGAGGTCAACTTTTATCACTGGAGAATCCTTTGGCACAGTCTCCATGAGCTGACTCCGACTTCATTATTCTTAGGCTCTTGACAACGCAACATATATCAGGGACATATCTTCTTCGAAACATCTGAAATGAATGGGATTGACATTGCTACCAAACAAACATTTTGGGTTTTATGTATAAAAAAATCTTTCAGACAATAAGATTTGGTTACATACTAATAATTAGCATATTGTTCTAAATTCAAATCTATGTAGAATTAGAATTTACAATCTGTGAATCAGTTTTTATTAAACTTAACAATGATTGGCGAATTTTTGCAAGCTCTTTATTAACTTGCTATGTATGTGTGTTCGGGTCAAATCTTGCAACTGAATTTTAAAGCAGTTATCCTCAACCAATTAAGATGAAATTTTACTTAAAAAAGCTTAAGCTAAAAGCTAAAAAAACTTGCTTAAAAATGTTTTTTTTATTTGGATTTTTTTTTTTATAAATAGTGCATTCGTAAAATTTACGATAATAGTTTTCGCTGATACAAAGTAATTTTGTCAAACACCTGTATTCGAGATCCGGGTAAAACTGCTTATTATACATAATGTAAAACATCTAACGGACAAATGTCCCAATTCTTTTACAAACCACAATGTAACTAAAATAATGTCACTCAAGTTTAGCAGTTACCTACGAACAGACGGACACACATTCCCACGTAGATCGCGAGTGATACGCATACAAATCATACAGTTTTATGTAAATGTATGTGTGTTTATTACATACAGGACACCAAGCGTGCTGGTTTTCATACAAACTTTGAATTTAATTTTGGTCTGATGTGTGTAGTTTCGTTTTGAATATGATTTGAATTAAAAACAGTGTTTTAAAAAAATCTACATGGTGTTTTATCTTGGAGCTTATTACATGGCGCTAAACAGTTCATGTATCATGAGATATTTTAATAGTCATCTTTCTTTAAAGGTGACTAAGTAATAAAAATAAGCTAAAGCAATTAATCCAAGGATTAGAAGAAGAAGTATTTGTCTACCAGCGGTATGAGCAAACGATAAAACGATATGTCATCACGTGTAGAATCTAAATAATACAGGAACGTGGGGATTGTCACGAAGACGGATTGGCCCAGCAGTAGACGAACTTATATATAATACATAACAACTAATCCTTGACAATACTTTTGCCTAGAGTCGTTTCTGCCTTCCATTATGCGCGGTATGGCTTAGTTGGAGAAAATTTAGTCAAGTGGAGTACCTATCGTTCCATGCATTTAAATGCTAAGCTATTAACTGCAAAATGTTAGAATTAGCACAGTCGAGTTTCAAGCAGTGGTATTATTGCCACATTTCTTCGCAATGAGTCACAACTTTCGCGGTCAAGCCGATAATTTAATAGGGTTATAACTTCTAAGTGTCTACACTGTCTACATTAACATCGTTCAAAATTGAAATAGCTTAAAGCTGACAATTAGGTACACGTTGATTGATAATTAACAACCTGTAAATTGAGGCCAAGATTGTAGAGCGAAAATGATCAAAAACACAAACTCTGAAACGGGTTACCTGCTTGTGATTGTTAATATGTTTGAATGAATTTTAACAATTCAATTGCATGATTTTATTTGTGCTTAACTAGTGTTATTAAGGGACAATTTCTTTCCAGTAAATAGGAGTAAGTTGTCCCAAGGCTTTTTCCATATGTTGCCTATGGAATGGCCTAGAATCAACTTAATAAAACATAGTCATAAAAATCATAACGTTTATTAAAACATATATCCCAACCCTAAATTCCAGTATCACTTGCCACATAATAACGCATAGTTACAATAACGTAGCAGTTATAGCGGCGTGTGACTTTAATAACCGTTATTTGTTAATAATGTTACCGAACCAGTATTTTGATAAATAACTTCGTTTAATTCGGAATGCTCATTGGGTGTGTAAGACAAGATGTACGGGGCGGGATCAAAGTTGTCTTAAAAGTTAATTGTGGGTAAAATATTGGTTATTTTTCACTTCCGTATCAATATTTTATTAATTTACCGCTGCACCGCCGTGCGTGCTCGGCTCGAGTTCATTAATGTCTGTTTCATAATAACCTGGCAACCGGTAGTAGTTTAGTACATTCTTGTATCTTTGCTAATGTATAGAAGCCTTCATAGATAAGAAGAGGAATGCTCTTTCGGTATCTGTTTCGTTGAAGTTTTCACAGGAAAACGGCTTTTGATTTATTAAACTAAGTTCATCATCATTCACATTTTAGTCGAAAGATGTCCACTACTGAAAAAAGCCCTCTCCCAAGTGTCGCCACATTGACCAGTCCCGTGCGTCTCGCATCCAGCGGATCCCCGCAACCTTCACCAGGTCATCGGTCCACCTAGTGGGAGGCCTTCCAACGCAGCTTCTCCCAATTCGTGATCGCCACTCCAGAACTTTTAGGCCACAACGGCCATCCGTTCTGCGAGCAATGTGCAAACTTAAGTTCAATAGCATTTAAAAAGTCACTTAATCTTAGAAATAACGAATGCTTCCTATACGTGATCAATCATGCCTGTACAATGTTAATTAGTATCAATTTCAAGTGTAATTCTTCGTCTGTATCACCTCCAGCGTTAATTTCCTCCGAACCGTCTCACAAGAGTTCTTCACGCATGTAATCCGTAACATTTCTCATCAGGCTTCGGCCATCATCGGTAATGTTCGGCTTCCGATTAATTAAAGTAAAGATTGAGAGCCATTGACCCTGGTGCATCAGACCGGAAACATTGAAACTGTGGTCAACCTTGATCGTGCCCGATTTGGTAGATTAGACCTGATTAAACCTACCATTTTTGTAGAAAACAATGTTTTTTTCCTAGCATTTTTTTATCTGTGGAATGACAATATGTTGTATCGTTCATAATTTCGTGGAATGTCCATGTAATTGGCTCGTAATTGTTATGTATGAGGAATATTAACACGCGAAGCGAATTTTTATGTGATGCTTTTTTATTTACGAGTTTGAGTGTAAACTTTAGTTTTCTTCACATGTAGAATATAAGCTGCTGTTGCTAGGACATATTTTAGGATGGGTGACCAAGTATTAGTACAGATTAACGCCAAACGGTCAGTGAGCAAATCAAAGCAAACAAGTCTGACAGACGGTGGGTATTATAGTCAACATAAGTAGGTATCTATGTTCATTTTCGTTTGTTTCACTTTCGTAATTCATTGATTGAGGGCTTTTAACAGGCCTTTTACAACTCTACATTTATGTAGCGTAATAGTTTCAATTAGATATAATTATTAGAGATTTCTCTACCAACTAAATGCTACTATATTCCTTTATTTAAATGGCAATTTCGATAGTATCAGTTTAAGATTAATTGCCTGCAGTGTAAGATTAATATTGCAGATTTCTTAATCGTTCCTTCGCAGCTAGTACCAGCTAATAAAACACTGTCAAGGAATTGATGGAGAGGCTATTCAGGATCAGATTTAACTTGTAGGTAATGCAAGTGTAATTAAATGATGTAAAGCCCTATATTCAATGTGCGAGTAAGGTGTGGAGTCTAGGTTTGATAAATCATCTCTGTGGGATGCCGGAATTCGCGCTATACAGCTATAAGTATGAAATTGTCCAGCATAAATCAGAATAATGTTGAAAAGCATTTTAAACCACTTGATCCTTTGTAGGCTCATGATATTTATCTATCCTTCCAAATTCTCATGAACTGACACAACCACATAACTTAAACATTACTGGCGAGATGTGGGTGTAATATTGGTGCTCCTCTGCCTAATATTTCAGGAAATACAGTCGTGATGATGATAATGATGTCGCAGCCATCTGGTTAAATTAGCCAGCTAATTGGGCGCCTAGGCCGTTCTTTAAATGACATCCAATTAAATGGCTGAAAGACAACTAGCCAAGTCATTGAGCGCAAAATTTAAACATATGGCTGAAAGTCATTTAGTTAAATTGGATACTGATGAATTTGTAATGTTTGGTTAGGATAACCTTTGACTAGCAGAAGACGTAGTATTCAAAGCACCTGCATGTTTTCAAATTACTTTGATAAAAAAAATCTGAACCAATCTTGAATCACTTGGCTGAATCTTGGTCAGTCATCTTTAAATGGCTACCTTTCAATACGCCAAGTTGAAAACCAAATGGTCTTGACGTGGTAATTATTCATGATTGACACTCTTCTGTTACTCAAGATCGTCATTTTATATATCCACTGGCACAGGATGTTGTTAAATTCGCAGCAGTAAAACATTTAAACTAGAAAATAAACTAATCAGTGAAAGTATTCTATCAAATTAATGGCACATACATAACGCGCGACACTGAGCGATGTTCTGTGTTATAACAGTTCCAACAGATATAAGAATTTGGCGACAGAATATAGAATAAACCAGAAGGCGCGAACGCTCATGAAACTGGTTGGTAACAAAAATACTCTGATTTAGTGTAATTTGTACTATTGTAGTATTTCAATACCTTTTTCTTTTTAAAAAGCAACCTGTTTTATGATATACATATATATCTATCTAAATGCCGACCGCAAACAGGAAGACGATGCGTTGGAAGGCTTCACATTAGGTGCACCAATGACCTGGCTAAGGTTGCGGGAATCCGCTGGATGCGAGACGCAAGGGATCGGTCAATGTGGCGACGCCGGGGCGAGGACTATGCCCAGCTGTGGACGTCTTTTGGCTGAAATGATGATGATGATGATAATATATCTATTTTAGTGTGAGTATAATGGCAGTGGACAGACGTGGAAAAGGCAGAGGGAATTTACACCGCATTGATATTTTAACGTGATATAAAAGGTAGATAGATACGAAGGAAAAATAAGCCCTAAATTGTACAAATAAAAACCCCGAGCTAGCAATAAGTATAGACAGTCATAGTTAATTTGGAAACGTTTTACCATGTGTGTTTGAAAAGAGACAGTTATGGGATGACGTGTCTTTTATTTTAATATACAGTGCGCCTTCTGGTTTATTCTCTATTCTGAGTTCTAGTGTAACCTGTGGAGTTAATGGCAACAACCGGTCGCGGTCACTATTGAGTCGAATTAAATAATTATGAACTGTTATTAAACTGTTGTTTCCTGTTCTGTTCGCGGGTTAGGTTCCGAGATGTAGCGGTGACGCAATGCTTTGGGAAATAGATTTGGTTGTTTTTAAATGTCTATTCATGTTATTTACTACAAAAGAATTAGCTTTATGTATTTCATACTTTAAGCCTTTCAGTAGTTTATAGGTAGTTGCCTGTACGATCGCTTCTAGGAACAAGACCGCCCGTTGTGTCATCCAATAAAATGATTTCTAAATTTGTGTTTTTATAAGTTGTACTTAATAAAAAGTATTTTACAGAATTAATCCAACAGGGTTTTATCTCTCCACTGTTATATGAATTTTGAATGCGCCATATAAATAATTATCATCGTTCCGTTTGACTCTTCATCAGGTCTCTTTCAGCAGAACAAAACCTGGGTCATATGAGATGGATTTTGCCATTGAATCAGTCTTATGTACATAACGTTAAAATATTGCTTGTTGTATCGCGTTTGTTCATGATGTATGAATAAACTTACATAAGCCACTATAATGCCTGTAATCTAACTTTTATTACCTAACGTTAGAAAATGATAGATTAAAATTCTGAACTTTACTGCACCAGCCTTCCAAGAGTGTTTTAAAGCAAATAAAATATTCTACTCATACTCAATGGCGCTTGAGTAAGTTAGGATTGGGTAATAAAACCATTGTTTTAAACCATCGTGTTTCTATTGTTCGCACTTTTCGAAACAAAGCTGTTATTTGAGCAGAACATAAAGAAAAACACGAGATATTTAGATGACTTTCACACGAGCGGCGCCGCGGGGGAAAGTTTAATTATAATTACATGTTAACTATTTGTAAGACAAAGGGAGTAACGGTAAATAGTTCTGAAAGATAATAAGGTTTTTTGCTAATTTATAATTATTTTTAGAAGCAGCTCAATTAGTGTTTCTAATTCACATGAGACACTATTGCACAACATGTACAGAGTATGTAATCTATATCTATACTAATATTATAAAGAGGTAAAGTTTGTGGGTTTGTGAGTTTGTGACGTTGTAAGGGGTAATCTCTGGATCTACGGAACCGATTTTGAAATTTCTTTCACCAGTAGAAAGCTACATTATGCCTGAGTGTCATAGGCTATAATAAATTTTCAAAAAAATTAGAGATCCTTATGAAAATTGCAATAATGTAACCCAAGGTAGGACGGTTAGGCAGGGTAGGCATGGTAGGCAGGCTAGGCAGGCTATGCAGGCTAGGCAGGCTAAGCAGGCTAGGCAGGCTAGGGTGGCTGGGCAGGCTGGGCAGGCTAGACAGGCTAGGCAGGCTAGGCAGGCTAGGATGGCTAGGCAGGCTAGGCAGGCTAGGCAGGCTAGGCAGGCTAGGCAGGCTAGGCAGGATAGGCAGGCTAGGCAGGCTAGGCAGGCTAGGAAGGCTAGGCAGGCTAGGCAGGCTAGGCAGGCTAGGCAGGCTAGGCAGGCTAGGCAGGCTAGGCAGGCTAGGCAGGCTAGGCAGGCTAGGCAGGCTAGGCAGGCTTGGCAGGCTAGGAAGGCTAGGCAGGCTAGGCAGGCTAGGCAGGCTAGGCAGGCTAGGCAGGTTAGGCAGGCTAGGCAGGCTAGGCAGGCTAGGCAGGCTAGGCAGGCTAGGCAGGCTAGGCAGGCTAGGCAGGCTAGGCAGGCTAGGCAGGCTAGGCAGGCTAGGCAGGCTAGGCAGGCTAGGCAGGCTAGGCAGGCTAGGCAGGCTAGGCAGGCTAGGCAGGCTAGGCAGGCTAGGCAGGCTATGCAGGCTAGGCAGGCTAGGCAGGCTAGGCAGGCTAGGCAGGCTAGGCAGGCTAGGCAGGCTAGGCAGGCTAGGCAGGCTAGGCAGGCTAGGCAGGCTAGGCAGGCTAGGCAGGCTAGGCAGGCTAGGCATGCTAGGCAGGCTAGGCAGGCTAGGCAGGATAGGCAGGCTAGGCAGGCTAGGCAGGCTAGGCAGGCTAGGCAGGCTAGGCAGGCTAGGCAGGCTAGGCAGGCTAGGCAGGCTAGGCAGGCTAGGCAGGCTAGGCAGGCTAGGCAGACTAGGCAGGCTAGGCAGGCTAGGCAGGCTAGGCAGGCTAGGCAGGCTAGGCAGGCTAGGCAGGCTAGGCAGGCTAGGCAGGCTAGGCATGCTAGGCAGGCTAGGCAGGCTAGGCAGGCTAGGCAGGCTAGGCAGGCTAGGCAGGCTAGGCAGGCTAGGCAGGCTAGGCAGGCTAGGCAGGCTAGGCAGGCTAGGCAGGCTAGGCAGGCTAGGCAGGCTAGGCAGGCTAGGCAGGCTAGGCAGGCTAGGCAGGCTAGGCAGGCTAGGCAGGCTAGGCAGGCTAGGCAGGCTAGGCAGGCTAGGCAGGCTAGGCAGGCTAGGCAGGCTAGGCAGGCTAGGCAGGCTAGGCAGGCTAGGCAGGCTAGGCAGGCTAGGCAGGCTAGGCAGGCTAGGCAGGCTAGGCAGGCTAGGCATGCTGGGCAGGCTAGGCAGGCTAGGCAGGCTAGGCAGGCTAGGCAAGCAAGGCAGGCTAGGCAGGGTAGGCATGCTGGGCAGGCTAGGCAGGCTAGGCAGGCTAGGCAAGCAAGGCAGGCTAGGCAGGGTAGGCATGGCAGTCAGGGTTAGCAGGGTAGGCATGGCAGTCAGGGTTAGCAGGGTAGGCAGGGTAGGCAGGGTAGGCAGGGTAGGCAGGGTAGGCAGGATAGGCAGGATAGGCAGGGAAGGCAGGGAAGGCCGGGTAGGCAGGGTAGGCCGGGTAGGCATGGTTGGCAGGGTAGGCAGGGTAGGCAAGGTAGGCAGGGTGGGCAGGGTAGGTAGGTAGATAGCCAGTTGACGGGAGCGAAGCCCCGGGGGTCAGCTAGTCTATATTAATATTATAAAGAGGTAAAGTTTGTGGGTTTGTGACGTTGTAAGAGGTAATCTCTGGATCTACTGAACCGATTTTGAATATTCTTTCAACAGTAGAAAGCTACATTATTCCTGAGTGCCATAAGCTATTTTCAGAAAAATTAGAGATCCTTATGAAAATTGCAATAATGTAACCCAAGGTATCAAAATGTTTCCTATAAAATTCGTTCTTTGACGTGCGCTGAGAAAACTATTGATGATAGATAAAAATTATTACCCTACCTACGGTAGGAAGGGTAGTCAGGGTAGGCAGGGTGGCCAGTTGACGGGAGCGAAGCCCCAGGGTTCAGCTAGTCATTAATAAGTTTGAGTTGTATCTTCCCGGTTCCACTATGATTTTCTTAAGTTTAGCCCAGAACCTTCAACCTGTTAGTAATAAATATGTAGATAAGTCGTCACATTTTTTCACATTCATCTGCCTACTCCTTCATTCAACCAGAATAATATGTTTTTGCGGATAAAGCTTTATTTACATTGCTATGAACTCTCATTTCATTAGTACAATAGGGATTCAACTTATTTCTCGTTAGTCTACTTCACTGTAAGTTATTATTTCTATAGTAATTCTTAACAACGTTTTTTTTTGTTTTCCTTTCTGTCTACGTTCTTTTCCTTTTTTTTTCTCCCCGCTTACTGCCACTACCTTTAGCCCTTCCCTAGGTATCCACACATGACAGAGAGTTAGTCGAGCTATGCGAGCTATGCAGGCTATGCGAGTTATGCGGCAGAGACGCTACAATTAACTTATCACCACTGCGAGCTGTCTTAGTGCATTCGTTACATTGCTCGGTAATTAGTTCCTACTTACGCTTAGATCTTAATGTTTTTCCTGGGTTTGAGAAATAGGAAACCGACGATCTAACTGTGATACTTTGGAAGGCAGGAGGGGTCATAAAGCATATAAAACTCAGTTGAAACATCTGCTGTAAATATTGTATAACACGCGGTCACTGACTAAATTTTATTTGAAAATAACTAATATAATGGTAAAAAGAAATACCTGTGTGTAGTCACACTTTTTAGACTTAGATGGTCACAAATGGATTATATTTTAAAGAGCAAAATTAAATTAAAACGGTGACTACCAGTCGACTAATTTAAGAAAACGCTTCTATGCAAAGACATACTTCTTTTAACAACTAATTAAAACCAAATTACTCCAGTAAAGTTTCCAAAATTATTATAACATGAGATCAGGCATAAACTATTTATAGTGCCGACGTCGTAAATTGGACGTTTATTGGTTCGAGTGTTGCACCGGATTGAAGAGAGCTAACGAAGCCAATTCTGTACAACCGTATTCATTACAACCAGTATACCCTAACCTCTAGTTCTCAACAACTTGTTGGTTAATGCAGGGCTTGTAAAAATTGATGTAGAAATGACAATGCCGATTTATGTTGAGCTTCCGTCAAAGTATATTGATATTGGAATGCGGCGCTGACTTAAATGGTGTATTATGTTACATTACAAGTGTAACTTGGATCGGTGTACATTTTTATTGTGCAACTGTTGCGTTCGGCTTATTATTAGAGGCTATTGGAGTATAAGGAAATGCTTTCACTCATGAAGTGGGCGAAATGGTAGATCATTCTGATTAGAACTTGACTTTGTGGATTAGATCGCTGTGAGCTTCAAGTGTAAAGCTTTAGCCCGGGACTACGCCCGCGCAGAAGTCAATTTAATCGTTAAACACTTTTGTACCAGAACGTCTGAAATTAGATCAGTACCTAGTTCCAAAGATTTTTATAAATAAAATGTATAAAACTATTAATAAAAACCGGTCAAGTGCGAGTCGGACTCACGCACGAAGGGTTCCGTACTTAGTATTTGTTGTTATAGCGGCAACAGAAATACATCATCAGTGAAAATTTCAACTGTCTAGCTATCATGGTTCATGAGATACTGTCGGGTGACAGACGGACAGACAGACAGACGGACCGCTGAGTCTTAGTAATAGGGGCCCGTTTTTACTCTTTGGGTACGGAACCCTAAAAAGAACAATAATTGATAAGAGACAAAAAACTACAAAGCAAAAAATAAATTTCTTTTCCGAAGTCGGTGTCTTTTGTACCTACCCATTGTTTTCCGTTTTTCGACACCGACTTCGGAAAATAAATTTATTTTTTGCTTTGTAGTTTTTTGTTCTGGAAGTCGGTTTGATTTTTTGTTAAAAAGTTTTTATTTTTCTCTTTTTAGTTTTGGTAGGTACCTCCAATTAACATGATTATCATTTATAGCCAAAGTACATCTCATGACGATTCCAATAAGCCCAAACACGACTAGGATACATTGTTTTATATAAGAGTTCCAGTGCCTACCTTCCGGCTTCATCATCATATCAGTTCGATGGTGCCATTTTCATCAATTACATTTATTTATAAGTATTTGCTTCATTATAGTCGGTTAACTATTCGAGATATCTTATGCCCGTGACATATTTAGCATTTAGGAGTTCCAGTGGCCATCTGTGGTCTTCTTCATCAGTTCCACTTCACCAAATGTTACTTTCTGAGTGCAAATGATTGCATTG
The DNA here is from genome assembly GCA_964057195.1 of Orthosia cruda. NCBI lineage: Eukaryota > Metazoa > Arthropoda > Insecta > Lepidoptera > Noctuidae > Orthosia > Orthosia cruda. The sequence continues at coordinate 42,458,806 of OZ059835.1, forward strand.
TTGATGAAAATACCAAAATCGCTATATGTTTGCTTATAACATTTGAGGAGTTCCCTCGATTTCTCTAGGATTCCATCATCAGATCCTGACCTGATGATTATGGGACCAACTAGGAAGTATACCCTTTCAAACAAAAGAAGAATTTTTGAAATCGGTCCAGGCGTCTTTGAGTAATCGGGGAACATACATAAAAAAAAAAAGATTCCGACGAATTGAGAACCTCCTCCTTTTTTTGAAGTCGGTTAAAAAGAACATCCGATTCCTGTTCAAGCTACGCGACCTACTACGCCGTAGCACTCGTAGCATGTGCTACGAGCGTAGCATTCGGGACGTTTTGGGAAGCTTTCTTTTTGAAGTTTATTCAATTAATTTGTTCGTTTGGTGGTTGTTGCAGACTTCGATTTCGACGTCCGAATATGTGTATGTGTATGCATTTTATTGGACTAAATTTTGTCTTTGGTCGATTCATTGCACGTCAAGGTGACAAAAACGGTAATTAAAAAAATCCTGCATATTATCTTGATTGTCTTTTGCGACGCCTAAGACAAAACTTGTAACGAAAGTTTATGGTTCTATTGAGGCATGAGTACTTGGCACACACTCTTTCATATCAAATACATTTCAATAGAACTCATCGTGTACCGGAATAGTAATTTCTGAAGCAGGTTAACGATTTAACTCGTAAACGAAATTACTCCATAGGTGATCTTTGATGCACCGCCGTTTATTTGATAGTTTTCAGAAATGCATTTGTATATGGTCGGAGATGACTTGCAGAATTACGGTGAATATGAAAGGATTTTTTAAATCACAACTATCGGATGACAGAAAATCTTATCTTACTTACTAATATTATAAATGCGAAAGTATGGATGGATGGATGTATGTTTGTTACTCAATAACGCAAGAATGGCTAAATAGAACTGGATGAAATTTGGCACAGAGATTGCAGTCTGGAATAGTACATAGGCTACTTTTCATCCAGGTATATATATATTTTTTTTAAACGTTGCCTCACACTAGGAATTTCTTTCTGTATAGTGGGTGCGTTTACAACCATATAAACTTACATACACAACACCCAAAGTGGGAACAACTATGTGTAGGTCATACAAATATTTGTTTCGTGCGGGAATCTAACCAGCGACACGCAGCGCAGCAATCAATCGCTCAACCACTGCGCCAACCGTGCGCCCTATATAATGTATATATAATGATTGCTTGGAATTAGAAAACACTTTTCACGCGGGCGAAGCCACTGGCAGAAGCTAGTTAATAATAACAATATAAGAAACTTTTGTATCTAAGCTTTTTCTTTGCCTAAATTAATGTTTTCTTATAAAATTCAGAAGGCCTTAAGATTTTAATCTGGGAAAACTTAAAGAGCCATATAATTAGTTTAAATATTGATTAACAAATTCTTTATTCATATTCTCTATAGGTTTAAATGAAGAATATGCTAATCAATCATGATTATGATTAAAATGTTTAGCGTTTTTATAAATAAGTATTTTCTTTTTTTTTTAAACGTTGCTCCACACTAGAAATTTCTTCCTGTATCGTGGGTGCGTTTACAAACATTTATACTCACATACACAATACCCAGAGCCGGGAAAACTATCTGTAAGCCATACAAATATTTGTTTCAGTGCGGGAATCGAATCCGCGACACGCAGCGCAGCATTCAATCGCTCATCTACCGCGCCAACCAAGCGCCACTGAAACAGTCACTAAAAGACTTATTTATAATAACGTTAAACTAGAAAGGTAGAGAAATATCTAAAGAAAAGCAATGCATAAAGTAAATACATAACAGTAACACACGAGCAGTATAGAAAGTGACTTCATCATGCACACGCAACTATTAAGCGCTGGGAAACGCATTAACTACTCTAATGCCATCTAATGACGTATTATTTACCACATGCCAAGTTTACATAACATCTCAAAACTTCCCTTATTTTATGAGAAATAAAGTTCATGTGAACTGCATTTCCCACGTTGGAAATGCAAAGTTAAAACGTGTAAAGAATCCTAAGAAATGCGTCTTTATGTAATCGAAGTTAAGGTTGAAGTTAGGTGTATGTTTAATGTGGTTAACGTGTACAGTCGCAGAAAACAGTAGTACAGTTAAAAGGAAATGGGAGATTAGTAATAATTAAGGTTTGTTTTGTGATTACCGTTGACAGCGCCATCTATGGCAGTAATGACAACATTTAACGCAAAGTGAAGTTTACCGAGAACGAATGACTGAATGCAAAATATTTAACATTCAGATACTTTTCATAGGAATCTACAGTAGCAAAAGTTATTGAGTTGCGGTTTGCCCATAAAGTCATAGCATTATAAAACATGTTTTACGATTATACAAGACGAAACTCTCATGAATATTATATTTCTTGTATGTGTCTTCGCATAAAACATGGTTATATTACCGTTGTGTGACATAACCGAAGAAGCATGTTTTATAATAACATAGTCGTCTTCATCATCACCATTTCAGCCGAAAGTCGTTCACTCCGGGACATAGATAAGCCTTTCGACCTACCCGGGGTCTACTCCCTACGCACGAAGCCAATAGTTTCGGCCTTCGTTATGGGCGTTTCCTACTCCGTATCACCTACGTACGGATGATTAGTTCGGGGCCCGAACTAAGAATAAATGGCAACACAATTTGACCTACTCCCGATGTGTGTGACCATCCGAAAAATTGAACTTAACACTTGTTTTTATCACTCCGAAAGTTCGGAGTACTTTCGCACAGGGCCCTTCGTTGATGGAACTTCATCAAGTTTTTCTACAAATAAAATCAATAGAATTAATATTTGTTTCGGGATATTTACCATGTATATTTTATTTTTGGTTGAGAGCTCGATATTTCGGCACCGTTACAAGCGCCATGATCACGAGAACTAAAGTCTTTGCGGGTGGGTGTTGTTTACGAGCTGACATATCTGTCTACCCTCTTCCTCACTCGTTTTTCACGCACGATGTCCTACCACCAGAACTCGTCTCACTAGTTACTCGACACTGTTCAGCACTCGTCTCACTAGTTACACGATATTGTTCACGACAAACGATGCTCACTGTATCCACTTTTGACAATTGATCAGTAGTTTTTCGATCTTTACATAGTTGAACCACTGGATTTCAGGTTCTAATGATTGTGACCATGTCAGCTTAAAAACTTATAAATAAAATCAAGTTTATTTGCCGGTAGCAGAATGCTAATTACCATCGCTAATCCATAAGCCAAGCGTTCGATCGGTAGTTATATTTCATGGCAGATTAATTAATGATGAAGCAATATTTTTTGGCTTAGGTATCTACTTGTTCAATACAATGTCATTGGATTTTACTGACTCAGACATTCGTAAAGACTTCATTATACGATCGGACAGCAAACAGAGTGCTTTTTGTCCTACAAACATTAGTAACATTACCATTTTAATAATACGCTCTACTTAGTTATAAAAGGTCCAATATGAGCTTTTTTAAGCTATTGCTTCTGCCAACGCTCCGCCCGCGAAAAAAAATCCTAATTGAACATACTTCTTGCTCCTGCCAACGCTCCGCTAGCGAAAAAAAAACCTAATTGAACATACTTCTTGCTTCCTGCCAACGCTTCGACCGCGAAAATTATCCATAGGGATCATAAAATCCAATGTATTAATCCAGACATGGTCTAATCGTGTACCAAGATTCATCTAAATTAGTTCAGTCTTTAAGACGTGAAAAGGTAACAAACAGAAAGACAGAGTTACTTTCGGATATACACTAGGTCGCGTCCCGTTCAGTACTAGGTACTTATAAATTGGAAATTAGAACATTCTGCAACCGATGGTTTCTATCGGCTGTCTTCAATTAGGCCATCAACTTCATTTTCGTTATCTGTGCCATCTATAATTTAGAAGTTTCCAAAGGTTGCACCGACATGAAACCCCATGGTAACACGCATAGTGCATTATTGAAGGGGTGCATCACCACAAGCCTGGCCAACCTTGACTGAATTATTCGTGTCTCGAGGCCGAGGGGTTCTGATTAGGGGTTCCTACTTATTATTTTCTTTTTAAAATTCCCACGATCGGTCTTCCTGATTTTTTTTTCCCGAGTGTTTTTGTACTAATCGAGTCTAATTTGAGTCTTAGGATCGATTCCTATGTCGGGGCACTTTTAATTTGTGTTGAACGTAGATGTGTCAGTACTGGCACCAAACCCACCAAGCAAGGCCGTGTTTGCAATTTTACTGTCACAAAAAAACTGATTGTTGACTGGTGCACTGATTGTTAATTGTATTTATTTCGAAATGTTCGGTTCACAATCATCGAGAGTTTATAATAATCTCTCGAAATAATTCATAAACTTACAGTTTGCAACAATCCGTTTGCATAAACATCTCTGACTATCTTTTCAAGAAAAACCGGCGTGATATTATGTAGGCATGCACTTTAGCTTTACTTTTTTTACTGTCAGTATTTCAAATATGTTTTTTTTGTCCCCGAAATTTCTAACCTTTATGGATTGCAGATAATCGGCAACCCACAGCTTGCGACTAACTGAGAGCTGGCAATCTTATTTTTTACTATTTTCTACACCAGTTTCTTTCAAATGACGTTGGATCCACTTGTTTTTTTTTTACATTTGTGGTTAATTATCAAACATAAATTTATATTTATTTAATTAAGGATATTGCGGCTAGATATTTCCAGGCAAATCTGCAGCAATCTTTTCTAATTTAAAGTATTATTCATGAAAAGAAAGTTTGATCAAAAACCCTAATTCCTGCAGATTTCTGCAGTCGGATCTTAGGCTATTAGCAGAATAATTTTATATGCAAAAACACATTTCGTGTCCAACTTTTTGCAGTAAAAAGCGCGGACACAAACAGGTGTGACCGCGAAAATGAACTGTTTGATGGATGGCGTCATAAATTACGTGACGTCACCTCTCAGGATGGCATCGCGATAGTCTCGGAGCGAGCCTGCGGCTTGCGGGCTTAATAGTCATCAAATGTGGTACAGTAGCTCCATTCTGACAACACTGATAAATTAGTAACCCAACAGTTGATTGCCGATCCATCGAACTATACAAGTGAAGGAAGAGGGAGTGCACCTGTGTTTGCGCACACACTTGTGCACTGTAATATCGCCGGTGGCGATGGCTATTCTTCACTGAGATTAGCTGCCATGACCGAAATCGGTGAGCTGAATATAATAAAATTAGCAAGCTGATTGACTGAAGACGGCTGGTAAGTTCAGTTCAGTCATTGGGCCTTAAAAAGACCGCAAGAAGTTCGCGGTTATCAATTTTGCAATGCATTTTGCAATGCATTGTGAATTTTGGGGTATATTATGTCGGTTGATGTTCAGTTGGGGACAGTACCAATTCATACAAACCTACCTAGAAAAAACAATATATAACAGTAAGTATACAGAAGTGCCCGATTGCCTTGTATCCTACGAACAGATCTACATGTAGGTACTTACCTAAACAGAGTGCATTTCTTGCGATGAGCCTTCTAAACATAGAGTTTTCCTACGGCAAGCGCATGCAAATCCATCTGGATAACATGTTTCGTGTTCCTTAAAGCAAACTCACGAACTAATTACTTCGTTGGTTCAATCAGTTTAAATAAAAGAAAGGTGACAACTCGTATTTAGTTTTATAGTTTTGCCGAGTTAGTGATATTTATGAACCTCTGTAAGAATAAGCAGTTTTAAGTTCGAAGAACTATAATATTCTCTTTGTGTACTCGTCTTTAAATGAAGATCCATTTTGTGTACTCGTCTTTAAATAAAGACGAAGAAGATACCATGCTGTTTTTTCAGTTTGTCATGAGTTATTGAGTATTTAAATCTGACAACTGTGATTTAAACAGGGAGATTTATTCTAGCTCCTCATTTATTTAGATGCATATTTTTATACTTAAAAAATTAGGTTCAGTATTATTTATGTAAAAGTAATATAAAAAATGGCGGATTTTGGGCGCCATTTCGTGGGGGAAAAATATATTTTTCTTTCCAAACCCATCGTGTGGGGTATCAAAATAAAGGGTTTTAAGAGGTGATTTCAAAAATATAAAACACTTGTATGTTTAAAAGTACCTAACTCTTAAAAAAGAAACCTAAAAAGTTCTAAATAAAAAAAGTTAATAAAAAAAGCAAAAAACCCGACTGTATCCTCCAACTGCACAGCATGAATTTCTTCTTGTTTACGTCTTTTTAGTTCGCTTTTTAAGCAGTCGGGTTTTTTGTTTTTTTTATGAACTTTTTTTTGTATGCAATAAAAGATATCAATACTCTCTGCACCTACAGTTTCACTCAATGCCCGTTTTGGGTGAAACTCTAGGTGCAGAGAGAGTCAACAATTTGTGGTCTTCTAAAATAATACTACGGTAATATTTTTTTACAAAATATTCAATTGATTTCCAAATAAAAACACTTCAATTTCGTTTTTGACAGCGACTTCATACAGTCAAACATAGAATCTCCTATTTTTTGGAAGGTCGGATAAAAAGTACTTATAGATAATGCTAGAAGTCTTTAAGTGTCCAAGAGAGCGTATAAAGGAAGCAACATATATACGAAACAAAACATTAGAAAATCTAAGCCCTTCCTATACAAAACAATAGAGTGACACCCGACCCAGGTTCCGTCACGTCATGTTCCCGTCACGTCACACGGCGCACCTCTACGTCAATTGACACGGTAACTTTCACGCTTCACGCCTTGTCTGTCCGTCTGTCTGCTCGTCGCGCACTAGTTGATGTGTTGTTTAGATAAACTTACAATGCAATGCTACAGTTTAGTTTTGTTTTTTGAAACGGTGTTTTAGTTCATGTATGATGTGAAATGTATGAAAGCTTTGTAGGTTTTCGTTTTTAAATCATAACGCTTCGAAAACTATCACGCAGCGATGTCAGGATTAGGTATGCATAACTTATCACATAATATAAAAGTCATCATTTCAGCCGAAAGACGTCCACTGCTGGACATAGGCCTCCCCCAGGCGTCGCCACATTGACCGATCCCGTGCGTCTCGCATCCAGCGCCTTCCCGCAACCTTAACCAGGTCATCAGTCCACCTAGTGGGAGGCCTTCCAGCGTATCGTCTTCCGGTTCGCGGTCGCCATTCCAGAACTTTTCGGCCCCATCGGCCATCCGTTCTGCGAGCAATGTGCCCTGCCCACTGCCACTTAAGTTTGGCAATTCTTCGGGCTATGTCGGTAACTTTGGTTCTCCTGCGGATATCATCATTTCTGACGTGATCACGCAAGGAAATTCCGAGCATAGCCCTCTCCATTGCCCTTTGGGTGACTTTGAGCTTTCTGATAAGGCCCATTGTGAGCGACCACGTCTCGGTTCCATAGGTGATCACTGGCAACACACACTGGTCATAGACTTTTGTCTTGAGACACTGCGGTAAATTGGACGAGAAGATACCACGCAACTTCCCGAACGCCGCCCAGCCGAGTCGGATTCGACGGTTGATCTCTTTCTCGAAATTGGACCTACCCAACTGGACCGTTTGTCCCAGGTAGACATAATGGTCTACAACTTCGAGTGTAGAGTCTCCGACCTTGATGGGAGTGGATGTTACATGGGCATTCACCATGATCTTGGTTTTGTCCATGTTCATTTTAAGACCCACTCTTTCGGAAGCTCTACTGAGGTCATCAAGCATTTTACTGAGGCTCTCCATGGTCTCAGCCATGACCACTATGTCGTCGGCAAACCGAAGGTGAGTAATGTACTCGCCATTAACGTTGATGCCCAGCCCCCTCCAGTCCAGAACCTTGAAGACATCCTCCAGCGCAGCAGTGAACAGTTTCGGAGAAATGACGTCTCCCTGTCTCACGCCGCGCTGGAGAAGGATTGGTTTCGAGGTCTGATCCTGAAGACGGACTGACATGGTGGCGTTTTTGTACAAACACTTCAACACCTCAATGTACCGGTAGTCGATCTGGCACCGTTGGAGAGACTGCAGTACAGCCCAAGTTTCGATCGAATCGAAGGCTTTCTCGTAGTCCACAAACGCTAAACATAGAGGCAGGTTATACTCTTCGGTCTTCTGTATAACCTGCCTCAGCGTATGTATGTGGTCTACGGTGCTAAAGCCTTTTCGGAATCCGGCTTGTTCGGGGGGCTGGAAATCGTCAAACCTGCGCGCGAGACGATTCGTGATGACTCTTGAAAACAACTTGTAGACATGGCTAAGAAGTGAGATGGGCCTATAGTTCTTCAGCCGGGCATTGTCGCCCTTCTTGAAGAAGAGTACCACCACACCCCTGCACCATGCCTGTGGCGTTTTGCCCTCGAGTATGACGGAATCAAACAGCTTCTGAAGGGCCCTAAGGACCGGTTTGCCACCCGCCTTCAGGAGTTCGGCCGTAATTCCGTCATCACCCGGCGCCTTGTTGTTTTTGAGCTGTTTCAGAGCCATCCTAATCTCGTACAGGCTGACGTCCGGGATATCTTCGGTATAGTGCCGGGTCAATCTAGCTCTTGGATCGTTTGCTAGACTCTATACCTATACCTATGGTACACCCACATTTCATCAGTAATTCTCAAGTAATAGAGCCTATTGCTAACCTACGTTAACTGTCCTACGATACTTCCCCTAAGTTAAATATTTAAAAAAATAGCAATAAGAGATTATATTTTTATAAGCACCACGGTTCAGCAAGAGGAATGAAAGGGAGATTCTATAAAAAGTAAAAGTTCTGTGTCATCATGATCGTACAATAGTTTTTATACCCATAATAATTGGCCATCTCTTGTCTCGTAGTTTATCGTTTCTATAGATACCTAATTGCTCTGACATCTATTCATGTGTTTGTCTGCACAACAATGACACATTACCTCTTAGCGTGACGTCTCCGGAGCCTGTAACACGACACGCTAACTTTCATGCTTCACGCCCCGTCCGTTCTGTATGTCCGTCTCAAGTTTCATGTGCGCACAGTGTAGGATAGACACAGTATGCCCATTAGACAGAATTCTGGCCCGCTAGATAGATTATATGTTTTTTCGAAGGTTACATTTTCTATAGTAAATATCAACTAGCCAACCATCTTTAAAAAAATATACCATCATAACCACCAGGATTGCATTCACTGCTGGGCTTAGACCTCTCTACTGTGTACTTGTTTGCCTACACGCTCCATTGCAACGAAATATCGACAGTGAGGAAAATAAAAGATGAGGAAAATTAACTATATTAAAGTCCCCGTCACGAGAAGCTATACATTTTGTAAATAAAGAACTTCTACTAAGTTACGTAACGACAATTCAATCAACAACAAATCATTCCAAATTCAATCAACTCAAAGTTATATACGAAACTAACAAGCAATTTCACTTGGTCGGGTTATATTTTAGCGATAGATATAAAGCGCTGTCGTCTAATGTTTTGTGGTACTGGAACCCGTCTGACTCATGGAACGTTACCTAAGTAACTTAGTAGAAGTTCTTTATTTAAATAAAAAAAGTTAATAAGAAAAATCAAAAAACCCGTCTGCTTAAAAAGCGAACTAAAAAGACGTAAACAAGAAGAAAATCATGCTGTGCAGTCGGAGGATACATATTCACGAGCTGGCTGACCAAAACCAGATGTATCCTCCGACTGCACACCATGATTTTTTTCTTGTTTACGTCTTTTTAAGCAGTCGGGTTTTTTGATTTTTCTAATTAACTTTTTTTATTTTTAACTTTTTTGTTTTTTTTTTTTAGAATTAGTTACATATAAACATATAAGTGTTTTATATTTTTGAAATCACCTCTTAAAACCCTTTATTTTGATACCCCACACAACGGGTTTGGAAGAAAAAAAAAATTTGGTGCCCCACAATGTTTTTTTTTTTTTTGTGGTTTGTTTGCTCTTGACTCTAGTCTAAAAAAAAGCCAGCATTTTTTTATTTTACAATTTTAATGTAGTCAGTGACACTCGCAGGGTTAAGACGAATCATCAAAATCGGCCAACGCGTTTGGTCTGTGGAACGCCACATAGGAACAAACATACATACATATATACATACAAACATACATACATAGACTGATAAACACATTACCTTCCTTCGGCAGTCGGATAAAAAAAATATAGCTTCGGGGACTTTAGTAAAAGAGCCTACTATCCTTTCCTACTATGTGGCGAGTGCCCTACTTTATCCATTGTCTAGTTAATCGTCCACATCACATACGGAGCAGATCACATCAACTGTCACAAGTTTGAAGCCCGCCTCGCGCCGTTGTTGTAATGCATGTAGATCGAGCCAGATAACATTAGTCATAGTTCTGATTCAGCCAATCCGGGTGAGATAACATCGGCTAGGCTAATTGTGCGGCCTTGTATGTTGTTTCTGGTGATCGATATGTATTTATAGGCGTATAGTGTCTGAACGATACATACATGATATACTGATCGTAGAGTACAAATGCAGACTTCCAGAGTCGAAACGATGGTCACCATTCAGAAAATCCGACATCAGTTTTAGGGGTATTGTGTTGCCCATTTACTGGGTTGTAGAGTAAATGTGGAAAATAATTTTATACTTTATGGCTATATAGGTTATAATGTATTAACTATCTGTGCGCAGAATTTCATCCAAAATTAATATTATTTTATTTCAACTAAACCGTATATAGGTACTTTTGAATTTTCAAACAAAATATGAATCTAGTAGCACATTCTCAAGCGCCAGTAGGTCTCTATAGAGAAGAATGTGCAAGAAACTCTACGGACACTCTTTTCCATCAGTTTGAATTACAAGTATGTGGTTACATCATTCTAGTTGAAAAATCCAAATCCATTGTCGTTTTTGCGTGATTGAAACACAAACATACAAACTTTCACATTTATAACATAAGTAGGATTATTGTTGTTCGTAAACCTGTACAAACTAATCAAAAGCGAAGTGCTATTTGTTAAGCTCCGGAAGTGTGTAACGGGTGATGCTAATCTCATTGATTAGCGGTGATTAAGGTTAATTACCATGGTTCCATGTTTCTTATTAATTTTACTAAATTATTTAAATTGGTAGGATTTTTAGTTATAATTCGGTCTAATCACTTTCGTCAATTGTGATAAATAGGCTCTTGAGTTATGCTGCAAAATGTAGAGAAAAACAAAAACTATATGTTTATATGTCACCGGCAGTTTGGAATTAATATTACGCGATTATAAATACTCAATATATTGTGATAATCCGGTGACATAACATCGATTTGTGTTGTGTTTGCTGCGTGAATAAAAAAAAACAAATGTCATAAATTTAATGTCATCAATTTATTTTGAGAGTCTATTTGAAAAGCGCATTCCAATCACAAAACGCGAAAAACAAAAACAACTTTCCTTCATTAGTTGTATCATCAACTTTAATTGTATAGTTTTAATGAGAGAGAGTCTGTCAAACTGGTTCCCTTTAATTATAGAAAAGAATGTAGTTCATTATTGTCGCGAGATAAACTGCCGTAAAAATGGCGGATTGAACGTAAGGCAATGTCGTAAATATTGATTTGACAAATATATCTTGAGACGCGAGAGAGTAATAAAACATGACATCGTGCCTGTGTTTCCATAAGGGACAAGCAGAACTCAATAATAACAAACCAATATAACACTCATTATGATCATCATCAGCCTTTAAATGTGCCCACTGCTGGGACACAGGCCTCCTCTCTATGAGAGAGGGAATGGGCCTTAATCCACCCCGCGGGTACAGTACGGATTAGTGAATGTCACAAGTCTTCGAATTTTTGGTTCTAGGACATGCCGGTGTCCTCACGATATTTTCCTTCACCGTTTTTAGACACAAACACAGTAATATAACACTATATTTGTTTTATTCAAATGAAATGGTGTTCAACCTATTGCCAATAACTGGATATGGATCCAGGCTCCGGCAAACGAATAGGAAATCGCGATAACAATATATACTGAGGAATTCCTAATAAAACTTCTCTAACTTGGAGAGGCAACTTATGGATCAAATCAAATCAAATACGCTCATTTCTGCAGTATGGGTGTCTCTGATTCTGTCACAGTAAGTGGCGTACAAGTGTTAGTAATAAAGGTAACTATTTGGAATGGGATACAAATAAAATATTCCGATTCTGAACCCAGGACGTTAAGCAGTAACTATTTTACCAAAGGGTCATTATTATTTACAAATGTTCTCAATATGACAAATAGTTAACATTCACTTTTGCAATCATCGCCGCATTATATGCCAAGATAAACTGGTCACTGAATGCTAATTTTAATAACATGCCGAAGGAAATTAAGTACTGGTTGGAGTAGAACTCGGCGTGGAGAGATAACAAATATGCAGGCAGTGTGTTTAGATAGCCGAGTGAATTACTTGCATAGATTATCGACCTGTGTAGGATGAACTGATGTGTGGAAAAGCTTAGAAGTAGGCCATCATGAATAAAGAGCAGGAGTTTGCAGTGAATATGCCATTGCATAGATAGCTTATATGCTTCTAATTGAGATGTTAATTCAAAATGTCCAGCAAATGCTGAGTTGATAACCCTTTCGGTATGGGTACGAGGTCATAATTTGATTAAACACTTTCTAAAAAGATAGGCTTGGATGCTGAGTTAGTATCTAGTAGGGCTGATGGGTCATACTGAGCCTACATATTATTATAATGGTTGTATATTGATTATATTCTAGACTTTGTCATGTTGTCAATCTTCGCCATCCTTCTTCTGAAACTGTTACTAATTTTAATAAATTCATTCAGTATTTTCTTTAATGTTTCTCTGTTTATCTTAGGGTCTGTAATACTACCTCGTATAATAACTAGGCAAATAATTTCATACCAATTATGTTCCATTTTAATACATCGTCTGGGAAATAGTGTTAATTTGAAGGTGAAGAAACATATCCTTAGAAACCGGTTACCGCCATGCACAATGCACACAGTTAGTAGTTATGCTCATCTACGATATGAACACCAACAGTTATGCTCTTTACTGGTCAGTGGGACTGGGAACTTCTGCGTATAGTAACAACAGCTTTCACTTCAATATCGGCTCCATACATTAAACGGTTTGATGGTATCATAAATTGTAACTTTATAACAGCAGACGAACCCGAATGAAGTTATTAAAGCGATAATTGTGCTGTGGGTACAACAGCGATACAGTTAATTGAAAGCATTTTTTATAATTACGTTAAAGATGCCTGAGATTAAAGATCAATCGTGTATTTTGTGGAGATAGACAGATAAAGAATGGATAAAAGTTATCAATACTAATAACATCTATACCTACTCTATTACAATATTTAAGTGGTCCCAAGAGAAACTAATGTAATTGTGAATGTGTTAAGGTTTCTGCAGACAGACGTTTTCAAAGAAATAGTTATATATATACGAATGGACCCAATTCTAGAATAACTACTATCTACCTTAATAGGTGGGAGCCTTAATATGTGCCAGTGGGCCATGGTCTGCGGAGAAACGCCGCACAAACACTGCAGATCGGAGCCATCCGAGAACCCAATCAATTCAATTTATTGTATTCAATTTCTATGTAACGCGGTGTGGAAAGCAACTTCTGCATTTTTAAAGATGACAGGTGATAACTAGGCAATGCTATGATAAAGAAAATATAATGCACATTTGCTATCAGACAAGAATGTGGGCAAAAGGATGCCTATCTGCACTTTATAAATATGTTTCAACAATATTTATTGCAGCTCCCTCGATGTCCGTCTTCGATAAAGAAGATGTACTGTATACCTCTGCACCGCTGCTCGAGATACCGCTTAATAAGGCTCTTAAGAAGCCTTAATACCGGCCGAGGACGAGAAAAAATAATGTATCGCTTTATGGATCTTGTGTAAGGCAAGGCTAGGGTGAGAGCGGATAGCGGGACTTATTTTTCAACCGACAGAACATTATAGAAAGAAATACACCTACTGAGAGAAGCAAAAAGAAAACAAAGCGATGGTAAAGTTACGCAAATACATAGATTGGATTTTTCTGAATCCATAATGAATAGGAAGCAAGTAGGTAAGGAAAACATTACATTGAAAGCTTGATCAAGTTATTGAATCGTTGGGAATAGAAAACAACAACGTATACATAATACACTTGCCCTTATCCCATTTAATATTTATTTATTTTTATGTGAATAGGTAACTTCTTCTAGGCAAGCGTGCTCCACCGTCGAACACAGCATGAACAAAACCGAGCCTACAATAGCAATAAAACCAAAAAATATATACATATTTGAAGTTGACGCAACATGTTATCTCCTTCTCCCATACGTCTCCATTAGCTACCTTAGCTGATAGCCAAGTTGATAAGAAATTAAAATCATACTTTTCTCGATAATCTTTGACCCATTTTTTACACGTGTCACGACTGTTAGTTATTGCACGTGTAAACACAGACGGAGGCAGAAAACCTAATCGAGATACTGAAATCAAGGTTAATAGTCTGGAAGGTGTCGTCACGAGACTTGTGTTGTCAATTAAGATGTTTCTTTCTAATCAACGTGTCTTCATTAATTGAATTTTATTATTTATGATTAGATTGGGAAATCCATTAGTAGAGAGAAAACACGTTTCGATGATCCCGATAAACACACTATTTTCAACTATTTCGGATTGGTTGGGTAAAAATCTATGATTGCAGAAAATTTGTCTTTAGATGTTTTGGAGGTTTTAAGAAAAAGCTATTCTTCTATAATAACATCATTACTTATCATCAGGCATAAATATTTATTTATTGGTAAATCGCTAATCACATTCTGTACGACCCCATCCTTGCAATCATAACCAACTTAACTTCAACAAAGAACAAAGCAAACCCACTCTTATGTTGTCACAATAACAACTAATCACATGCAAATGGCACTGCACTTTCTTAATGCACTGCTGATTTATTTTTTATCTCTTTTTGTCGTAAAACATGACAATTTTTGTCCTTTTTCTTCGCAAGACATCGGACACTTGAAAAGTTTTTGCTCAAAGTTATCAAGTTATGGTTATGGCCCTGCACGTAATCAGTAAGGCTGTTAATTTTTATATCAAGACCGAACCCAAAATAATGCCATAAAAACGTTGATTGCACAATACAGTTACTTCTGAGGAAGGAAACTATATTAATAAAATCAAAATCATGTAGCATCAGCTGCTTCTTGTCTCACGGATTTTTTCCGTTTATGTGCAAAGGTCCTTTACTGAATTCTTGACATAAAAATATGGAAGAAAAACAGGTGTATTTAATATTCTCCTTGTTAATAGAGGTAAATCTGGACATCTTGCATTGGAATGAATCAACGACATTAAAACTGTTGGAACGCTGAGGAACAGAAGATGAAATATTTACTATCCGTGATTAAAGTAAGCGATGCCTGAATCTTGACTCTGAAATGACATTAACAAACTGCACTCTCTTATACGTAGACAGGAGTGATTATAATGGCATTTTTTATTATCGGATGTAAATAAAAACTTCAGAATTCACCAATTCACTGATGACGAATTACATATATAACTTACGGTTCTTATACTGCTTATCTATGCAATCGTGTGTGTGAGGCTTCAGGCCCCATGGCCCATTGATTTTAATCAACAAACAGATTGATCCTAAGCTAGCCATTAACGTGAAAATTTACAACAGTACAAGGAATGAACTTTGCCTGCAATATCTTCCTAGCCAGGCTATGGGACAAATGTCTACAAGTAAATACTTACTAAATCCATACAGCGTCACATGTTGTAGGCATTTGTCGTCGATCGCCCGCTATCGGGAATCTAAAGAGGGCCATTCATTACGCGCCGAGTGTCACATTAGTTGCGACTAGCCGCGCCGCTATCGGACCATCGTCTGGTGCATGCACAGACTTAGATGAGGCGGTGCTCAAAGTATTGCGAATTAGTGGATGTTAGTTAGAAGTTTATTGAGGGAGATTGTTGTATCTGGTGCTTTTATTGGAGAGAATTACATTGTCTTATATTCCTCTAAAATACATACAAGCCCCACTTTGCAAGTATCACTATGAAGATGTTTTTCAAATGTGAACCATAGCAGCCTATGATTGTCTCCAGATTACGATGGGCCTTTTGATGAAAATAAAATATACTTATTTTATAACAAGACATTCCGAGTACAACATGGCTGTTTCAATTATTATGGTCAGGAGAAAATTTGCTCATACCAGGAGAGAAAGTTATTTTCATAATCTAATCAGCTGCCTAAAACTTTGAGAACCAGTATTCTAGACAAATACAGATACAAAGGGCAGTACCTTTGATGTACTCCTCGCAAGATACGAGCGTGCAACACGAGCGCGCGATATTGTCGCGCGACATATGCGACCGTGTTGCAGTCTTCGATTGATTAGGATTGCGTTCGAACTGTAGGTGATTGGTCAGTAAATGGGAGTGTCTTGCAGAATGTGTGTGTATAGTTACGCTATTAGATGATTGGAATATGGGCTTGTCCTTGTTGTATACTTAGTTGTGTTAATTTTATCAACATAGATATCAATCTGCGTAACAATGTTTCTTTTCTGAGGTTAGTGTAGGCACAGTGTAGGATACTTTTGCCATCGAGAAAATCGCCCTGATATAACTTTTGTTTCTTACCGCGCTGGCTTTCTATAAAATCATAGATTTCCAAATTTAAATTGAGCCTATTTAAACACGTTCTTCTGACTTCAGTCACGACCAATTTTCATAGGAATGTAATTAGCATTAAATAGTTGCATTAAATACGCCATTTTAGCAAATAAACACAATGAATGCCCGTGATGGCCGTTTATGTTTGCATTCTCTCATTTCCTTTCACAAACCCTTCAATCTTTCAACAGTCGGCTCTCCTTGAAACCCATCGGTAGAATGACGTATTCATTTTAAAACTCCAGCCTCATAAAGCCACTGTCTGCCTTGTAAATGTTGCGTGAAAACGGCCATTAGGCCTCCCGCAGCACTTCATTACTGTCTGAGTGATGGCGACCAGTCGCGGCCTTCAGCGACTAATCACTTTAATTGAATGAGTGATTGAGACCGTTTGTCTGACGTTTGTACAGGAATATGGGTGTGTTTGTGTATTGATTTGGTAATTATTGAGGTATTTGGACAAATTGTTGTATAGTTTGTGTTGAAATATGCATTAAGAATTCGACTGTTTGTGTTGAAAAAGATTGTGGCTAAATAATAACAGCCATACGGGTCGATTTTCAAGGTTAAGTAACGTTTACCAATGTCGTTTTGTGGATGGGTGACCATCTTAACATACCGAGATACCTCTGTGACCGTTGGTCCCGTCTGTCATCTGTAGATCTTTGATAGTCGTCACGGGTAGGCAGAAGCCAGGCAATCTGACAACAGTATTGCTTAGGGGTATCGTGTCCTGTTTACCCAGTTACTGGGTTGTGGAGGTCAGATAGGCAGGGCAGGTTGTTTTAAGTAAAATACTGGTACTCAGCTGCTTCTGGTTAGACTGGAAGCCGGTCCCAATAAAGTTATAAAAAGGCTAGGCAGATTAAATTTAGACTGTTTGTGTTCAGAATATATTTGTAATAAGTTAAATACGCATGTGCCATATTATGATTTCACAAACACCGATAAAAAGATTGCCAATAAATATGAACCTTTCTAGTGAAGAGAGTAATTATAATAAATTCAAAGTAATCTGCCGTCTCCCACCCCCGGAGAGTGGTGGAGGAATCGTGCGCATACATCAAGTCAGTCGCGTCGTGTCGCGATTCCGTGCGACAGATAGTCGCAACGTGCGCAGCGCGCCTACGCAACGTGGGCGGAGATTTAACATGGCGTTTTGAGGGGGTTAACAAATTATTCACTTCAAGTTTAATGTTATTTTGATAAATAATTTACTAGATCCAGTAAATCATACGGGTTTTAATCGTTAGGCCAGGCACAAGAAAAGTAATGATAAAACAAAACATCTGTCGTAAAAGTGTTAGAGAGAATAACCACATGGGTTTAAGTATTTAAAAATCTACCTACCCTCCGAGCATGGCTATTCATAATGTCAACAAAATTAAATATAATAACGAAAGGCGTAAAATCCTCAAAGCCATAAAAATAGAAAATAAATTTTCTTAAGTCTTTAATTAATTGGTCATAAAATAACTAATTAGCTCGTATAATATCCAGGCTATTAACGTCCACTGCTGGCCGTAGGCAACGGGTAATATACGCTTTAGGACACACATCGCTTATACGCGGCGAAATTTTAATGGTTTTCGCTAACGGCGCGTTTGGCTATAAAAATATTTGTTGAGAAGCTTTTAGTTAAAATCCCGCTGAGTACTGAAAATGCCCTACGCATCTTGTTTATGGGTTATGTGGATGCTAATTAAAAGGGCCTCTTAGTTATGTTGCGAAGTGTAACCTTTTACTGACTTGCCGACTGTAACTAAATAAGTACGGTGTCACAAAGGAATTCGCATTCCTTAATTAGTAGAATAAATTGATCCAATCTCGACAAATTAAGGAAGGCGACCAAAGACTAGGAAGTTGATGGTATCTACTATAACTATCTAAAATATTGATCTAACTACTTCACGCATAGATAAACACGTTACATCTTGAAGCATTCCGAATGGAGTTGTCATTAAAAAGCTCATTGGAGTCGCTTCATCGATAAAATCGTTCCATTCTATTACACATTGTGGACTCTCGCCGAGTTAATCGTAGGCTACTTACACGGCTGCGATTATCTGTCGAACGCGATCGCGCGGCTTTCTGTCGCATCGTGTGACGATGCCCTAATTCCTTCTGATGTGATATAGAGATATTGTGTAGTTTGTGTGACTTTTATTTTTTAAATTATGTTTTTTTTGGTTATTAGATTTTATCGTTCTGATTGAGCTATTAGAAACGGTTTGGCTACCGTTTTCTTAAGTTTGGTTTGGTTCTCAGGCTTGAGAATGTTTATTAGAAAACATCGGTGCATTAGGCTTACTTTATTAGACTGAAGATGTCATTGAAATAACTGAAAGCCTCTTAATAAGTCTTAGTTGGAATTTTAATTATGCTAAGCTTATTTAATTCCAAGTTTAGCTTCACGCCAGAACAGCTGCATAAGTTGTATCAAGCGCAAGATCGATCTTGCATGGAGTACTGTTCTCATCTTTGGGACGGATCTGCCAAATATCAGTTTGATGCACTAGAGTCGATCGAAAAATGGGCCAAGAGGCAATGAGGCACTGGTGGATTCAAAGCTCCTGAGCCTAGAACATCGTCGTCGAGTTGCCAGCTTGTCGATTTTTTCGGTTACATTTCGGGGAGTATGCCATGGAATTGCACGATCTAATTCCGCCAAGCCCGTTTCTCAAGACGTACCGCGATGCGCCATCGGTTAATGGTGGACATCCCACCCATACGCACTAAACGTTTTGTAAATACTTTCATTATGCGTACAGCTAAGGAGTGGAATTGCCTGCCGGAGTCTGTATTTCCCGATAGCTACAATCTCGGAGTCTTTAAGTCAAGAGTGAATAGGTTACTTCTAGGCAAGCGTGCTACACCTTCGACCACATCATCACTTACCATCAGGTGAGATAGTGGTCAAGCGCAAGCATATCTACAATAAAAAAAAATAGATATTCGGCAAAAGTTTGCTCAAGTGAAGCAGTTTATGTAATATGACCACTGTTTAATTCGGTAAAAGCTTTCCAATATCTAGCAAGGGATAAATATATTATTTTTTGTGGATTGATGGTTTCTTTTCTCTACGGTACTATTCTTTATTACTTACTAGCCTAGCTTCATCCCGCGGCTTCGTCCGGATGAATAGTTTTTTAATCCGTTCAACAGTTGAGGGGTCGTTGATTGACAAACATACAGGCATTCACATTATATTACTAGGATTCATGTTGCACATTTAAACCCTCTATAACCATCAGATCACTGACCCATTTCGCTCGACTTGCACCTTGCACCGGTGCATAAGGGTCGGAACGGAACACATTTGTTAATTCGATGTCAGCACGTGTTCGTGTAGTACCGCGTATAGTATTGTGGGACGTGTGGCACCTGTCACTGAGTTGATCGACCTTACTTATTTGACGGGTTGTCGATTGTTATTACGGAGTAGGATTCTATGTTACTTCTATAGTATCTATAACCGTGACAATCTAAGAAGTCCGATGACGTTTAGCATTTTACAAGCCGCGATAACTTTGTACAAACGTCGACGAAAAATCAAATTCATAATAATAATACTAATGTATTACTATGTTACCCATATACTAAAACAACGAGTATCATTCGTAAGCATCGAGTTTAACTGATATAATGTATTTATATAGCTGTCAAATCCGACTTCTTAGATTTTCACGACTACAAAGCGTATTTTCCAAAGAGACTAAAATATTTTTACCTATGCAATTTATTTTAAACTAGCTGTCCCACGCGGCTTCGCTCCCGTCAACTGGCTACCTACTTACCCATCGACCCTACCTACCTTACCCTACCTACCCTACCCTACATACATGATTGTTGCGTAATTTAATCCGTTTACGCAGCGCACGCAACGGAAGCCCTCAAAAAGGCCTCAACATTTTCATTTATGCTCCGCTCCTATTGGTCGTAGCGTGATGTTATATAGCCTATAACCTTCCTCGATAAATGGACTATCCAACACAAAAAGAATTTTTCAATTCCAACCAGTAGTTCCTGAGATTAGCGCGTTCAAATAAACAAACAAACTTTCACTCTTCAGCTTTATTAGATAACATTTTGGCAATGGCAAGATTTTTCTCCTTTCATGTATGTAATAACATTTTCTTGTTATTTCTCACGGAGTCACCTCCAAATAACACATGAGAAATAACGAGCAAATGTTATTCGTGCTGTGGTGAAAATATGGGCCAGTTATTTATGTTGCCATCGAAGCCAATATAGTTTAATAATGTTAAGCCCGGGGTAGATTCTTTAGGATATAGACATACCTGCATAGTTAAAAATTATCTTGGAGACCCTTTAATATACCCAATTGCCACTACCATACCTCTTTTTAATCTCAAAGACCTTGACATTTGCGCAGATACTGAAATAACCTACAAAGTCAACATCTTACTCGTAAGAGCTTACCAACGTAATATTTTTATTAAACGTCGCTGATCGCATTAGGCCGTGGACACACGCACCGCGCGTCGGATCGCGTCTGTCGTCGCGTCGAGTCGCGACTAATGTAATGGTGTGGATTAAGCCTTACGGAGCAGCTGGAAGGGTTTATGTCAGGTATGCTGTAGGGATGTCACTGATGAAATTTTTTGTGGATTCTGCGTTTGACAGCTTTTTCGGGCGCTTGAGTTGTGAGCTGATGGATTTGTGTTTTAAATTTTGGGTTCGTTCTGTTCTGGTAGTGGAGAAATATCTGTATTGTTAAATACATTTTCAATTAATGAAAGTTCGATATAGCTGATATGGCAACATATTTTTTTTCCAATACTTAAACTTACAAATGATTAATAAAAAAACAACGCCTCTACGTTATTTTTTAATTAATTATCACTGAAACATTAAGTAGGATAGCTGATGTGTCTAACCGAAACTTAATTGTTTTACCAGTGTTTCCCAGGGCTATCGTGTTATGATTTGTAGATAAGCAGTCGTTCCATGGAAGATACTGGTATCCTGTTGTATCCGGTTTTACTGGCAGCCGATTCCAATGTAGTTGGGAAATGGATTGGCAGATTGATTAACTTTTTTAGAGAGCAGTATTGTTTTAGGGCTTGTAATTAAATTAATTTCTTTGTCTTTTATAGCTTTCAAGGGGTTTTATACTGCTTGACATCCCTGTACGGATTCCTGGATAGCCCTGTGTACAATATCAATTTACCGCATAAATGTATATTTTATCTGTAATGGCGGCTTGGACTCAATGGTTTTATGTAGGCCGGTATGCCAACATTAAACTTTTATTGGTCGTGTCGTGCATTTACAGTGATTCCATAAAGAAGTATTTATTCTAGTCGTGAAACATCCTATAATTACACCTTGCCAACAGGCAAGGTGTAATTATAGGTTTAACTTTTGGGTTCATAGAAATATGGATTTTCCTTTTAATTGCTGTGCTAGAACAATTCTCGGGGAAAATTCTTTTTGTAAGAATAAGGTTGGTTTCTTTACCATCATACCGTAATTTCTATACAAATTACGATAAAAATACACACATCAACACGGTCTAGGGATATTTCATAGTAAATTAAATAACTCGAAAAGTACTGGCCGCATTGGAATCTTTTATACACCGATTTGTTTGTAATTTATCTCAGACTAATTCCAAATTCAAATTTTTGAAAATTCTTTTGTTTCGGTGGCATAAAAATGTCTTGATGTGTAGGAGAGGGAATTTTCATTTGTGCGAAATTTAGAAAACAATACGAATTACGTTTAGTTACAGTTTTTTTTCATTTTTAAACGAAAGATAAAGTTAAAATTGAGGTATTGTAGCCATGCAACGCCAACATTTGACGAGGGCGGAGATGTTACGAGCTGTGGGAATGCTGGAAGCTGGGTCTGTTCAGCGTAATGTTGCTGAGGCCATAGGGACCCACCAAAATGTAATTTCAAGATTGTGGACACGCTATCGTGCCACAGGTGAAGTAGCGGAGAGGCACCGGGGGCCAAGTCGCATCACTACCCCAGACAAGACCGATTTTTGCAAATTACTGCGCGAGCTCAACCAAATACAACGGCGACTCAATTGGTCCAAAGGCTGCGAGTGGAACACCAAGTGCTTGTGAGTGACCAAACTGTAAGAAGGCGACTGCATGAAAGCAATCTACGCTCTCGTAGACCACTCCGGGTCCCACCTTTACGGAGAGGCAATCGTGGACGACGATTAGAATGGGTTCGGAACCACGTGGACTGGGGCCGTGAGCAATGGTCCAATGTGCTGTTCACGGATGAATCCAGGTTCGGCTTCTATCCAGATTCACGAAGGACGCGTGTTTGGCGAGTTCCTGGACGATGGAGCCGTCTTCAGAACCCTCAGGAAGTTCACCCATACCAAGGAGGAACAATTATGGTTTGGGCAGGAATTCGTCTTGGAGGACGGACGGATCTCGTTTGGGTGCGGGGCAATATGACGGCAGAACGATATGTCCAACATGTGCTGGGGCCCGTAATCTTGCCCCACAGAACACAAATGGGGCAAGATTTCCTGCTCATGCACGACAATGCTCGGGCACACACGGCGAGAACGGTAGCTTGGTTATGTTAGGGCCTTAGACTGGCCTGCTCAATCGCCAGATCTAAATCCCATTGAGCATGCGTGGGATATGCTGCAAAGAAGAGCTCTGAAGGAAGTTCCTGAAAATCTGGCTACAGAAGATCAACTTTTTGCGCACCTCAGAAGGACATGGGACAATATTCCGCAGCAAGACATTGACAACCTTGTTCTGAGCATGCCGAATCGTTGCCGATGTGTTATGAACATCATGGGCACTTTCTCAGACTACTAACTTCAAGTTTATAAACACAAATTAAATGATTTTTCTATTTTTTTCAGTTTTTACTCATAAATTAAAAGTTAATTCATATACGGTTTCCGTCTATGCTTCATTTTTTTCCATAAAATCCTGAAATTTTAATCGAAGTACCTTAACCATTATTAAAAAATGGTAGAATATTAAATAACGTATCTTTTAAATATATACATGTCATATAAATAATTAACAAATTGATAGTAATTCGCTTTTTTTAAAATATCCCTAGACCGTGTTGATGTGTTTATATAGCATATTTTTAAGCTTGAATAAGGTTACGTAATTGCTACAGAGCCTAACAACTAACATCATCTGTTCTATGGACTGTTAAAACACAATTAAAAAAAGATCTGTCAAATCTGACAACGTCATGCGTCACGCTAATGATGGCAACGAATGGCGGTCAACAAGTCGTCGTGCCTTACTGTCACAATAGATTTGAAAACACCTTTATCTATATCAGGCCATTAAAGGATTTGTCTGTCAACTTCAAAGTACAATTAGGGCCACTTAGGAAAGATTACTACCTACTCAGAGTCAGAGATACCGGTTATTAACAATATTGGGTGATACTAAAATGTCTGTGACAGCCCACTAAGAGAGATGAGAAGGTAAATGCTGGTCAAGAATATACCTTGTTTTAGTGTATGCGACGTAATAGTATGAGCAAAGCAAAACTATTTCTTATAGTATTTTGTTTTTTTAATCAGCTTCTGCTCTAAGTTCTTCAACAATCGATATAGCATTTTTTCCAATGATTCACAACCTAAATGAAATGTAATAACTTTTTTATGATCTCCTGCCTCAGTCGCGTGCATGCGTGCAATCCTTTACAAGAAAAAGTTACTTACAGCTTCATACCTATTTCATCTGATATCAGATCGGCTATTAAAAATATTATTAAAAGAAATAACAAACTTATAAGCGGTCTCCTTCGAGATAAGGCTGTATACAAAACGCCGCTGCTTTAAAAAAAGTAAAAATGAAAATGGCGTAATGCTCGGATGTCGTGGCGGGAGCCCGCGGCACAGGGTTGCCAGTGAATAAAATATATGTGATTAATAATTAATCTCCCTTCGTAATGAAATAGTAAAGCCGTCTCAGATATGAATTATTATAAAATTATCAGTGTTGTAAAGAGGCGGTAAAATTATAAAAATATTGGGTACTTAATGGGACGAGAGTCTTTGGAGCCTAGGTAACCTGTTCCCATAATCCTACTTACCTAAGCCTGGAAGTTTTAATGATTTTTATTTAAATATTATGTGGCTTTTGGCAGTCAAAGTGTTCCCTGACAAAAATATGCCCCTTTTATAGATAAGTATCAGTTATTTAACTTAACACCCATTTCTATAAAATAAGTTTAGCATCCACTCCTTGGTGGGGCCCTACGCGATGGCATCTTATAATTGAGAGGTGTGCGGTAGTGACGCGCTTTCGTGCGCGCGCGCAGCGGCCAGGTAATGATCACTGTCTTACACTAGCCTTTCTGGGTTATTTTATTTTACAGACCCTTCGATAAAGAAAAGATAGATAGGTGATATTGATAATGAAAGTTCTTGTTGCAGCGACAAAATGTATTACGATCAAGAAAAAGGCTTATTTCTGTACCCAAAATTGCAACAGTTTTTTCCCCACACTAGGAATATCTCCTGTTTCGTGGATGCGTTCACATACATTAAAACTCACATACACAAACAGCCAGACCCGGAACACCCGGATCTATAGGCTATACAAATGTTTTTTTCGTCACTCAGATTTGACAAAAAACCGGACAAGTGCGATTTGGACTCGCGCACGAAGGGTTCCGTACCGTTATCGCAAAAAACGGCACAAAAACACGTTTATTGTATTGGAGCCCCACTTTAACATTTATTTTATTCTGTTTTTAGTATTTGTTATTATAGCGGCAACAGAAATACTTCACCTGTGAAATTAATTAATTTCTACTGTCTAGCTATCACGGTTCATGAGATACAGCCTGCTGACGGACAGATAGATGGACCGCGGAGTCTTAGTAATAGGGTCCCGTTTTTACCGTTTGGGTACGGAATCCTAATAAAGATACGCTTTCAGAAATTGGGGTATCCTATTGACGTCATCACCAGACGTTCTTATTCTTTGCTTAAAGTGGGTCAAGTTACCGAGTGGGCACAAATATTTGATCGGGACACTCCCTTCGTTCCAATTCCAATTCTAAGCATAAGTGTTGGTACACTCAATTTGAGTATGCTGTGACCTACCTTTGTTACACAAAAAAAAAACTGTAGAGTAAGGTAGGCATACAAACGTCAAGGGTTAATGTGGACCACTGCAGCCTTACTATGACGTGTTAAAGTATCATAGCTCCAGTGTGAGAGAGTAGGAGCTATATAGGACGAATAGTACAATCCCTTACGGATTATTGTAGTGATCAATGGTCCACGTTGACCCTAGTTCGAAAAATCTTGCACCGGAAGATGCGTTTTTCCAGCAGTGGATGCGGGTTTATAGTAACCAGTCCTTTTAGAATTTACTTTGAAAGACATTCTATATCTTTAAAAGAGCTAGCTGTATCTAAAATCTACGACTTTAAAGTGCTCTTCCAAAAGTAGCAAGTAACCACAGTTACTGGATCAGCCCATCTTATCTTATTGGGCCCACCCCCAGGCGATGGCATCCCGTAATTGAGAGGTGCGCAAGCGCCTTACTCACTGCTCGAGAGCTCACCGTGAGCTGTGGTAATAAGCGATTACTCGATTACCACCGTTTTGGCGTTATAAGTATTCTGTTTTTCTCTATAAAGCTGCGAGAACGTGGATGTTTAATAATACCATAAGCTATTAGAGCAAGGTTGTTTCCATTGTGCCTAAGGGACAGATTTATATGACTTGTATTCTTGTGTCCCTTAGAAATAACCTAGTAGTATGGTAGGTCCCAAGGCCTTGATTCCTTGAATCTGGTACTATTTTAGTAAATTCGTTTCATATTATCATGTAGACGGAACAGTCCGCCGTCATGATGATTGACATCTTGATTCTAGCCTGCACACAGCCTAGCCTACTCATTAGATTTGCCACTTAAATCCTCATTAAAAATTATTAAAATTAAACATACAAGGACCCTCAGTACTCATTTAAATGATGGTAAGCTGCAATTACGATGAAAGCTTGATCGCGTGGTTCTATAGAAGGTTGCGTGCGTCTGCGCACAGCATCCGTCGAGTCCTTTCTCGTAAGACGACGGATGAGTGTGCGGTTTTGTTAAATGTTCCAAGTTTAGGGTTCCGTATTCAACAAGGAAACCTTATAGTTTCGCCATGTCCGCCTGTTCGTCCGCAGCTTAGCTCAGAGACTCTTATTTCTAGAAAGCTATAATTTGGCATGGATATTAAGCACGCCGACAAAGTGGGGATGAAAAATCCTATACCCCCTTAAAGTGGGGATGTCTTTTTTTAGTCTATCCCATGTTGTGGGATATCGCTAAATAGGCCATTAATAAATAATAAGGGTTTGTCAAAAATATTTTTGGATTCCGGGCTCCGTTTGCGTAATATTAAGCATTAAATTGCAAATTTTTAGGGTTCCGTACCTCAAAAGGTAAAAAAGGAACCTTTATAAGATCACTTTCTTGTCCGTCTGTCTGTCTGTCCGTGTGTCACCACCGATTTTCTCAGGAACGGGTGGATCTAGCAAGTTGAAATTTATACCAGATACAGAGATCTATAGTCCCTATAAGGTGTATAAAAACCAAGGCCCTGAGTCACCGCGATAAAAAGATATAAGCAAATTTACTTTTTCGCGAAAACTTGTAAGTACCATAATTTACCTTAATTTTCAACTTTTTTATTTTTACGTATTTGTCCTGTACTTGTTCTATAAGACCTTGCTTTTAACCAAAATTGACAATTCTAGGTCAACCGGAAGTACCCTATAGGTTTTGGGTCGAAAACCTATATGGTAGTTCCCGTTGACCTAGAATCACGAAATTTGGCAAAAAGTAAGGTCCTTACAGCACAAATACAGGCAAAATTCCAAAAAAATTAGAAAGTCGAAAATTAAGGTAATTTATGGTACTTACAAGTTTTCGCGAAAAAGTAAATTTGCTTATATCTTTTTATCGCTTGCTAGATTTACACGTTCCTGAGAAAATCGGTGGTGACACACTTTCAAGTTTTCGCGAAAATCTAGATTTGCCTATATCTTTAAAACTTAGCCACCTAACCTATTTTATTATGGCGTTAAAATTCAAATCCTAAATCTTTATTTCGAGCGAAGACTCTTGAAGGGTTAGTAACAATGTGATAGCATTTAAACTAAGTATTACTAAACAACACGATACGGTGACATTACATATGTGAAAGCAGTGAACTACGTATATATACGAACAGTCCACTCTGTCAGCAATCATTTCAGAACCCTGTTAGAGCTGTCCATAACTCGGGCCATCATTGATGTTACGCGCTTGCGCATTATCGCGTGAAAACAAACTCGCCGCCGCAAACATCCCTGACGCACTACATTGCCAAGGCAACTCCATCAGTTTTGTGAACGCGTTATCATACTGGACACGAAGGGCTCCATACGACGCCCGTGAATACTTATCCCACAGGCTGCAAGTGCAGAAGGTGGTTCAGAATGCTCTTAAGAGCGTCACCTTTATTTCTGCAGTACAATGTGCAAACCTGCGAGCTATCATATTCGCACGCTTGGAAAGAGCCCTTCGTTCCCTTTCAATGTCAGCATTGCTCTTTAAAGCTTATTATTGATACAGACACCGTCAGTATGACAACTGAAATGTTGACTGCTAAGCGCCTCAATCAGGGCTTTCATATACAAATTGAAGAGGGCAGGGGAGGTCAATCCCCCCTGTCTCACTCCACACTCCAATTGATAAGGCTCCGACAGCACACCCGCCCACCGAACTCTGTTGATCTGGCTTCCATATCAATGCCTGAAGATACTTATAAGCACGATAGGCAAGCTTATAGGTTCAAGTTTCCTTCATAATTTATCAAAATCATAATATATCAAATCAGGAACCGCGAAAATCACGCTTTGAATGCTTAGAGGCAATTATGTCCATCTTTATCTGTATCTTTGTTTGTATAATGGGTAGGTACGGAACCCTCGGCGCACGAGTTTGGCTCGCACTTAGCCGGTTTTTGTTAAAGTCAAGTATTATTCGGGTATTATTATATTAGATATTTTAATTTTATTGTGGTTTATTCAATTTGCAATCCTAAAGAAATCTCTCTGAATCTATATAAAGTTTAATAGGAGTATAAAATAATCATAAGTGCGATTCTGTTTCCAAGTGAAGATATCAAAACACTCATTATCTCTAATTTTCCGTAAATACAAAAACATTAAAACTGATAGTTTGAGGTTGTAGGATGCCAATATGCCATGGTTCGGGAGGCAAATAAGAATGGAGTCGGGGTCTCAGGTTCGTATCCCACGGATTGCAAATATTTTTGTGTTTATTGTTGAATCGCACGTTATTAAGAGTATTTTTTTGCGTGTAATTATAACTATACCGGCATTATTATATTGGGCATTAAAATTGTATTTTTATTTATTGAAGTGACAACTTAAAATTCATTTCAGTGATAGATTCGAGAACGAAACAATATGTTTGGGATATGGTTTTCGACTTTGTATGATTATAATAATGTGCGTTAAAAATCACAAAAAGGGAGTCAAATCGTCTACTGCAGTGTGGTGGAGGAACATATTCCTCCGTTTCCGTTGCCTCGAGTTGAGGACTTCTTCACATGTCGACTGGTCACCACGCAGTCTCCACAGGTTAGCCGGCTCGGCCACATTGCCCTCAGTGGGAGTTCCTCTCGGGTTGCAGACGCAAGCTGCTCACAGGATTCACAATAGCTGCAGCACTCAGCGTATTGCTTCAACGAGGGGCGGGTTTAGCACAGCCCCACCCCTGAACACTGTCTTACTAAGTAGACACGGACCCCCATACAACACGCGCGAAGTATCGTACCGGTGTTACGTAGCGTGATAACTTTGATAGCGCGATGCAGGACGCTATTGTTCGGAATGTAGAGAGCGAGAAAGGAACTCGGGGACACTCAGGGTCTCAGGTTCGCATCCCAAGGATTGCAAATGTTTTTGTGTTTTACCGTTGCCGCACACGTTTATTTTTTGTATGTTTCTGTATGTATAATATAAAAGAAGAAATATTACTATACCGGGATTATTATATTGCATATTTTAACTTTATTTTTCAAATTTACAATCTAAAAGATTCCTCTGAATTTATTCAATGTTTAACTGAAGAACAAATCAATAAGTGCGATCCTGTTTCCTCCCATGATTCAAGTGATGATTTCAAAACACTCATTATCTCTCATTTCCTCTAATTACAAAAATAAATTAATTTCAGATGGTCCGAACAAAAAATATGTTCAATTTTAATATTATCTATCTATGGATGTGTACACTTACTCGTAAAGATGGTTTCCATTGAAATTGACGTTACGGTAAACGAGGCAACATTGTCTCATGGATATTTAATTAATAATTTTGATTGTATCTCGTCAAATAATTGAATATTATTTTGTCTTTGCTTATTTATGTGAATAAATACAAACTTCTAATAACCAATTTTGGTTGTAAGCGGTTAAACACATTACAAACACACAAGAAAAACCGTTCCTTAACTGGCAAGATTTTATGACTTTAAGCAAGTCAATAGAAAAATACGGTATTCATTTATGGATTAGAAAAACAATAAATTAAGCCTAGCTCTAAAGATACAGCTAACTGTTTAATTTACACAAGGTTTAAGTCGCGGATATGAATCTATGAAGTATAACGCAAGTATCTCCGTCTTTATGAAAACGAAGCGTGCCGATCTTTCACACACAATTATTTTAAAGTTACTTAAGAAAGGAAATGTTTTTATTGTCTCTGCCAAGTATTTTGTAGAGTTATTACAAATCATACAATGAGCATTTTTCTACATTTTGGTTGATGTCCGGTGGCGGTAAAGTTTTTTTTTAAAATTGTATACTAGCTTCTGCCCGCGGCTTTGTCCGCGTAAAAAGTGTTTTATCATCCCAAGAGCGATTTTTGACACGCGAAGTACACACATTCGCGTCATCTGCTAAGATTTATTTATGTAGTTTAAGTCATTCAGAAATGTATTTAACATAAATTACAATGCAGAATCAGAACCCGTTTCGTGATTGTTCGCCGCGAGTCAATGGACACTCGCCTTCCCCTTCATCAATCATGGCTGCCGAGGGCCGACATATGAACTTATTTCATTTCTAATTCTATACTAATCAATATTAATGCCGGCATCATCTGTGCATATTAATTTAAATTCATAAGACTTGTTACTTTGGAAGTTATTTGAGATCAATGGGAGGTAATGGATTACAAGTGTAAGAAGATTTGGAACATGGAAACAAGATTCTTTAGTAATAGAGGTCGGCGTAACATAATATGACGCCTGTATTCTCCGTAAGGGAAGGCAGAGATGTACTAAAAGTACAACCAGTTAAGTTCAAGTCCCATGTTATGGGGACAATTGCCATCAATTGGGAAAATCATAAATCCAGACTGCGGCAGCCTAATTGCGCGGTGTAACCCATCACATAGACGGAAATCCACATCGATCTTTCATCTCGCATGTGATTCGACAATTGCTTATACTCTTTCATGGGGTCAAACTATTTGCCTTGCCGAATTCTATTACGCAATCAGGCTGCGGGTTGCTACTGAGAAACTTCAGATGGAAAACGCAATAAAAAA
Organism: Orthosia cruda; assembly: GCA_964057195.1. Classification (NCBI taxonomy): domain Eukaryota; kingdom Metazoa; phylum Arthropoda; class Insecta; order Lepidoptera; family Noctuidae; genus Orthosia; species Orthosia cruda. Next base: position 42,490,049 of record OZ059835.1, read on the forward strand.
TATTATATAACGCAATTAAAATTCAACGACCCGGGTTTTGAACCTGGGACCTCAAGTTCAGTATACAGTAACACTTGCGACTAGTAATGTACCACCGTGCGAGTCTGAACCCTAACCAGATCTCAAAAAGAGACGGTACTCTTCCTTCACAATTATTTAAAAAAAATGAAAAGTCTTTCATAGTTATGAAATATTTTCGCCCGTTTTTTTCACATTAGTCTTCATGTAAGTTGTTTGGATGCGAATTTAAATTCATGTTTGCAAAAGTATTCAGCTATAATTATATTTTTCTCGTGTTTACAGGTTTGCCATTGAATATTATGTTAATTTTAATTGAAGTTTTGCAAGCGCAATCATTTACTTACTGTGAAGAAAATTGTATTCGTTGAAAGGTTTACAATTTGTTTATTTATATTATTTTCTGTGGTCACTATAGTATTACTTACGAAGCTCGTTCATCGCGTTTACTCACCTGAAACAATAAAATGTATTAATTAATAGATGAACATTACTAATAGGAGCTACAGCTGGTATGAATGTGTCTAACTAAGGTATAGATACGTTATAATCTTCATCTTCCTGGCCTTGTCCCGTATTATCTGTTACTCCCCTTTTCTTACATTCATTATATACATATTATAATCCTTATATCTTATATAAATACTCATCACATAATTAAGAAAAACAAGACTTAAAAATAAATCAGAAAATAACTAAAAGAACACGAAAAGCGTTCCACACTGCAAATCAAATTATGAATTATGTTATAGGAAAATGTAAGTATTTATTTGTCTTCGCCAATTATAACTTGTTTGACAACAAAACTGCTGAAGTAGCCAGATAATAAATCTACTAAGTATTCGAATCCTATGAATATAATAACCATTATTCAACAAAAAGAAACATCCTGTCGATATGAATCACTGGCCATAGAGCATATCTGTGATATATTTACACTATTGAATTACCATATTTCATAATGACCACGATATTTCACCACCTTTATGTTGTTGACCCATACACATTCCTACATGATGGAGTCAAATACCACATGGGACCAAAAAATGTATCCGTATAAATGGTGGCTATTAACATTCATAATTAATTTAATCATAACTTTTGTCAGTACATTTATAAAGTATTAATTGATATATTTAATTACGTGGTGATTGCTTGGGGTATGTTAAATCCTTGTGTCTGTGGTCCACAGGTGGTCTCAGGGGTTGGTCCGGGTAAGATATGATTGTCATTATACTTAATCTTTACTTTTATGTAAATTAAATGGTGGAGCCTACATATTTCTTTAATATAATTTAATATTTGGTAGAACCCTTCATTAGGATAACTAAGCTCGAAATATTCTTGATTTCCTTGCTTTCTTTAAGGACGCTGTTACATTTTCGACGAACTCAAATTTAGGTATCTAGTAGCACACAACAACATTACGCGCACGCACTCATTGAAACTACTGAGCGCTCGATTTTATACATCACTCAAATAATATTGGTCCTTGTTATTATTTTTTAATTTTATTGAAGTTGATTCAGGAAGGTTAGTTGGCACTTTGAAAATGCATTTGGTAACTGTTACTAACCGTCGTCGTAAAAAGTAGGTTATTATTTTCAACCGACTTCAATAAAAGGAGGTGCTTTATCTATTCGACCCGTATGTATCCGCGATTTTCTTTAAAACAACTTATCCGATACTATCGGGTTTACGTCGATTAATGTATGTGTTTTCAGGGAAGGTTTTATTGTATAATATATTAGGATATGATAAAGATCTTCGGAGATAGACAATGGAACTCTTCAATAACAAATAGCAAATGATCTGCGATTAGTGTGATCGTATAGTTATGTTTTGTTTTCACCATACCATAATATAAAATCACGCTTGTACATTTTTAGGGGGTTAACAGATTTATTTAGTATACCTACCCAATATGGGGTACCAACAAAAACTAAAAAGAGAAATATAATAACTTTTCCGTGTCGAAAAACGAAAAACAATAGATACCGACACCGACATTCGAAAAGAGAATTAGCTTTCACTTTGTTGTAGTAAGTAGGTATTTTTAAAAATAAGCAACGTAAAATAAGTACATACCTAAAACGAAATAATTTCCGGTCACAAGAATTAAAAACCGGCCAGGTGCGAGTCGGACTCGCGCACGACGGGTTCCCTACCATTATTGCAAAAAACGGCAAAAAAAAACACGTTTTTTGTATGGGAGCCCCAATATTTATTTTATTCTGTTTTAGTATTTGTTGTTATAGCGGCAACAGAAATACATCATCTGTGAAAATTTCAACTGCCTAGCTATCACGGTTCATGAGATACAGCCTGGTGACAGACAGACAGACGGACCGCGGAGTCTTAGTAATAGGGGCAACCCTAAAAATTACTTCAACATTTTGCATTACATATTATATATACATATTATATAAAATATTATCATCAAAATTTTTTGGAGTATTACATAATGAGCATCAGCTAATGACATACTACCCAAAAACCATGAAAATGTCACCCATGACGAAAAGATGTCAAATTTTCGTCGGCGCCGTCTTGTATTTTGGTTTTGACCCCGTATTCGATATGAGCGACCCCAAAATCCATGACAATGACACCCATGATGCAAAGATGTCAAATTTTACGTCGGCGCCATCTTGTATTTTGGTTTTGACCCCATATTGGATATAAGCGACGCCTAAAACCATTAAAATGACACCCATATCGAAAAGCGGTCAAATTTTCGTCGGCGCCATCTTGTATTTTGGTTTTGACCCCATATTCGATATAAGCGATCCCAAAAAACATGACAATGACACCTGTAACGAAAAGATGCCAAATTTTCGTCGCCGCCTTCTTGTATTTTGGTTTGACCCCGTATTCGTCATACATACATACATACACACCGGTTCAAATCATAAATCTCCTCCCACCCATCCACTTCTAACCTTCACCGCCGCCAGCTTAACCTTACCCATCCAAATCCTAACCAGCTCTTAGTAAAAGAGCTGCTTAAACCCACCCATCCATTTCTCAACCTTGTCAATAACTGCTTAACAATACCTATCAAAATCCCGATCATACGCAACATAATTTCTAAATCACATTCTAATAATAAAAGGAAACTCAAACTTAATTTTATTTCGGTCCGGTAAAATATCAACTCCTTTCGATCACGACATACGACTCACGCATGCACACTACAATCTTTTCTATTACTTTTATCGTATTTATTTTTTGCAAAAAAGCGATACGCTCGTCCTTCCACGAGCGCTTCTGAGCGCGGAATGATAAGCTTCTAGTGCAAAATGTATGAAGAAGTCGGCAAGTCTTTTTATTTTAGCTAATAATTAAAATATATATTGATTTGGGTAAAAAATAATTATCTGAACCTGTAAAGGACTATATATACCGCAATTTTTTTATAATTTTGAAGATAAAAAATGCTGTAAAATTAACTAAACTGGGACCTATTCGGACCCTACTTTTTTAATATTTTTGCGATTATCGTGATGGGCAAAACGTATTTGTGCGAAAATTTTGTATGATGTCATGCAATTTTTCTGATGCCAATCTGGAGCTGAATATATTATCTTTAAATTAAGACCATGATATCTTCACATCTGTGATTGTATATACATTAAAATTGTACCTGAAAAGCACTGTTATTTGTAGAAAAATGTAATAGCGTCCTTAATTAGACAACTTTCTATGAACGGAGCCAGATACTTTACAAAGTGGATAGATTTAGATACAGTTAGTAGTTCCACTGTCTACAGACCTCAATCAAAGGACCACACATGACGAATAGAAAGTGAACCCACTCAAAAACAAGCTTTTATATTAGCTATTATTATTATCATTTAATGCAAACCTATCCTATCAATAATAATAAAAAAAATCTTTTATTTGCATTATAACGAGACACAAAGGTGTGCGCGAATTTTTAGGTCTCATTTAATTTCAGGTCAATCGAAAACTATTATTATACACAGACTATACTATGATTACACACAGACATCGGCAGATTTGAAACTAAATATAAGCTTGTAAAATCTAAGTAATTTACAAAAACCTTAAAGCTTCATGGTGTTGGAAGTTTCAATCAGTGGCTCATAAATGTCCCTTATAATTGGTTGAGCCAAAAGAACAAAGAACTCATTCTAAGCAGTGTCCGTTACGAACCCTACCTTAAAATTGACTCACGCCTGGCTGACTCCGGAGCCCGGATGGACTGGGATTCCAATCAAACATGAAGGAAGCGCGGGATGGGGCTCGGCAGTCGTCATAATGTACAGTTTTTATTGGCCGAAATGTAGTCCACTTCCGTCTATGAACAGCGAATATTAAATGGTTGACTGGTTCTCGAATTCTCGATTCTTAAATCAGTAGATACTTTAGAAGGTTCAGAAACTATTTTAATTTTAAAAGTAAGTTGCTTTCATTGGGCCTATGATTTATCTGGGATCAAAACTGATGTCATCTCCGAAGTGAACTCTGTTATAAAAGCCTTATAGAACTAATAAGCCATCTTAGTCCTCGAAGTGCACCAAATGAAGCGCATCAAAAGTATTCCTCAAAACACAGCAACAATGTAACATATAGAAGAGCAAAGGTGCTTAGCTAATTTCTACATGCTACATCTAGAGAAGAAAATCAAAGAATTGTTTGCATGTTTATACGTTAATGGGGCCAACATTTTTTAGTATGCAATAGTTTCTTCTACATTTCTTCAATCTAAGACACTACTTAAAGCAATAAAAATACCGGTTTTGACAGCACTATGACAAGTTATAAAAAGAAATCCCCGTAAAGCAATAATGTCACAATCTCCCTATCCTATCAACAAGCCTGTATAGTATACCTGTACCTGCGTCAGAGCGACCTGTAACCCGGCACGTGCCTGCTTACCTATCGCACGTGTATCTATCTATCTATCAATAGTGCCGGCCTACGCAAGTTGTCAGGGGAATATCGTTAGCAGCTCCGCCTGTAATGATCCGCAAACAGGAGGCATTGTTCTTACGGGTATCATCACAATGATCGATTTTTAAGGGCTTTTCGGACAGGCTAATAGATTCGCTATAACTACCGTCTCTTAAATAAGATGCTTATAATATACCTAGGTTTAACACAGTAATTGTGTCCAGTAATTATTTTTCTTATACCATGCTATCCGCATCCGCCCAGCATCTCATCTTGTTATATTCCTAATCCGAAACCTCTCTCGATAAACGCTAACGCCACAGTTGCACAATAGAGATTCCCCGTAAATCGGTGACAAATTGAGCAATATTGTCACATTCAAATTCACCATGGTGTATGTGGTTTGTGACACACTCAGTGGGTAGGTACTTAAAAAAGTTAATAAAAAAAAACAAAAATCCCGACTGCTTAAAAAGCGAACTAAAAGACGTAAACAAGAAGAAATTCATGATGTGCAGTCGAACATTTTAGCGAGCTGGCTGACCAATACCAGATGTATCCTCCGACTGCACAGCATGCATTTCATCACCTCTTAAAACCCTTTATTTTGACACCCCACACAATGGGTTTGGCCGCAATTTTTTAAATTAAAATCTGCCATTTTTTCTTTTGCAATTTTAATATAGCCAGTGACACTCGCAGGGATAAGACGAATCGATTGACGTAAGAATCATCAAAATCAGCAAACGCGTTTGGTCTCTAGAACGCCACATAGGAACAAACATACATAAACTGATAAACACATTACCGTCCTTCGGCAGTCGGGAAATAAATAGTCGGACATCACAATTAACTGTTGTGCATCAACAGGTGGCAGAGATTGTCATCCAAAAAGCAAGAGAAGTGATGATAAAAATGGCAGCACGGTCTTGAGACAGGCGTTATGGGCTGTTCTGTACGGGCAAAGCGTAGTGGGAAAACGTAGCTGGCAGGAGTGTCGGCCAATCTATTGGTCACGGCTACTAAAATCAAGGTCGTCACACCAGCTCACCGATATAACTGCTCATTTACATAGTCGTCCATAATCTAGCGTTCGAGATAAAATATGAGCTGTAAGCTTAGTTGCCAGGACGATGAAAGTAGAAACAAAACTGGTGGTTTTGGAAATTAGAGGTTAGTTTAAAATGTCGCATTAAACTCGTCTTCTGTGAACGAGACAGACAGGACCCAAAGTTCAAACTCAAAGCATTTATTTCGTCTGATATAGGCACGTTTGTTTTGTCAAAGAGTCAGTCAGTAAATAACCTAAATCATAGATCTGATCTGTTCAGTCACATCGTGTAAAATCATGAAATAGGAAGTGTTATAAAGCTGGCAGTGCCCCATACACAGTAGAAATAAGTTTCATTGTTGCAGAAGAAAAGCATGACGACGCTGACATGAGGAAGCTGCCTTGATCGTACACTATGAAGCAGTCATGCAGTAGATAAGACCATAAAAGTATATATAAATATAAAAATGCGCATTTAAATTTGATCGTAAAACACAGCGACATAGCTAACCACTAGCTAACCGAACCAAAAACAGAAACCATAGAACGATTGTGATCGTCGTTTACCTAATATGCATTATATAAACATAAAATGTCTCCGTGTGTCTGTTATCACGTAAATGTGTTTATTAGTCTGATGTTTTAGTTTACCGTTTGAAGAATATTTGGTGTTTTTATATTGTAACCGATTTTATTGATACCTTAGTTTATAACTTAATCTTGCGGTTGCTTTGACTCTCGTCGTGTTTTGAGTGGGATGTTAAAGAATTTTATGGGTTTAAAGGTGTTTTAGAGATATTGTTGGTAACTAATATAGCCTGCTGTATAAGGTTGTAAAATAGTTTATAAAATTAATATTCTAATCATTAACTACATATATCGTTGGTCAAGACAGTCAGTAAATTGTTAGTATTTTATAACTTAATAATAGGTACACTGCTGGGTTATCTATATTACAACTCTATATTTTACTTCTGTGTTAAAAGTCAGAGATAAATAAAGACAGTAAACACTCTTAGGGTGAGGCCAAACGAACGTAATTTTGTGAGTTGTGAGTCGCGTAAAATGTGTCGCAGAATTTATGCTGCATTCGGTTTTATACTAAAGTCCTGTTTGTACCACACGGCGACGCAAAATAATTTGTCTGCTGACTTACGCACATTATTTCAACCGAATTGCGCTCGAGGTAAGGGAGGCGAGCGAGGCAAGCGTCAGCCTCATAGCAACTGAAAATACTTCCGTCCGTCTGGCAGCCTAACCGAATTTCAGTTGAACGTAAATGCCACGACTCATTTTACCCGCCTCACAAAATGACGTTCGTTTGGTCTCACGCTTAATCTTTCATAGAAGCTAGAAAATCTATCTTTTCTTTTTCTTCTCCGTGTCGATTATTCTTTGTTCCTAATTTAGATTTTTGCCATCTTGTAACTTCAAAAAATTACAAGAAACAAGCGAAAGATTTTTGCTTCTCTAAAATCATCAAAATATATCGGCAGGATTTTGCGTCTCTAAAATCGTCAAAATATATGAATTTTACCGAGAATCGAGATGTCTCATCCCATCCCATATGTTTTCCATCAACAACTTACTCAATTAGTACCTCTCGGTGACCCTCTAATGGAGCTCTACAAGCTTGCTTAGTTAGCAAGCTAAACAGGTACCATTACAGACCAAACTCCTCAGAAGCGAGTGTTCCACAGTTTATGATGTAGTGTAGTGTGTGTACATAAAACAAAAGAAGCTCGGATACAAACTAGTTTGGACATGAAGTTTATAGATGGGTCACGGGCTTGGGATATGTGTGCTTAGAAGGTACCGGATTCCCCATGTTTTTATTTTCTGGGATGATTGGATGTGAAATTAATGTAAGGCATGGAATGTAATTTGTTATTCTGTAAGAATTTTGGATGTTGATTTTTATTTTATAAGTATATTTTGAGTGAAAGTCACTCTGTTTAGATTTTTTCTTATTAGATATAGCTATAAATTTGGTAAGGTTAACTAAATCATAATAGGAAGGTTTCTAATAGTGGTCCAGATAACCCAATAAACTTATTATTAGAAGGGATAGGTAGTACAATTAATTTAGTTTTTAGTGTGGTACTGTACTGGGAATTTGAAGACCCGTCTGAAGGTGGTTTGGTTTTACACCGGCGAGGCGTGGATGGAATGGGCGAGAATTGAAATTTGTATGGCAAAATTTCCACGTCCTGCCCATCTTTGGTGTAAAATAGTACAATATTGAACTTTCTTGTTCTAACAATAGAGTATTTATTTACTTTGTAAAACAGATAAACAAATCTCGGGCATCGAGGACCCGAGATATACGATGGAAATATTTCGGTGTGATTTCAATTCTCGCCCATGCAATCCACGCCTCGCCTCGCTGCCGGTGTAAAACCAACTTTATATCCAATGTGAGTGCGGTGCCCCTGTGCACAATATGATACATATGCTGGAGTGCCCAAAACGCTTATATACTTGCACTTTCGAGGACCTAATGAATGCCACTGACGCTGCAATTAACGTGGCCACCTAATGGACCCAAAATATTTAGAGAGTTTGCCATCGACTCGAAAAGAATAAGAATACTGTAAGATAATTGGCCAGAGTTTAAAGTTTATTCTGACGAATTATTTTGCGGTAGTTTAATATAGGTTCAAAATGTATTAATGATCTATCTTATTAGCCAAATCATCCTTAACCGCCGAGTTATTGCTGTTGTACCCAGTAAAACCAGAAAATGTGCATAAAACATACACGAATCAGCTAATAGACCCCGTATAAGGGTTTATCTCGTACATAAGATCGGAATAGCAGATGCAGCGTTACGTATCAGATCTAAGTATATAATAGAAAGTAGCACTTTCGACTCTCTCCGGAGCCGACACATTTAAATACGTTGTACTTGTATACGTACAAGGTTTTTCTTACATATTAGTGTGAATATGAGAGATACAAGATATTTTTTTTAAGCAAGCTGTTTTAAAATTGCATTGTCACGAGAAACAAACGTGTGTGCAGAATTTCTGTTAATTTAACACCTGAAAATCAGTCAAATATAACTTGCAGAATTTAATTACAGACACCGGCAGCCGTATTGCGTAAGTTCGACCAATCGCATGCGAGATGAATGACGCGATGTGGATTTCCGTCTGTGTGATTGGTCGATTTGGTCGATTGGATAGCGGTCAAACTCGTTGCGTTGCCGTATTCACTTACGTAATACGGCTGCGGGACAGGTGAAACTAATAAGAACTTGTAAAATTCAAATTCTTTCTTTGCTAATTTTTCAATTGATGACTTAATTATATACATGATTTAATGCTATTAATTAGCATTGTGTTGAATAATTCAAACTGTCGAAATACCAATAAGATTTAAAAAAATATGTATATGCATTTTGGTGAAATTCGATAACTAGACTTATAGATTTTGTCTGAATAAATTCTAATATGCAAGCAACGCAAAGGCGTTGACAGTTCGAATAAATATTCTTGTAGTTATTCAAAATTCTTTTGGATAATAAAATGTAAAACCATCCCCAGGATCCTGTTTGGTGAATGTGAAACTACTTGACAATTTGAGTGGAACGAGTTACTTTATGGTACGTTGTCAGTATTCACTATCTGTCATAGTTGATCTCAAATGTTTCTTAAAAATAACTTACGGAATTACCGCTTGTTACTAAGGAAGCTAGTTCTTTGTTAATGGAACTTGAACAATAACGACATCGAGTCTGGTAAAAAAAATTCAATTCACACATTTTAAGAAAGAATACAGATGGATATTGCATGGACAGGCAGTATTAAGTCTTAAAAATAACTCGAGAAATTTGAGTAGGAAATACATTGGCGAGCTTGAGCATTTATAAAGCCAGGATGAAGACTGGTCAGGTCATGGAAACTGGTATTGTAAAAGGAAATAATTTTAATCTAGTTATAAGTTTCCACCAAAAACTTCAGGGAACCTATTAATGATCACGGCAGTATTATTGTATTGATATGTGCAGGCACTTACAAGGAAGTGTAACACTTATTATCGAATCGAAAGTAACACCAAAAAAAAAAAAAATGTAGCGTCGTGAATATTATTGTTTTGAGAATATTATAGTCGAACTGAGAAATTACAGGATTCATTGCTCCATCCGGGTATTTCGCACATACTGGTACTCAAGCTTTATTAAGGCAGCAAATTCGTAATGAGTGGTTTAGCATACTCATTGTGAATGTTCGCGAAACTTACAATAATGGCTACATTTTCGAAATGTGTATGCATTTGTGAGTAATTTATAAACCTTATAAATCTTCAGATGAGAAAATATTTAGCTTTGCTGACTCAAAGCTAATAAAATTAATTGCTTAGTGGCTAATAAAACTCTCACAAATAACTCTGGACTAAATACGAGTACTCGAAGTTCTTCGAAAGATTAAAACATTCCAGGTTTTAATGAGAACTAAGATTACCGTTTTGCAGAAGGGCGACAGGCAGGGAAGTAAATGACGAGATATTTCCGTTTGCATTGCACCGAAGAAGATATATTATGTAGAATTGATGCTGATTTTAGAAAACCAAACATGGGTTTTAGACAGGCCAATAAATCAGATAAATTTAGTAATTATGAATATTAATTTCTAATATACTGTAAAATGATGACCTTATGATCTTATTCTGATGTAAAAGCTGTATTACTGTAAAGTTTCATCAATATTCAATTGGTATTTTTTGCGTGAAAGGCTATCTTTTATGTTTATATCTAATAGTAGTAGGACATCAGGTAATTGTTGATGAAGACTTGGTGAAAATAAAGTCTGTGTTGTATATGTATAAGTTATAGCTTAAATCAAAAATAATTAATTAACAGCATGAACGTCATTAAAAAATCATTCACCCATATCGACAGACATCAAGTACTCCACGTGTCTGACCCGATCCTCATCGTTTTAATTCCCTCATAGATAGTGATCTTAATAACCGATTTAACGTAATCACCGGCGAGTGACGAGTGATTAATGACGTCATTTAATCTCCGGAGACCAGCTGAAAGAACTGCATTATCTTAACTCTTGTTGTCGAAGATTAATCGTGCTCATCTGTCTGGCGTGATTAGATTTGATATCAAGGGAGCTTCTTGATTTTTGAGTTGTTGTTTTATGTAGAGCGTTGTGTGGTCCTTAGAAAAGGTGTTACAGGTAGAGAATAGTCTCGATGTTATGAAGTCAATGGTAAATGTAATAAAGATGAAATAAATATATAAAATCTGCCCTTTCTCTGCAACTATGTTTGTTGGGGTCGGCTTACAGTATTGCAATCAATATATAAAATGGAGTGACTGCCTCTCCGATCTCCAAAATCCAGTAACTGAATAATACGGTGCCCCTTAACAAGATTCCTTGACTTTCGGGCTTCTGACAAAGTGATAAATATAATATATTCACACAGACTCTTATTAAGCCACACGCTCCTCTCTCGACGATATTACATATCTGTGATGTTAAATCACTGTAATAGAGGTGGTTTAAAGCTACACCATCAAACTATCATGAATCTTAGCAAAATGGTGTTAATGTTAATTGCAAGATTTTCCGGTATTTTCGAAAGATGTACATTCATTTATAAAGCGGAAAATGGAGCTTTATGAGTTCAACACAGGTTTATGTTGGGTCAAGCTGTGTTCTAATTGGCATAATTTTGTTTATGAGAACAGGTTTTCTTAGCTAAACACTTCACAAATAATGTTTAGTCAGCTAATAGCGTTCCTATAGCTGAGACCCATGCCTCCTCTTTGCGGAGGCAACACACGGGTCCAGTGCGGGTTTGATTTTACAGAATCATGTCTTCAGATTTTTCCAAGTCAGATGTTTTCTATGGTGCTACGATATTTTATCAAAGTTTTTATTGACAGGCTCGCGTCTGACCACTATCTTATCTGATGGCAAGCGATGATGAGACTGACGATATATCACACTTGCCTAGAAGTAACATAGTCACATAGTATCTTCAAGATAATTAGCTGACCAAACATACAGTTCAAATACAAAAAATTTGTGGGTTTACTGCTTGATTCCGAATGTAATATCCCCGATGGCTAATTCCCCGAAGTCATCAGATCGAACGTCCGAATCGCCGAAATTCCATAGAATCAATGTACCACAATTTCCATGGAATCAATTTACAAATTTTCGAATAGCCATTATTAGATCGAGCGTCCGTTTCGCCGAAAAGCCATTGCAGCGATAGTCCTATCCATCGAATGTCTATTGGCGCGAAGTGCCAGTAAGTCGAAAGCTATTCAACCTAAAATATACAAGAAGACTAAAAGAAGGAATATAAAATGGGATAAAAATCAAACCAGCAGGGTTTAATCAACAGAATTTTATAGATTTCCTAGGAATTGTATACAATTCCTGGTTTTCACAAATTGCCTACAACATATTATGTTGATTAAAACCTGCTGTTATTTTTTCATTTTTCATTCCTTTTTTTATTTAGTCTTTGAATATTTTAGGTTGTATAGCTTTCGACTTACTGGCACGTCGAGCCAATAGACTTTCTCCACCCATATTGCTATTTACGGTTCTTCGCATATTCATATTACATGAAATAGCGCCAGCCAGCAACTGGTCATCCTAATCATGGGAACCCAGCCTATCTAGTTCTAAGTCTAGCATAATCTAGGTTTGCTTCAATGGCTCATTAGGCGGGGGGGGGGGGCACAAATACGCGTGTCCCGACGCGCACACGTCGATTAGTGCACCGAGTTGTCTTTGATTTACTAGTTTGTATGTATGTTTGTATGTAGCCATGTTTGTTGGACGGTAATTAGTAGGTATGTGTGTAACTAGCCATGCGAATGAACAGGAGACAGGTGACTTGATAGGTGATGGACAGGAATCAAAATAAACGTCTGCATCAAATAGGTAAGCTGTCTTTCAAGCAATAGTTGAAGAAAACACTAAGGCGTGTATCGTAAGGATTGTATTTAATGAACTTGATGTGAGATACTGCAACCTTCTATCGTTGGATTCAGAAACCTTTGCTTTCTGAATTCGAGAGCTCATCAAATACTACTTTAACATGATAACTTGTGAAACTTTAGCAGTAAAGTAGAATAAAACTTTAAGAGTCTCAATTCAGAAACGTATTGTTCTTTTTCTGTGTAATGATTTATTTAAACACAAGAGGTCTATTACGCTAGATTCTACTCCCAAAACATAACAACAGATTGCTCTCCTAAATCCTCTCCACTTACCTAGTGGGCAGTCTGTTATTAACAGCTATCACACAAATGTACCACAGAGCGGTGTTCCAACTGACCCGCATGTAATAGTGGACCCGGTTTTAGCCTGCGGACAGCGGCAACCAATTTGGGAGAAAACATACGGCGGTATAGTGTTACCGTGCCTGATGTTGGCAACAGGTGGGTGGAAGAGGATCGCATTGAATTAAGATTGAATCATTTTTACTACCATGCTATTTTACTCCTACTATCATACAGATACATTACTTACTGTATACATCTAATAGAGATTGTTAAGTTGATACAAAATTGGTCTGTTTCGGCATTATTAGTGGAAATTGAACTTGATTTGGAATTTTATTGTGGTATACAGACACTGAAAGAAAGAAGAAACAAAGGAATAGGTGTGTTAGTTTGCTTTGAATTAAGTAACGCTTAAAAATAAAGCACCATCAACAAAAATCGGCCAAGTGCGTTTCGGACTTCGCACATTTAGGGTTCCGTACCAAACCGCAAAAACAAGTTGGTTTTAATAGGAAAATTAAAGATAAATCTGATTTATCAATATATTGGTATTTGTTAGTAAAATATACGTAATATTAAAACATTATCGCAAAATTTGAAGTTCATAGGTCAATGTGAAGTTAAAGAATTCTTGACTTAAGTGGCTTCTCATTCCTTTGTTTTCCAATGTTTTTTAAAACAAACATACAGCATTTATATACTCAACGAGTTCTAAACAGCGATACCCTACTCGATGAGGCAGGTCAAAAAATATTTTTACACACCATTTAACATATTTTAAGATAATTTGAACGGCTTTGAGCCAACAATATGTTTATTTATACTGTGAAAATTTGAAGACTGTAGCTTACGTAACCGTTTGGCTATAAAACCTGTGTGACAGACGACGGACAGACGGCCACGTGAGTGATAGCAATAGGGCTCCGTTTGGACCCTTCGGGTACGGAACCCTAAAAAACAAGATACGTCATATCTTGCAAAATGGAACTGCCATAATTCTATCTTACATTCGATATTCGAACATTTTCTATGTTCGAATTTCGAATCAGATCCCCCTATCCAAGTTACAAACGTTTCGAATCGAATCTCTTTCTAACGCCTCCTATTTGTATGGTCTGAGCACTTGACTTAACGTTCAGATGTGTCATTCCCATATATTGATTCGTTTTCTACTAGCGTTATCGATTGTAGATTGTCAACTGGCTCTAGACAAAGTGCCATTCTATCAGCGATGCCGATGGCTGTATGCTAAATGTAAGTGATTGATCACGTGACATTTCAATAGCGCTTGGCAATCCCATACATTTTTGACATTTACCTATTGTTATTGCGACGCGTTCGATGATAGGAAGTCACTTGTCTAGAGCCTCTGAAGTGAATAGAAACGGGCCCGCCAGTGCCCGCCACTACAATCCACCCGTATCCGAACCCACAGGTGCGTTATAAACTAAAGCTCGTTTCGACTAATTATTATCGGGCAGTTGTGAGCCGAGTTCAAGTCAATTGTGAGTAAAGCAGTGTGCTCGAGCCTACTAGTATGTACCAGGAAGATTTTAGGAATGTTTTAGCTATCGACTGTTAAGAGCAGGTAGTGGAAAAGGTTATAAGTAGTGGCTATTAGGGCTGATTCATTTGTTTTTGGAGTTATGAAAGAAGTAAGCATCTTTTCGATTTGTTGGTGAAAGTGCAAACAGATTTGATTTTAGTATATGGTGGATCTTGGGATCTAGTCGGTTAGTGTTTATTTTGATAAATAGTAACCGGTTGTGAATTTCAAGATTCCTCAGTCATAATTACAATTATTAGGTACATATCCAGAAAGGTACGTCAGTAATCGACTGGAAAACATTCATTTTAAAATTATATGAGATCCTTGTACATGAGCACCGGTATACATCAAGGGCTCACAAACCAAAGAAAATATCAAAGATCCAAAAAGGTCAACGTCGCCCTATAATTTCACATTATCCATTATCATATCCATTTTCAAGGAGGTATCACTAATTATCATAATAAGATAATAATACGTCTTTGAAAACTTTGACCACCTCAGCTGGACTTTCTCTACGCCCATACAATAAGTGGCTACATCCACAATCCACAGGCAAGCCTATGTACTCATTAGCAGGGTATAATGAGCACAGCCTCACCACGGCCAGGTACTCACTGTACTCGCTGTACTCGGACCTACACGGTACCTAATTATCGCACTATTTATAGATTGGGAATCTGTAGTAGATGCGTTTGCAGATAGGGTGCGGAGACATCAGTGGTATGCAATGGTAGTAATTAATAAAATATTGCATAGATACGTTAGTTTTAAGCTTTCTTATTCGTGAATGTGTCTGATGAAAAGTAATTCTGTTATATCAACTTGTTCCTTGCCTTAGGCGTTTTTGAAAGTTTTGCCTTTTATGCCAAACGTAAGTTTATCAACTTATTATCTTTTTAATCAATCTGCCTTTTCGCAACTATATTATGGTCCGCTTCCAGTCTAATATAATGCAGCTAAGTACCAATATTTCAGATGGAGAGACGCCTCATTGCCTATCTGACCTCTACAACCCAGAAATTGTGTAACATGATAGATACCCCTTTGCAAGAGTTGTGACAGATTTCCTAACTTTTGCCAGATCAAGAACGATCAAAACATTCATAAAATACTGTGACATTAATTAAACTGTTCAATTCAAACTGCAAGATACTGTTGATCCCATCATTTTTGCAATTGTTATCCCAGTTAGGACCTTTACAAAACTTTTTAATTTCATCAACAACATCCTCAAAGGTCTTAATCGCCATCACACCTGCACTTTATCTAAACGGATCAGAAATAAAGTGGCCACGCGACTATCCATAATATCGTTACATCATAATATTATGGTAAAAAGCCACCACTTACCATTCCTGATGGCAAGCACCTGTCGGCAAACAATTAGTGGAGCCAACGTCACTTGAAGAGCACCACAAACATATCGAGCTACCGAGAAACTTCACGTCCCTGTCCCTTTTTAACACGACCGGTGTGAACAGGATGGCAGACAAGAAAAATGTGTGAATAAACAACGGGAGCTGGACTGGTGTGGACATGTGAAATCGGGATGGTCAGTGAGACTAGTCAATGATTGTGTCACGGAATTGTAATTGTGACAAAAATGTTCGATTGATTATATTGTTTCTATACCCACTTCTCGGTCTGTTAGCTTCCAGGGTCAGAACAACCACGGAACGATTAAAAGCAAAGTGAAAATAAGAAGCCAATCTCATGTCATTAAATCATCAGCAAGAATTGTTAGAAACGACTAAACAAAAATTTTAATAATTTAAAGATAAATCAAGAAACTCAATAATATTAGATTTTGAGTCTAAGAAGACGAATAGACATGAAAACATGAGTCCTAAGACCTCTCTAAAAATCTTTATCTCTGGGTAATGTATGGTTATGTGTAATATAGTAGGTGAAGTACATTGAACATCCTCAACAGACACATTGTCAACTCTCAAGTTAGCTTTCTCTACATCCTGCCGAAGCCGCGCAAATTTCTCGCAGACTCGGCTTTAATTGATGGAGGATCTATCCAACACAGCTGCAGGATACTTCGCATTCTTTACTTAAAGCTAAGATTCTACGGGTAAAGAGGAAATCATAACTTTTTCTGAGCTTTCCATCCATTATTGAGTAAAGTTGCTTGTCAACTGTCCTAAGTCGTATAGGATATGAAACACAGCTGTGAAAAGTTTCTAAAAGTTCCATTAAAAGATACAATCGCTAGAAAGCGTTTTTATGCAATTTACATAGGGATTTACACATACATGGCTTCAGTCAACGACCTATCACAATCGCGTGCACATCCAACCGACCAATCAGCGACCGTCAATCTATATTCAAAATCAATTAATGTACACGTGTTAATACGACGGTTATTATAATATCTACGCATATCAATTAATGGCTAGCGTGGCAGATTTCCAATTTCCTTGGAGCTGCGCGCACTAAATCATGCGCGTGCGCTGCGCCGCAGGTCAGAGTTATTGCGGCGCAGCACGGAACGATATATTGTTGTGATATTCAGATACGGTCCGTGCTGAAATTGAAGGGTCATTGGACTTGTGAAGAAGGTGGAGAATTAGATACAGTCTCTTTCTTACTGAAGATACAGATTCTGTCATCAAATCCAATACTTATATTATAAATGCGAAAGTAACTGTCTGTCTGTCTGTATATTAGGTTTTCATAATTATCTAAATCACTGAATCAATTTTGACTTGAGTTGTGCAGAAGCACACTCTGTATCCCGGATCTACGTCCCCTTGGGATCATTTAATATTAGCAGATAGTTAGCGAATTACTGATACCATCTCTGTTAATTTATATTTCGTGTACCAGAAAAGTTAGCTGTCTCATAAACTCTTCAGCGTGACATATCTTATCTCAGCTAGCTCCCTATTAACCTATCCACGAAGACCTTTCAAACCCTCCTTGACATTGAAATATTCGACATCTCTGCAGATAGACCGTCAGATTTCTCTTTTAGTCTAGCCGCATACGTTCGTTTTCCCGATTACGTTTCTTGATTTGGAATTCAGATTCGGAAAAGTCAATGCAAACTTTTCATACAATGTGTTATATGGCGCATACGTTCTTTTATTTTCCGAAAGGAAAAAAACATGATATTCGGTTCTTTGCGAACAACGCATTAAGGTCGAAAAAAAAAACCCAACATCTACGCAATTCCAAATCAGAAACCGAACGTGTGCAGACAACCTTAGATGAAAATACGCAAAATTGGAAAGTGTCTCATATCAGAACTTAGAATCCGTTATAATAAGTCAAGTATACGCGGCTCAGTTAAATCATTAACTTGATAATTAAGTCAGATTACACCTGATTGATAAGCACTCGCTTCGCAACTTCCTCGTCGTTGATAAGGAAGCTACTGGTACAGTTACTTTAGTGACTTCATTATAATATCGGGTCAGTAGTCATCGACATGGATTCAGGTTGTAAAGCTCGTGTTAATGGTTTAAGAGCATGTAGTTTTATTTGAGTTATGGGTATTAAATATAAAGATGCTAGATTTTATTGCGATTAAGAATGTATTGGCTGGGATTTACGTGAGAAGATCGAAACACTATAAAATTGAGAGGATCCAGAGAAGTGAGATTCATCAACGAAAGATTCGCGAAAGCAATTGGTAAAATATCAAAAACTTTTAGGATTGATAAACGCTATCGAAATATCACGTGATAAATCTCCCACATTGAAGCATTTCGACAATCACCATCGCTTATAGAGAGGCTTTTCTCGCCTCGAGACTAAAGATGGAGAACTAACTTAGATTTGAGACAGCTAAAGGTGAATTTCTTTAAGCAGCTTTGATTTTAACTACTGCATCCATTAAACAATCTCCATCAAGCACCAAGTTCCTAACCTGCCTGTAGCAGCACCAGCATATATAATCTATTCCTTATTGCTATTCAACAGCCACGAGACGTAACGTAACTCACCGCGGCGTCACTCGGACCCCCGCCGCTACGCCGCTCCGTTTTGTGGTGAGAATGACCCTTGATTTATACAGAATTATTATATTTTTAATGTTTATTGCAGTTAGCTGAGGAATTTTCATGCATAATGTAGACGTGTTTATTGATTTAGGAGTGGTGTATAGTGCTAGGTTTGAACATAAATCTTGAGTTGGATATGAAAATGTTGGGTGCATCGAGAAAGTTTTTTAAATTAATACTTTCTCTTAGGTATTTTTTTTTTAATGCCTAATAAGACGTGTTTGACCACTATCTCATCCGATGGTAAGCGATGATGTAGTCGATAGAGAAGAAATTTATTCACTCTTGACTTCAAGACCCCCGGGTTGTAGCTATCAGGAAAGACAGAATCCGGCAGGGAAATCCACTTTTTAGCTGTAAGCACTGTAACAGTATTCCCAAAACTTTTTAGTGTGTATGGGTGGGATATCCACCATGTACCGATGGCGCTTCGCTGTACGTCTTGTAGTCCGATGAAGGTACACACACAGATATATAAGCACACATAATTTCTACAAACTTGTTTACATTGCGATACTCCGAACTCATACAACGCGAATTGAATTGATTGTGAGAAGGACTGACTTCAGTAAAGTCAGTGTTAGGACGAAGAAACCTTTTGTAAGGCTTCAAGTTGCACAAGAGTACATCTCTATTTATTGCAGCGGAATATTCACGGCGCGAGCACAAAGTGTCGAACCGCACAACAGTTACGGTTTATAGTCTGTAGTGGAACATAAACCAAAGTATGTAGCCAATGTCGGTTTGTTCCTTATTCTTATCACACTTGCCGAATGCCGTGATGCCCCAGACAACATGGCTGACTACTCGTATGAAATTATTTGTTACCTACCAAATAAAGGCTTTGATTTTGAATGATCAACTAGAAATGACAGCGGCGTTTTATCAGATTCGGATTGATACAGTCTTAGCGGTAGTCAACGCCATGGATTTGGAAATAGCAATAAAATATTTATCTACTATTCCGTATCACCATAGTATGCCGTTAAAAGTCAGTTAAATGGTTCTCCTACAACGGCTGTTGTCAACTTGTCACTTTAACATAGGCTTTCTCCTCCTGCCTGTCAAACGAAGTGTCACTTTGAGAGCTCTGACTCCAATCTGTCAGCTCGTTCCATCGTACGTGTCTTCATGAGGAATTGCTACTTTTCTGTTTCAACCTGCAATCTAAAGTATGTTGGTTAAGTACCCACCCGACATACAGTATGATTTTCTAACATTAAAGCTCTGCTTAGAAACTTGATTTATTACATGTCGTAAGGTAATTTGAGCAATTTAATGAGCCTCTGAAATTAATACGCTCGTGATTCATTAAGAAAGGATGTAGTAAAGAGAAGCCTTATTATAACGGAAGGCGCTATATCAGAGCTTTCATTGGAGAGCCATTATGGTACATGTTGTGCTATCAACATTGATGATCATTTTAAGTTCGATCTTAAAACACTCTGTATCAAATTAGTTTTTCCGTTGCTTGGGAACTATCGTGATTACATAGTTATTTTCCGCCATGATGTAGAGAAAATTGCAAGCAGTGGCAACACTTTGTTCTTCGGTAAGTACCACCTTAAGCTACGTAAGCAGTGTTTACTGTCTGCTTCCTCATTCCAGGTTTTGTCTCGGAGCTGTCAAGTTTTACTTTCTTTATTTAAGCCGACAGAAAGGGCTCAAAAAGATAAAGATGACACAAACTTCTGTGCCTGCGAATAAAATGAATTAGCCAATATTATCTTCTTTAACAAACTCGCCGATTACTTTATCAAATTAAGTGTGAATTAACAAATAAGCTACAGAAACTGGCGACAGCTTAGATAAAAACTGTTTAAAGGAGTCATCGATCACTGTATGTCGTCGGTACATGACTACAAGGGACACGAAGCCGTTGTAAACGGTAGCTAAGAGATAACATCGTCCGTCCTCCGCCATGTTGCTTTTTGTTTTTACATTTTTTGGCGCGCAAATAAAGGCGGTGCATAGTCTGCCGGATTGTCAGATTAGTAGGGAGTTTTTAAAGCTCTTAATTTTGATTTCCTTTTTTAGCTTTTCGTGGTTTGCGTAAAAATGATTTATCAAGAGGCTCTCATCTTTGTACTTAATATGAAATAAAAACCTATAAACGATTAAAAACTTAATCTTTAATAACCAGGGTTCATATAAGTCCGAAGAAGGCCAGTGTTTTACAATTATTATAAAATTGGACTGTAAAGAGCTCTGTAAATTGGATTTCAAGCTTTTTTATATCAATTACACGACAACACTATAGCGTGGTAGTTAAATTGTCCACATTAAAGGGAATCAGATTACATTGTTCGTTTCAAATCGCTCCTGCGCGGCAATAAATCGTACGATATCAATCTACTGTTTTATTGAATGGAATTATCTTTTTTTTACGTGGTATCATTTTATGTCGGGCTGTCAATTTCAAGATGGCGGCGTTTTTATTGGCTTTTACTTTGTGGTATGTATGAGGGGATGTATTCTTTATTCTTTGATGAGTTTTTTGTAAATTTTTATGCTAATTAGTTTTGGAAATAATATAATAATAACATAAAATATTAATATAGCATAAAATACTCGTTGGATCTGACAGCGGGATGGAAAAGAAAATTATGCAAACCATGTTTTACTCGACTGCTCTGCTGGAGGAGGATAATATCATAAATATTTTTTTAATGTTTTTAAGTTCAATAATTTCCCTGAAACTTTGCAGTCACATCGCCCATGCCATGTTCCAAAACCACGAGACCGCAATCATGGCGGACTGCAACAACGTCATTACCGGAACTGCGTGCGGCTGCGCGCGCGCCGCCTGCTGTGCTGTACGGGGCTTTGTGGCGAATTACATGACAAGGGATATTAAACTCTGTTGTGAAGGTGATGGTGGTTAGATTGGGGTGCAGCAAGGTTATGTAATAAATTGACAATAAAAGGAATTTGGTTCAGATATAGCATGTCCTGATGTGATTGATTTAACGGTATCTGTGAACATACTAATTTTCAACACTCCAGGCGCTTCATAACGTGGGCCGGGGCTGCCCTCAAGCGTCTTTTGCCCAATCTAGGGGGTCCAAACGCCTCCTGCCGGAGGCTCTATGCGGGGGTCGTGCGGTCCATGGCCCTTTACGGCGCACCGGTGTGGGCGCGTTCCCTGAGGCGGCGACCAGCCCACTCGTTGAACGCGTCCCAAAGGGTCATGGCCATCCGGCTGGTCCGGGGATACCGCACGGTCTCCGGTGAGGCGGCGAGCCTCCTTGCCGGATTGCCGCCATGGGATATGGAGGCAAAAATCCTCGCGCACATTTGGGAGTGGCGCGAGGAGGCAAAACGCCGGGGAATAACTCCGCTGCCACGACAAATCGCGGTTCGGCGGACAGAGCTCCGGCAGGATCTCATGGCGACATGGAGAGAGCGACTGTCGCAACCTAGTGCTGGGCACGCCACAATTGCGGCGATAAGGCCCCTCTTTGAGGAGTGGCTTGAGAGGCGCCACGGCGTCCTCACCTTCCGCCTGACGCAGGTCCTCACCGGACATGGCTGTTTCGGGAGTTTCCTGTTCCGGATAAGGCGGGAGGAAACGCCCGGGTGTCACCATTGTGTGGATCGCCCGGAGGACACGGTGGAGCATACGGTGGAGGTCTGCCCCGCTTGGGCGGATCACCGCCGTGTCCTCGTGGAGGCGATAAGCGTTGGGACCTCTCGCGTCCGGCCCTGGTTCAGTCCATGGTACGGGGCGAGAGGGCATGGGAAGCTGTCACCTCCTTCTGCGAAGCAGTAATGCTCGCGAAGGAGGACATACCCCTATTTGTCTACTTAGTTTTCCTATAGTGGCCTCCTTCACCAACCTTACGTTATGGAAAGCGGCACACTATACCAGGCAACCCCTTACGAGGTGTCTGGGACCATCTTCGGTAGGTCACGCCTCCGAGAGCACTCGCCCCTGGTACTCAAGAGAAAATGTGAGTTGCACCGTGATTACTCACTACCATTTGTCCAGAATGGTACCGGAGCAATAAAGCCGCTCACCACACGCACCCCAGCACGCCAGCACTAGTGCAAGCACCAGCACCAGCGCAGTTGGTGCTAGCGGATTCAATCCCCGTTAAGGACGCCAGAGAAGCTGGCTCCCATTTCTCCAGAATGGTCCCGGAGCTGTAAGCACGCTCACCTCTCGAATACAAATCATCGCATCTACCCAATGCCTACAGCTGGGTTGCCGGAAAACTAATCCAACGGGTAGTCCTCTTCTTTCTATCCAGGAAAGTGCCGGAGATGCAGCTCGCTCACAGGAGCTCACTTGCTTGAGGGTTACTCACGAACCCCGCGTCTGACCACCAGGTGGCCCTTTGCCTTGGGCCGGTAACTTCAGACACGTTGCGCGCGAGGAATGACGCTCGGCCCACACATAGCCGAGCAGACAACATGCCACTCCTCTGCAACCACCACATAGACCACCGCGAAGCGTAGCGTACTCCCGATAGCTCGCGAAGGAGGAGGCGGAACGCGTGAGGGAGACGCAACGGAGACTCCCTCGCGCCCCTAGCCACCGCAGGAGACGCCCTGGGCGTCGGGAGTCGCAAGCCGATTCCCGGCCACCGTAGGCGCGGGCTTGCGGACGGCGAGTAATGGGTAGCTCGCCGTCCGATAAGGACCAGGCCTGAGTCGACGGCGCGTAGTGTTCCACGCGCGCCTCAAAGAGATGTCAGCAAAACTGACGGGGTCCATTAGGGCCGATGCCTGTCAGGAAGCTATTAAAATTATATTGTAGAATTTATGTAAATAACAGCAGTCTTTAACGCAGTTAGTGTAACGGGGGATAGGAAGCAGGTAGAATACTTTCAGCACATTTGAAAAACACTGCTGAAATGAACACAAAAAACTCTTCATCCATGAACTAAAAAGTATTGAAACTATAACTAAATACTCACTCATTGCACGAAGTCAAGCAGGTCTGCGTGACCGTCACCAGCGTGGTGGTGGTGGTGGTGAGCTGGTCTCCGATGCACTTCCTCCTGGAACACTCGTCCAGCACTTTGTCCTCCTTCAGCGGCTGAAGCACTTCCTTCACTTTATTAGGACCCGTCTTCACCGTGGATCTTTGAAACTTCAGGTTCGCCAAAGTCCTGCCATCAGTTGTGATCTCTGTCTCCTCCGTCACTAAAGCCCCCTTTTTCGTCCTACAAACCGTCCTAGAATTTTTCCCTATAGTATTCCCATTTCTCACTACTTCTTCTTTCACGTCAATAATTTTAGATCTTTGAGGTAGACCGTTTTCTAACATACTTTTAATACTATCTGCGTTGAGATTTGTATTTAATATTTTGTCTAGATCTGTTGTGTTCATGTATTCATCGTAACTTTGTTGTATGGGTTGTCTTCTTTGGTCTTTCTGCCATGTGGTTTGGTAATCGGAGCCGTAGGTAGGTTCAGGTTCTCCTCCGAAGGTTATATCTCTTTGAGCGTCTACTTCATCTGGTGCTGGTTCTATTTGTGAGCAATTATCTTCAAAAAAATCATCTGTGAGTTCAGTTATTTGCGCGCCGGGTCTTTTGGTATCAGTCTCATTGAAGTTCAAGAACGTTGTGTTTAGATTGTTTAATTTTCTTTTGCCATAAAGTTGTCTGTAGTACTTCTCCTGGTCTCCGTACATCCAGCACACTTTCCACCATTGTTTGCACATGAGGATGTTCGCCGAGTTGGACGATTTGACGTGTCGGGTCGCGGTGGCCGACATTTTGCTGTTGTAGGGATTATTAAATTGGAGGGCATTGTATGAGAATGTTATGACGTAGACTAGGTAAATACATAACTAACCGAGAGAAAGTTTGATGAAAACGGTTTACGGTCAAAGACGTATTCAGCTTACAACCTGAACTACTTAAGAACTTAAACGCCAATGGTAAGTACTTACATCCGATGGCAAGACTTGCGAAAGCGATAGTATGCTAATTTTAAATTTAATGTAAAATAAAAACAGTTGTGGCACCTTGAGCCCTGCCTGCAAGCCATCACTCACAGTCTGTCATTACGTTCGCATATACACCACGGCGCGGGCGCAACCGACTCAATTCGTGCGGTTACCTAACCCTGAGCTATTGTGCACTAGTGGCAGTTGGCTGCGTGATTTATAGGCTCAATTGTCTTTAGGTAGGTAGGTGCTATGCTTTTTACGATTTAATGGCCGTTTTGGTAAGCAAATAGAATAAAATCAAAGAAATTCTACTTTGTTTAAACTGATCAACATGGATGATGGTCTAGTTAAAAAAATAAGATGATACGCAATTCAAAGAATAATGTACTTTTCAGTTAACAATAAATACTAAGGAAGTAACTTGAATATTATCGAAACCACGCCATGTTTATCGTCAGAATACCGTAGTCCATCTTACAGTTACGCATAAAACTGCTAGAAAGTTCCGTTGTATGACAAAGATGGCTGCATATGAACCTGTACACAACTTAGCTTTGCTAATAACCCAGTAAACACAAACAATCGTGGTTTATAAAAGACACCGTCACCAGTGCCTCGATTGGAAACTGCATAGCAACGTTATTCTTTCGCCTCTGAAGCCCAATTTACGCTATACGGCTTTAAGAATAAGTAATGCTGTGTAAACAACAAAATCTCTCTACTACTAGTTGCAGACAGTCTTCAAGTTACATCGTGCGGCATATGACTGCGGCATATGACTTGCGTGCTGAGACTAAATTAATCCTATGCAGGATATCAATTATTCATATATGGTATGTCTAGTGCTAATTCATTAATCTCAGACAAGTAGCTGAGTGTTTTATAATAGCCAGATGTTTGTGCCTTACGGCCAGTATGGTCAAGGACCTACAGGAGATATATTATAAATAGAATGCAAGATATTGCACATAAAAATGTATTCCATTTCTATAGGCCAATAAGTTTAGATAAAGTGACATTCTAACAGCGATAATGATTGTAGAACTGTCAAAATGTATCATTTTAATATGACTATAGTCTATCTCTTAAATCTTCTATTTTATTTTGCATATCACAACAATGCCTTCTGATTTCATCAATCTTTTATGAAGCTCTTCCAACAATTCAACAGCTCCATCATCTGTGTCCATTCCTTTACCCAGGAATCTCGCTCAATCGGTTAAGTTCCGTCATTTCGCATTTATTTATTATTTGCCATGCTACCAGTACCACCACGATACTGCGCCCTTCGTCATTACTCTCCACGCCATAGTTGCCCGCTCCGGAATCTGCCGCGATTATGATCGCATTGTACCGGCTGCCTTTGCGTGATTTATCTTATAATTGGATAAGTTTTCTGCAACATTTTCTTTTCTTTTTTATGTAAATGAAGTATTAGAAACGGTAGTAGCTATCAAATTAATATTGTGCACAAGAAATGTTTGTTGATGTTATGAGTCTGGTAGTTTTTCTAAACGGAAACTATATTTGGATCTGTAACGTCATTCTTGCGCATAGGTTAATTTAAGATAATATAAACGTGATATAGATTAAAAAACGTTCTACAGCCGGGTGCAACAGTTGTTCTCTCTGTCTTCTTTGCTGTGAATATCGTGAACGAGATTTATTTATTACGTAACCAAGTTTACTCCCACTTCAGTAGCAACGTTAAATCCTTCCCCTACCATAATTTCACCTTATTTATCAGGACAGCAAACAATTCCTACTGCATCTTGGCTTACAACTTGATCACTACCTTTTGCGCCACTCCAAGTCTTACCATTATTACTAAGGCAACCACTCAATCTGCCATTATCTGTCTATTGTGTCTGCCTAGCTGTGTACTCTCGTGGTTAATTTGACAATTGTGTTCCAGATTTTGCTGTACTTTCTATTTCATGTGGGTGTGACTTTTGTTTTACTGTTATCGAATGCGCAAAAAGGTGAGACTTTAACAGGTTTTATTGTCTTTTCATTAAACGTTAATAGGCATGTGTCACAGTCGTAAAGACTTAGCGTGTGATTTGGAATAAATTGTGAATGATCCGTTAATATTATGAATGAAACTTCAAAGTGAATGCACTGAGGTTCTTGTTAGGCTTTCAGTCGTAAACGATGGAAGAGAACACTTAAAAAACTGGGAAACCGATTGTCGTCTTTCGAATGAATTAGTATTAGAAAACAGCAGAGGAGAATTGACAGTTAATATAAGTACATCAAATCTGATAAAAAGCCCCGCACACAAAAATTTCAAAACATAATTGCTGTATAATTATTTACATCGTCGAAAGCAGATGTTTGCGGAGCAACTCTAATTATAGACTCTAGGGTATCTCGCAATTATCGATAGTATCGAGTCGATGCGGCGCAGGGCGCAGCTCTATTGTGAGCTCCGAGATGATTTGTAGCTCATTGTATCTCGGCCAGCTCTAGACTATCTGTTGTTTGTTTAGCAAACATTAATACAATACAATATTTTATTTGTTGGTGGTCACTTCCTTGGAATCGGAAAAAAGCGAGCGGTTAGATGAAACTTCCAGATAACCTGCCATAACTCAAGCTCGGCAAGAAGTTACAATTTGTTTCCTTTATTGCAATATGCGATCGTTTCGAATAAAAACAGATATTGTGCTTTAGACGCTACAGTCAGAGAAGACGTTTCTTGTGTTAGTCAAGTTATTAACTTTATCAGCCGAGAATAAGAATTTTCATGTTATTCCAATTCATGAGATTAATTCACCATCAAACCCATCTGAGATGGCGTAATAAAATAAGTCAATTTGTGATCCCTAGAGAACTAGGCACTAACCAGACTGATGAAGACCGAGTATCTCGGCGATACAATCGTATAATGGTGGTAAACGTATTAACAAAATGTCAATAGAATCCAACCACTGTTCCACCGTTATCACATTTATATATCGTCTTATTAACCCGAACACGGAGCGGTGCGCATGCGTCGCGTGTGCATGCAAATGAGCGAGGAACCTAAGAAAAACAACAAGAAGTTAAACTATCTCACTCTTACATGTGAAGACCAGTAGGAGGAAAAAAGATAGATGCGTGTCTTAACCTTCGTCGTCGAAATTGGTTGTCGAGCGTCGGTGATTATGGTAATATCAGATTTTGTTTCTGACCGCTACCGGAGCGAATTTTTGGGAGCCCTTAATTTGGTAAAGAAATTTTTTTATGGCAACTGACCCACAATTTTTAGTGCCTCAAGCCAGTTCCCACTGTAAGCGATTGAGTGATAAAGAAGTTTTTGTTGCTGGAGAGGAAAATTAAGTTCCCAGACATACCGACGTAATAAAGGCAATTTGGAACAATAAACGATAGAAAAAAAGCAACGCTTAACCCAAAATTCACTACTTATATTATTGTCTAACACAACGATATATACCCAGAAAGAGATTAAATGTAATCCATTACCACTCGCTCGATGAATAATATATGCTATTATCAACAAATGTATATAAGCAGTCAGTCAGGCCATTCAGCTCAATGATGATGATTTTCTAAATGATTATAATCTCCACAGATGTTTTATATTTACGTCAAAAATCAATGAGGTTTTATATTTGTTAATGAAATTGAACACACTGCTAACTATATGTTATAAGCCTTTAGATACGCTAAGTTTTGAAGTTATTAAAATGGAACCAGAGTTTAATTATTATTTATTACTTACAAATGTCGAATTCGTGAATGATTTTTTTTTATTTGGAAGTTTGATGAATTCGTGCAACTCGTAAAGCTATATATCTCGATTCGATCACATCCTTTCAAATGCTCTCACAGTCTCTCAGCAATTTGCAAGTAATTAAAAACAAGTTACCAGTTTGTGAAGATTGAGTGTTTATTTGTTTAAGACAAAAACATTAAAATTATTTTTAATTCTATTTTTTCTTGACCTTACAAGGCTCAAAACAATTTACCACACAAACGAAAACAGGATTTACTTGTATAAAACAGGTATATATTGGAAATGTTTAGAAAAGACGATTAAAGAATATAGGAAAGGGTTTTTAAAATTATCTAAATATTGACAATATGACCGATTTTTTTAACTAGTCATGTAAAAATGTCACAAGGGGCAAACAAATATTTTATTCCTTGTTGTGTCATAACTTTACAGAATTTAGTTTGGCAGATGGAGCCTAGAATATCTCCTGATGGGGTCCTCAAAACAACAGATTTTCATCCAGATCCGTTCAGCCATTTTATCCTGATTGAGTAACAAACATACATCCACACAAACATCCATCCATACATTCACATTTATAATATTATAGTAAGATAATACTTGTGTGCCAAAAGGACTATTACTGTGCCAGCTCAGGCTCGCTCGACTGTTCTTGTATCTACTTGTAACCCATTTGAGTCATTATTTCAAGTACCTCTGCCAAGTGCCCTGTTATTTAACTACAGTTGGTGCCTGGACAATATACAATATGGTTGAATGTCATGTATCCTTTCATTTGTTTTGTACACGCTGTAAAATATTCGCTCGTAAAGTTAATAAGGTATTTTGGTTTAATTAGAATTTAAAAGTTATGGCTGCTCATTAGGGGTTCGCGGGAAAATACTGTGAGAATTACGGTTATACTTAACATTCATGAAATTCTTAGGAACAAGGAAAGGTTCTTGCCTTGGAGTTCTTTGGACAGGTAGCCTGGTGACCTCAGGATTTTAACCAAACCTTTCTAGCTCCATTCTTTGCCTACCCTTCATAATTGACATCCTGTCTCCTATCATAAAAGAGCATCAAAATCAACCAAAAATACCCATCAAATAATTTTGATACGAATTTTAAGAATCATCCTAACAGCTCTAAAAGCCATTAAAAATCAATTACAGAAAAAAACAATTGTACCACAATAAGCAGTAGTCTTAGGTGGCCCCGGGCCAACAGGCTGGGCCACGCAACCTTTGAATTTGTCAAGCCATTATCAACCTTAAGCCTTCGTAACAAAGATTAGTTATGGAGAATATATAATGCCTGTTTTTACGAATACTGCTGCAGAATAGTTGACCTTATGACTTTGAGATAAGAGTGCAGTAGGTAGCGAAGTAATGACTGCCCCAGGTTAGGTCCTGTTTAAATTACAGTGGTCCGACACCCGGTTCGAATGAAGGCTGTATTATTGTTGGGCAGGGAGAACTTGACAGACGCACTTTGTATGCAACAGCTAATGGCGATGGTAAAAAATTGGTAATAATGTGCTGACGGTTTTCGTCAGGACGGAGGTGAAGTAACTGATGTCACGATCTGAATACGTCAGAAGGTTTAAAAAATTGGATCCTGCATCGTTTTAAGTATGGATCACTTTTAGATCCTGACAGTATCACCTAAACTTTTGACAAAAGACATTGCAAAGTGAATTTATAATATACTCAACATAATAATTATAATGAAAATATGGTATAGTAGAGAAATATTTCTAGTTCCTAGTTTATTTCTACAAAACGGCACAGAAGTGCATACTTTGCATCGAAGACACAAACAACGAAGGCGTCGCTGCCCCATCCTCGTAGGTGACGCCATATGATTTGTTAAAACTTAAAGCTAGTTTGATATATAGAGAACTTCTATTTTTCTTTTATACGAGAAAATCATATTGCATCGTAAAACAATACAAAGTGATTTTGCCGACCACGCGGGAGGTCGCCGATGAGGTGGACCGATCATATTAAATCTACGGTTGGAGGTTCCCTAAATGAGAGTGCCAAAGTTTCATCTACTACAGAGCCAAATGTTCGGTCAGAGATCGCGTGGCGAGTTACAAGAAAACTAGTGATTAGACAAAATTCGTCGTGACCATGACCACTCTGTCAAGAGCGTAACGAAGAAGATACGATACATAATTGTAGATAAATTTGTTTATCTTCGATTTCTAAATACCATCCACAACAAAGACAATCCTTGACAATCCTATATCATCGCTACTCATACTTCCTCCTTAAAGGTAAATTCAACCATTGTCATCATGCCAACAATTCTATTCGCCCACAATAACGTACTTAGTTAAAACATGACATCACAATTTAATCGCGGCGACATCATACCGGCCTCATACTTGCGCAAAACAAATTATAAAACGAGACTATACATTCAGTTAATCAACTGCATGTCATCGTAGAAACTAATAGTGATTGCCGTAAAAAATGGCGGCGCTGGCTCGAGAGATGGAAGAAATAGAGGAGATATGGCTGGAACGGCAGTTTCTATTTAGATGAAAACTTTTTTAGATAATATACCTTTGTTGAAATAAAGATATTCAGAAAAATATAAATTTATTGAAGGCAAATTATATTCAAAAACCTTCCTAGTTTATAGATATTTCTATTAGTGAAAACCCTATCAAAATACATTGCATGTTTAAAGAAGTTAGCGGAAATAGAATTGACGTCGAGAGACGAGAGAGAAAAGGCGGTCAATTGATAGCGTGACGATTGACAGATAGGAATAATAATAATAAAGAATGAATTTATTTTTCAGTAACTTTACAACTTTTACAATATATCTTACATAGGGGAAATACCTGTGCAATATAATGGATACGTGTGACGCCGACCACACGGATACATGGGACAAGGGTGATGGTGAATGTATATTCCATATATCTATCCTCAAGCTCAAATAAATAGCTTTGTACAGTTATATAAAAGATTAATATATAGTAAAAGATAGATTTTACAATAATATAAAAGTTTAAGGTGTGAAGTAAATCGCACGCTAATTTAAGTTGCAGGATGTTCACTCCTCATCCTCAACCTCATCCATAGTTTACATCTATAGATCTCTCTAGTTATCAACTAATAAATCAACAATTAAATTAGTCTTAATTTGCTCAGGTTTAACGACTCGTTCACTACCTACCTTATTTCCTTTTTATTTATGTTAACAATCTGTTATCCTACCAGTTAAGATATATTAGTTCTTGCTATCTGCCGTAATTTGTTAACGGCGTTCTGACCGAGGCGAGGACGACATCGTTACCAGTGGCTAGATTTAAGGAGATCATTATCGACGCTGATTGGTCGAGCCAAGGGTTGCAGCTAATTATGACCGCTGATTGGTCGAGCCACGTTTCTCTGGCTCTCCAGGGTTAATTGTTGGGCTCCAAGATTTATAGAAGTTATTTGTTCGTTAATTCGGTTAGACTGGAAGCCGACCCCAATATAGTTGGGAAAAGGCTAGGCAGATGATGATGATGATTTGTTCGTTAATTGTTGCTCTGTTATGTATTGGTTCGTTAAGTTTGGTAGGTTAAGTAAGTTAATCTCTGATTGTGTTGCTTGAGGTTGGAATTTCAGATTCAACGATGGATTTGTTGATGCCACAAGTGTTTTGGTTAATGACCTCGCTCTTGATCAAGATTTATGTAACTTTTGTTTCTGTTGCCTATTTGAAGATAGAAAAGAAATTGACATCAAAATAATGTACCAGTTTCCTTTCATTAGGTCATTATATTCATATTCATAGATCTTTTACGATTGGATATAAAAATATTGTTGTCAAATAAAGTCAATTGTGTCTATCTAGCAGAATTATCTCCACAATAACCATATTTTCACAAAAACCCTGCCATTTCTTAAAGGGAATGTATAATCCCGGCAGTCCCGTAGACCAAAAGCTACGAGTCTTCCTGGGCCGTGTTCGCACTGCCAATAGAGTCATGTACCATATACCCCCTGTCCCCATATATTGCCTTATACAGCACGCGCTCGCCGCCTGTTTTTACACCATTCTATTAGCCCTGATTTATTGAACACGCTGTATAAGGTAAAGTTATTGCTTATGGGATTAGTAAAAAGTTTTGCTGGAGACTGAATACAAATTGGTCGTAGTTTTTCCGTAAAATGGTGCACTTCTGGTCATTGTTGGTTTTTTTTTTTGTGAAAATGGAGTTTACTGTCTCATTGTGTTTCTGGCAAATTAAATTTGTATTTTTTTTTTTAGATCCTTAACCGCGGCTTTAAATTCTAGACTTACTTAGGGAATTCTTAGCTTATGTGCTCTCAACAACATCTTTAGTGCTTTGTTCTGACGGTTCAGTAATATTTTATTATCTTCGTAACTATTATACGTATCAATTCTACACCTATAGAAGCTTTTCTCTTAAGTTTGACTAGCACAGTAAATATTTCGATTAACGTAAAACTTGCTATTAAGGTAAGAAAAACTAAAGTATTTGGTATTATTGATTTACGAGGCACTCAAGTTATTTATTAAAATACTTATCATAGTCTCTTAATAAAATAAACAGCGCGTGCGCAGTGAACGGGTAGTAATAAAGCCATCACCGCAATCATAATAATTGTAAAAAAGAGGTGTATCAGTGTAGGATACTATAATTTAAATTATCTAATCAGGTTTAATATAATTCACAAGTCTTCATTAAGTATTCCTCTTTTGTTGAGAAATTAGGGCAAAGTTGAAGAGAGGTTGACATTAGAAGACTGTTGAAAGAATAATCGTTTCATTGGTAATTATTCCACGGTTTAGAAGGATAGAGCGTAACTACCTCCTGACTCGGCATAAAATGCGAGTTATTCAATAAAAAGGTCATAGGTATTCTGTCTCAAAGGTTAATAACAATCTAGGCTTGACTGATCTGGGGCTCGAACCCAAGAGCCGTTGACTACAAGACCCACAGGTTAAAAGACCCAGGAGTACCTTTACTTATTCAGTTAAGATTACTCGTCTATCCTATTGATATGTCATAAACATTAATAGGACTACATTTCCATGTTTCCGTCAGAAAACACCTTGTACACACCTTCCATCCGGAAACCTATCACCACACATCCGGAAAACTTTCCACTTTAAAAATTCCATTAAAATTTGCCTAACGGTTCTCGACATAGACGACGCACAGACACTTTCTTATTGAGTGTTAACACATACATACACATATATTAATTCGTGGATCGTGGCGATATGATTTATAATCACCAATCCGTTACTTGCGTGCCGAGTTAAAAGTAAAGCAATACGTGATTCTATTAGATAAACACATCAACACGGTCTAGGGATATTTTTAAAAAAGCGAATTACTATGAATGTGTTAATTATTTATAGGACATGTATATATTTAAAAGATACGTTATTTAATATTCTACCATTTTTTAATAATGGTTAAGGTACTTCGATTAAAATTTCAGGATTTTATGGAAAAAAAATTAAGCATAGACGGAAACCGTATATGAATTAACTTTTAATTTATAAGTAAAAACTGAAAAAAATAGAAAAATCATTTAATTTGTGTTTATAAACTTGAAGTTAGTAGTCTGAGAAAGCGCCCATGATGTTCATAACACATCGGCAACGATTCGGCATGCTCAGAACAAGGTTGTCAATGTCTTGCTGCGGAATATTGTCCCATGTCCTTCTGAGGTGCGCAAAAAGTTGATCTTCTGTAGCCAGATTTTCAGGAACTTCCTTCAGAGCTCTTCTTTGCAGCATATCCCACGCATGCTCAATGGGATTTAGATCTGGCGATTGAGCAGGCCAGTCTAAGGCCCTAACATTGTGTGTATGTAACCAAGCTGCTACCGTTCTCGCCTTGTGTGCCCGGGCATTGTCGTGCATGAGCAGGAAATCTTGCCCCATTTGTGTTCTGTGGGGCAAGATTACGGGCCCCAGCATCTGTTGGACGTATCGTTCTGCCGTCATATTGCCCCGCACCCAAACGAGATCCGTCCGTCCTCCAAGACGAATTCCTGCCCAAACCATAATTGTTCCTCCTTGGTATGGGTGAATTTCCTGAGGGTTCTGAAGACGGCTCCATCGTCCAGGAACTCGCCAAACACGCGTCCTTCGTGAATCTGGATGGAAGCCGAACCTGGATTCATCCGTGAACAGCACATTGGACCATTGCTCACGGCCCCAGTCCACGTGGTTCCGAACCCATTCTAATCGTCGTCCACGATTGCCTCTCCGTAAAGGTGGGACCCGGAGTGGTCTACGAGAGCGTAGATTGCTTTCATGCAGTCGCCTTCTTACAGTTTGGTCAATCACAAGCACTTGGTGTTCCACTCGCAGCCTTTGGACCAATTGAGTCGCCGTTGCATTTGGTTGAGCTCGCGCAGTAATTTGCAAAAATCGGTCTTGTCTGGGGGTAGTGATGCGACTTGGCCCCCGGTGCCTCTCCACTACTTCACCTGTGGCACGATAGCGTGTCCACAATCTTGAAATTACATTTTGGTGGGTCCCTATGGCCTCAGCAACATTACGCTGAACAGACCCAGCTTCCAGCATTCCCACAGCTCGTAACATCTCCGCCCTCGTCAAATGTTGGCGTTGCATGGCTACAATACCTCAATTTTAACTTTATCTTTCGTTTAAAAATGAAAAAAAAACTGTAACTAAACGTAATTCGTATTATTTTCTAAATTTCGCACAAATGAAAATTCCCTCTCCTACACATCAAGACATTTTTATGCCACCGAAACAAAAGAATTTTCAAAACATTTGTATTTGGAATTAGTCTGAGATAAATTACAAACAAATCGGTGTATAAAAGATTCCAATGCGGCCAGTACTTTTCGAGTTATTTAATTGAGTATGAAATATCCCTAGACCGTGATGATCTGTGTATTTCTATTAGAGAGTTTTCCGTTGAGTTCCGTGATTCGTGGCAATTTACATTAAATATATGTATATATATATATTGAATCAGACAATTTATTCACAAACACGATTTGGAAACACGATTTTTAGTTAGGTTGTCTTTGAATGAGACCAGTGTTCAACTCAAGTTTCTAATATTGTTATGATGCAAGGATTAATACACAATATTTACTTCAAAATATATCTATATACAGCTTCTGAAGCAAAAATTCTTGCTAAGTCTTCTATTGAAAACTACTACCAGGATGATATATTGTGAAACAAGACATGTTTATATTCATAACATGGGAATGTTAATGAAAGATAAATTATATTTACACTTCAACTAGCATATTTTGAATAACCAAACAGAAATGATCTAGCTCTAGAAATAACGTTAACATAAAAACATTCATATTTATGATAAGTTTAGTTCTCATGCATATATTTGCATTTGAATCTACATCTGATTATTTTTCTTTACGTGCTTTTGATGCTTGAGAAGCTATTGGCATCGATTTATGACAGGACAGTTAATTAACCCGAAAGCAGACAGCACAAGCACAAGAATGAGGAGCTGGCACCGCTAAAGACAGGCAGTAAATCACAATTCGAGCTGATGATATTGGAAACGACTGGAATACAATCATTGAGCTGCACAGCAAATTAGACTGGAATCTATCTTTAGTAAATGAAAGCCATTAATAAAGACAATGCATGATACTCTGGTAAAATGAATTGAAAGCTTTGACAGAATCATAGCTTCAACAAACCACTTCTTCTGCATAACAAAAGGTTCACACGAACTAACTTTACTTTAGCCGAGTAACAATAGTTTGCTCGCAGTACGGGGTTTTCTCTCGACTGAACGTGTCATAATGGCCAATTTGGTTTCGTTCAGCACTTTGTCTTTTATGTCGGTGACCCACTTGTGGCCATAACTCACTGCTTTGTTCTCTTCGTTAACCTTACGAGTCATAATATTTTTGTTGACTTGGATTTGCTTTGAAGGTTGTCAAAGATTAAGTTGCAAATATAACATAATTATTTCATTTTAATCTTTATTTTCTTTTTTTCTAAATTTATTTGTGGTTGCTGCAGCAAATCATATTCTTCTAAGATACACTTCTTATAGGTACTCTTTCATTAGTATGATCTTTATCTTCTTATTATTAATTAGGACCAAAAATATATGAAACGTGGATAATGTCCTTTTGTTGTAATTATTTGAATCAGGTAAATTACATTTACCTACGGTCTTGTGATTTGCTATATAGGAAGAAATTAAAATGATAAAATTATAGAGATATTATTTTTAAAAGGAATTTAACATCACCAGCAAATAGCAAAGACTGCGCAATGTGCATCTTAAAAGAGCATTTAAATAACCATTTTAATCAAATTACAGTAAATAGCAATAAAAACTGAATGTTATAGTTATGGGTATGTTTAGTTTTAATAAGTATTTTCATATATGCCAAGCTACATATTTATGGAGCTACAAAATGCGTCATTTCTTATATTACATAAGGCTGTAACCGTTATGAGTTTACTCGATGATAGTTACTTCTGATGGAAATTTTGACAGACTATAGTGTCTTAATTGCAAAGCTTTTATCGGGTCTTGCAATATTTGTTCCGTGCGGGAATCGAACCCGCGATACGCAGCGCAGCAGCCAATCGTTCAACCACTACGACAATCGTGTCGTCAAATACTTATCTGATAGTTAAAAGGTAATACTCGTTTTTCTGAACTAATCGACTCTTCGTCATTTCAAAAGTGCC
Source organism: Orthosia cruda (assembly GCA_964057195.1). NCBI lineage: Eukaryota > Metazoa > Arthropoda > Insecta > Lepidoptera > Noctuidae > Orthosia > Orthosia cruda. The sequence goes on from OZ059835.1 coordinate 42,527,211, forward strand.
TGTAAATGGTTTGATTATAGTATATGATGATTGGAGTTTATGTTACGCAGATTTCCTACTAATCGTTGTATACGGAAAAGCTAGGAGAGTGTAGCTATTGTATCGCAAGAGTGGCTAACAGTCTATAATGAAGTTACTGCGACTTGTAGTTGTTAGTGATTTGCTTGAAATAATTTTGAGTAACAATTAATTAATCTTGAATTCACGTTTAAAGGTTGACAAAAATTTAAAAAAATGGTCAGACACAGTCGTTTTGAGGATAGGCTTGTGAATTTTTGACATTCCGTAAGTGACTCCTCAGCCTTGTTTGAATAAATGATTCTGAATGTGAATGCTAAATGTGTTTCAATCTTTTACCACTATTTATAATTCCTTTTCTCCTATTTGCGATTCATATAACCAACACTTCATACTAGGTATTGCAAACATTCCCACGTCGTAGCCCGCCGTCTTCTGAGTCCCCAGTTGTATGCGCGGTGCATTTTTATTATAACCAGCGTCATCTGTGATGCTATCTGCTTCGATATTATTCCGTTTAACTTCAGATAACGCAGTCAGACCTTTTTGTTTTCCTTTTAAAGCCTCTATTACAAGGTCTTGCATTTAAATGGTTGTGAAACTGACTTTGCATTGACTGTAGGTGCTTTCAGGTCTTTAGGAATTACTAGAATTACTAGATGATCCTGGTTAACTATTAAAGTATGATTATTTTCTATACTTTAAAAAATATGCTATATTTGATTTATTGTGGACGTCAGATACTACAATGATCGCATTGTAGTTTATTACCTTGCCTTGATAACCAGAACAAATTTCGTGGCACAATTTATTAGATTGATAAATATTTCATGTTGGGTTGTGTTTTACATAGTAAGTGCTACAGAATAGGGCAAAAACTGTCCAATTTCAATTTAACCGTCTTTGGTTTTCCTTAAAACTTAAACTACTACATGACAAAATGGTCCATAAAGACTCAAGCACAGTGTAAGAAGAATCCCCATTACCGATAAAAAACATATACTATTATGACACGAATGCCTTGCCTTCTATGCAAATCTGTGGGTTTTCCATAGAAGTCGCTGACTGAATAGCTTTAGAGCATAAAATAGAAGTATATTTCGTAAAACAGAGCGGTATCGGTCGTAAACAGTCGCGTTTGTAGCCTGGTGTAGCTGGCAACACTGTGTAACCAGTAGACTAGTGATACAGGAGCTGCTTAATGCTTATTACAATAATGTAAGAAGGATAATAATCAATAGATGTCTAATTATGATAATTAGGTGCCGTAATTCAGATTGATGAGGTATGGTCGACTACGAAAATACGTTGGATAGTAGTAACGGGTTTGTTTTGTATATTGCAAACTTGTTGATATAATTCAGTTTTTATACAAGCGTGGACTGTCTTTTATTAGGTACATTGACATCATAATAATATAATAGCGCATTTTGGTTAATCTGCCTATGTCCAAAAGCAGATTAACCAAAATGGCCTATTATCTTTTTCATAGAGCCTTCTATGGTATTATAGACTATCAAAAGATTTCGTCCGTTTTTCTATATAACATAATATACCATTTTAGGATATTGGATTTAACGTTAACGAAAGTTTCTTTTTACCCTTCATTAGAAACGGAACCGACAGGTGATATCACCACACCTGACAGAGCTGAACACATATCATTACGACGCAACGTGTATATATATTTACGTCGACTATATATCTATCTATTGTATCTACTGCCAGTTTACGTCATAAACCATTCTCATTCCCTTCCGCACGCTATTAGTTTATTAGCCAATAGTTCTCACGTGTATCCAACAATAACACTGTAATCCTTTGGCGGAGATTCACTTTCTACACAACACAAAACATTGCGACTAAACGCAGTGATGTAAAATCACAACGAAACGCTCTAAAACTTTTTAACACTTCACCTCATCCAAAAGTTCCGAAATGCAAAACGAAATATCACTGTCCAATAATAGTTTGCGCGAAAAGCGTTCGATTTTCAAACGCGAACGCTTCCCGCAACTGCGTCTGCGCAACTGAGTGACATAGAGCCAGCCAACCGTTGCGCGCGATGCCTCCAAGAGAGAGACAGAAAGCGAGAATTTACTTATGCTAGACAGAGATGAATATACACGAAACCATCCCTTGAACCGGCAAATAATATCACTTTTATCAATAATTGGAACGGGTTGTATAGTAAAATACATATATCATGTTAATATTACGAGGGTTATTAAAATTCTTGACTATTTTATAGCTATCCTGATTGGGATTTTTGTTCCCTACACGATAGTTCTTGTTTTCAATTTATATACGAAGATATTCTAAAAGACTTTAGACATCAAACACTATATTTAATTGGTGTAGTAAACTTCTTGATAGTCAAGAACATTATAATACTTACTATGGAATGGATTATAGGTACCTGACATAAACTAGGTTTCTTTACCGTCTATGAACATTTGTGTAATACCGCTTTTATGTATAAAGTTCATCAGAAAAGCTATTACATTATAATCACGAATCATCTGTTTGTAACAAGCTTCCGACATTTCGAGGTTAATGTATTGATAGAGTCTGTTTAGTAAACATGAGTACACGATCGTGTTATAGACCGAGAAATGGCATTTTGTACTTTTGGCTTTGGGGAAATCAGAAATCGAGCTTGATTCAACTGTAAAAGGCTTTTAAGTACAATGATTACTTGGCTTTGCATGATTATCTTGATCAGTCTAATCTGTTTTTACTATAAATAAGAAGAACAACAATAGTATGAGGAAAAAAGGCTTCATATTCTTCACGCAGTCAAACACGAAAAGAGGGAGAAAACAAGTTGTACATAAAATACTTGAACGTTTTGTATGCCAGAACAAGTGTACGTAACAAAAGATCCCGATTAATTAATAACAGCAGAAAGAAAAACAATAGTAAAATCGGTTCAAGACAGAATACAACCTCCAAAGTAACTCATCATAACTAATCAATCTCAACTACACGATAATCTGTAACCTCCTCTATGACCACAGGCAATAACTCAGAATCCAATCAATCTGAATTGCACGATATTTTCTAAACTTTCGTCCCAATCCCGTAAGCTGCACATACCTACAGAGTCTATGTCTAACTTCATCCACTGAAACCCGTCCCGATGTGTGTCATCGGATATACTGACTAATCTCACTACTTCTAACTTCTAATTAATAAGGCCCGGTAATGAAGAGAAACGCTGGAAAGCTCCGAGATATTATTTATGAGACAAGTCACCGTTTATCTCACAATTTACGGACTTTACCTTTATGAAGCTGCATTTGAATGCGACTACATTAATATGGTAATTTTGAATTGGACGTGTGAGCCTGTCTATATGTAGATAGGAGAGTATGCAAGTGATTACAAGTGGTTCGGCGCCATATTTAGACTTACGAATAGGACAACTTCTTTTGGAAACGAGTAAGGGATTAAACGTTTTATGGTGGAAAAAAAGAAGATAGGAGATCAGGAGCTTTTTCTAGAACTCATTTCTTAACAAAAACGCAATAAAAAATACAGAATTTACTTTGTGGATCAAATAGCTATTTATGCAACTGTTACGTTATGGACGGTCTTTTAATACGAGTGCCATTTTTCGGTACAAGCGTAGCGCATACCGAAATAGGTGGGCACGAGTTATTAAAAGACCAATAACGTACAGTTGCATACAAGATTTTATCTACGAAGGAAGGAATAAAACACAGTTATAGACAAATATTGTTACGTGCCCGCCATATCACGAAATCTTCATAACATTTCTCATATACATACATAGCTTGATTTTTCTGGTATTAAATAATTTGTAGCCGCAACTGATCTATTTGTTATATCTGGTGGAGTATTTTCAATATCACTTGATGTTGAAGACATTTTTAATAAAATTACACTTAGAAAAAAAATCCCGCGTCCACTTTTTATTTAATTTTTTTATTTATTAGGTATAGGGCAAAGATCTTGTAGCCGCAACAGCCAAATAGTATACGATACTTTTGTTCCAAACTTGTTCCATTTTTAAAAACATCATTTACATTGTCTCGATTTCGAAGTAATATTATAGGTACCTGGCTGTATGTTCAGAATGTCTTTGCTTGTGTTTTAGAATTTATGACGATTCGCATAATGCAACACGATGTCGTTATGGGTATCATAATGAAACCGCTGTCAATTTTGTAATTCGAATATAACGAAACCGGAGTAGATAAACTATGTTAATGTGCTGATTGTTTTGATAGTAAATGATGAGTAGATTCTTAAGATCCTGCCCACTAGCCAAGTTACATACGTTTCGTATCGAATCTCTTTCTACAATCGTAAACGCCTACTATTTGTAAGGGCTGACCACGTGACTTAACGTTCAGATGTGTCATTCCCATACATTGTTTGTTTTCTACTAGCGTTATCGATTGTAGATTGTCAACTTGGCTACAGGTGCTGTTATAATAAGACCAAAAATTGTTTCTAATTCTACAAAGATCCCAAGTCAAACCACTTCTCTTTTATTAACTTCAAGTCAACATAAAACATTTATTATGTCAACGCTCTTGATCAGATTACAAACTAATAAATAAACAAATAGAATAGCAACCATTTACAAACCTGCTTCATTACGACAGTCAGCTGTAGGCAACAAATGAGTTTCCCCAAGAGCACGTTACTTCATAAATAGCAAAGGTCTTCAACATACAGCCTATCTATTGAAAACAACAATGTTATACACAACCACCTGCCAAACGGTTAATTTTGATCAATTTCACGCACCACACGAAAATATGCTCTAACAACTGGAACGAAGTATTCAATATAGCGTGGAGATAATTTGCGAGTTATGATGTTATTGATGTTTTGTTGAACTCATTCCTTGACAAGCAAAAATAACTCTTCAACAGTTATGTTATGTCTGAAATTCGTGAAACAGTACATATTAACGGAATGGAAGCGCGTGCGCTAAGATGAGTTACCATTGTTGTTCGTTGATAGGATTTTCGTTTTGAGAAAGAAAAGTGTGTTAAGAATTTGAAAAGCAGTATAATTTAACTGCCTTGGTCTATAATCTAAGTCGTGAGTCAGTCTAAGCAGCATATAAAAGGAATTTGAATCGTCAAATGACAAAATATCAGATTGAAGAAATGCATTAGAAAACAGCTTGATATAAAATCAAGTGCAAATTAAACTTCAGCATAGACATTGGTTACTATGCTACAACAAATAAGTGTATCAATCAAACTTATATCTATCACAAAAACACTGTTAACAAACCAAATGACAGAAACACGACTCAATTTATCCACAAAACGACATCAATGCCATCCAATCTCAGGAAAAATAAAACGAAAAGAAAGGCGACATGCGCATGAGTTGCTGCGATAGCGCGGCGGCTCGAATCATCCAGTGTAGCCGGTGTAGTTATTACGCTGATTGCGGTAGCAAATGATACCGCCTGCTCCCGCGCCGGAGTGGCCACAATTTGCTGGTCGGTATGGGCATACTTTCCTACAGGCTAGCTTTGAGGTCTGGGAGTTAGTAGCTTGGTAATATGCTATGTTTTAAAGGGATTTGTCATATAGCACCGCTTTATCTTGAAGAAAAAGGTTTATTATTGTAGAGTTATTTTCCTCATCGACCTCTGCTATTGTATTATATATATTTATTATTAAGTAAGTAAATACTGTTTCTAAACTACCAATAATGTCCCTAAAGAGTGCACAAACTATATTAGCGTTGTTTTGCTTCTTGCTTTCATTACTCAGAATTACAAAAGTTTCTGCGTTCCGAATATCATACTTTCATAAAAGGACAAAAGATCCAGGATATTATATCTTACTGATTTATCGGTGTCAGCGCTAAAATCCAAATTCGCGATTTTTCATATGATTTATTTTACGAATTCTTTAAAATTCTAACACCCCATATTTCAAAACCTTGATGATATATTATGTTACAATCTATACCAATATTATAAAGAGGAAAGATTTTTTTGTTAGTTTAATTGTTTGTTTGTTTGTACCGAATAGGCTCCAAAACTACTGGACCTATTTCAAAAATTCTTTCACCGTTGGGAAGCTACACTAACCCCGGGTGACATAGGCTACTTTTTATCCCTGTATTCCCACGGGAACGGGAACTACGCGGGTGAAACCGCGAGGCGTCCTCTAGTTTTCTATAAATCTCAAGTTATATTGACAGAAACATTTAGCCGTACCAATACAATGCATTTCTATGATGTTTTTTATTTTCATCTCGAGTCAACGCTGGTGGTTCTATCCAGTCACCATAAACCGCCTTTGTTAGTACTGGTCCTGTAGGCTTTGCACAGTTAACAATAGTCTCGCGAGATAGCACACGGCACATTGTGTGAGGAACAATCGCTTGTAAAGCAAGATCAGCGGTTTTTGTATAAAGTTGGAAAGTGTTGGTGACAGATTGCGTTTGTTTGTTGGGTGTGAAAGTAAGATGATTTGCGTAAAACGGTTTGAATGAAAGATTTGTAATGTTCTTAGCTAAATAAATGCCTAAGATTTTTGTCTTTTTCATGATGAAATCATCGTCATCTACAGTCCGACATCAATCACTGCTGGTAATACCTTTGCTAAGGCCCCGTAACTCAACTAATGGATAAACATGGTAACCAATGGTTTCAATAAGTTAACTACAGATTAAAATATTCGGCCGTAATAAGGCACTTTATTTGATAAATAAAGGTATGACAAGATATCAGATCGAATAAACAATGTATTCGGTTATTTAAAATTCTTAAAAGCTTTCTCGTTTCTAATAAATGCGATGTGTAAATCTTCACGTATAACTAGAATCACGTCTTTCCCATAATCGTGCTCATCTAGACCTCTATTTTCAACCTTACCAACGGTATCGAATGCTATCGATAATTCCAGAACTACAAGATCGTGCAAATTGTCACACGTTCCAAACTGATCTAAACTAGTCTAGGATTCCATCGAATGTACGTAACAAGATCAAAGTGATCAGGTTCGGAGACACATTAGCAAAACACGTTGGTATTAAAGATTGCAGTTTATGATCTGAAATGGAAAAGATAAGATTAAAGTTTTACGAGTTTTTGAGTAGTTATGCTTTGATCAGTTTAATGTTTGGATTCCGTGATATTTTCTACAGATTCGTAGAAATTATTGCAATTGACTATGGAACGAATATGGAAGCCGACCCCAATATAGTTGAGAAAAGGCTAGGCAGGGTGACTATGCTACTAATCTTACTAATATAATAAATGTTAAAGTTTGGATGTGTGTGTGGATTGTGGATGTATGTTTGTTACTCAAAAACACCAGAACGGCTGAACGGATCTGGATGAAATTTGACACAGAGATAGATTATAGTCTTTTCATCCCGGTATAATGTTCCCCTTGGATAAAAATAAAACTTTTCACGCGGGCGAAGCCGCTGGCGGGAGCTAATATGAATTATTGTGTTACTAGCTTCTGCCAGCGGCTGAAATTATTTTGTTATTAGTTTCTGTAGCCTATGTGCTTTTCCAGACTATAATCTATTTTCGTGTCAGATTTCATCCAGATCCATTCAGCCGTTCTGGCGTGATTGAGTAACAAACATACATCCACCCAAACTTTCGCACACCCTTACTTTTCCATAGTCTATATTACTGTTCTGAGGATTCTGCTTAAAAAAAGATTGTCCAAGAAATTTAAAACGCATATGAGTTTGAAAATTCATTAAATGAAGTCTCCAAAAACTCAGGCGATTACAATACGGAGCAAGATGAAAGGTTTCATCAAGATTTAAAAGAGATGGCAAAATATATCAAGGCCATTGAAACGTTAATATGAAGGCGTACTACTGCTGGATGATATTATTTAATCTCTAAATAAAAAATCTTAAACGAAAACCAACCAAAAGCAGTTAAAAAAAACAGTGGTTATTGATTATTTTCTTTGTCTTTTGTATTTTATGTAAAATTGCTAGTTTCAATAGAGATTTAGAAAAATATTAAAAAGGATTCTTAATCATTTTATTTAATTTTACTCTTGCAGTAATTTCTCTCCAAGTACTTTACCATCTTATTCTGGTAAGTGTGACGTGATATAAATCATGTGATTGCTTGTATATTACTTTTAAGACAACCACAACGAATATCAATAGTATAGAAAAAACTTTAAAAAAAAACGCTGTCCTGTGTAATACTTAAGATATGCTCCATAGTTATGGAGTCCATGGAAGCATTTGAAACTAGCACATGACATGTTAAATGAAGAGAAAAATGCCCGTTCCGCTAAAGATTGATACTCTCATATATTTCCGTATATCCTAGCCAAGAAAAGCAATTTATAATACGAAATTGTGGCACTTGTTGCTACAGACAGACGTTAACACCCAAACACAGCCCCGCCCGTTCCAAGTACGATTCTTTATACCCTAAGGCAGGGACGCAATTAGGTGGACACTCCTGGCGAAGGAGTTTGAACTCTGTCCTGGAAGGGATAAGGTGGTTATTAGCAGGTGTAGGTGAGGGTCAGTGGTATTTTGGGCTGAGGTTGGGAGAAACGGTTTGTTGATCAACTTGAGTCACAAGTTGCGTTCGTATCGATGAATGAAATATTAAGTATAGGAAGATTCCGTGCAGCAGTCGCTCAATTTTATGTATTTTTTTATTTATCTATAAACTCGCGTTTGACCACTATCTTGCCTGATGGTGAGTGATGATGTGGTCGACGGTGAAGCACCCTTGCCTAGAAGTAACCTATTCACTCTTGACTTAAAGACCCCAAGGTTGTAGCTATCAGGAAAAAAAAACTCCGGCAGGGAATTCCACTCCTTAGCTGTGCGTAAAATGAAAGTATTCGCAAAACGCTTTGTGCGTATGGGTGGGATGTCCACCATGTACCGGTGGCGCATTGCCGTACGTTTTGTTGTTCGATGATGGAAAGGGCTAGGTGGAATTAAATTGTGCAGTTCCATCGCACACTCCTCGAAATGTAACCGATAAAAAACCGACAGACTGGCCACTTGGCGTCGATGTTCAATGCACTGGAGTTTTGAGGCGACCAGTGCATCGTTGCCGATAAGCGATCAAAGATAATATGCTCGCGTATATTATGGTAAGTAATGTTACTATAATGAACCTATAATAGCAGCAGGTTTTAAAATGGGAAACCTGTAATTAATATTTTTGATCCAATATAAATAATTAACATCTGACTCTATCTCAATAGTCCCGTCAAGGTCCACAGTTCACTCCCCCGTACAACGTATCCCCAGTATTAGTAAACGCATGTTGAACAAGCTCGTTCCGTATATCCCCGTTAATCTATCTCTGTTTATGTCCCCGATGTGGCACAAAAGGCCATTTCGTTACCGCTAGGAATTTACTGTGCCCAACTTGTTTAATTTAAAGGAATCTACTTGTCTTCTTAAAGCTGAGTTATTTTACAGCGTCCATGAATTTGCCAGGTATGCCTTGTGTTCTGTTAGTTTGGTGAAGGCCACGGGAGTCTGCTGGATGCTAGAAGCATAAGGCCGATCAATCCGGCGACGCTTGGAGAAGGCCTATGCCTAGCAATGGGCGTCTTTTTGCTGAAGTGATTATGGTTTTCTGAGACTTCTCAGCTGATGGTTTAGTTATCACCATAGTCTGATAGCCGGACCTAAGGACCTCTTTGCTCAAAAGTCCAACAGACAGAATTGAGTATTTGAGATTAAGATCTTGTCAAACGCTACTTTAGTGCCAAATTCTGACAGGTTAACAGGCTAATGTACAGTTTGACAAATACACAACCCGTTCTTAACCTCAAATACTTAATTCGGCCCGAAATAACAAAAAAGAGTCGAAACCTTTATGCAACAATGGGTAGATTAAACCTGTAGATCATAATAAAGCTAATAATACAGCGCCTACATAAAACCAATCCCATTGATACGTGAAAATATTCGAACCATTTGTGGTTACATATCCAAATTGTCTAAAACATTGGTGGTATCTTAATGCCAGTCATTTGTTTTGTTTTCAATACAAAGCTTGTAATTTGCTTTCAATTTAAAAACAAAAGAAGTGCGTTTTGTATTTAAATGGAACATTAATTTTATATTATTGCTCGGCGAAACCTGATAGCGATCGCAAATAAGTGTTTTAATTTGTAAAAAGAAAATATAAAAGTACTTATGGATAGTCCCGTTTAATAGCTGTATAAGATTGTTAATATTTGTTTAAGTTTCAATTGATTCTAGTAAACAAAAACTTGCACTTCTGTCTGTGTTTTCGCTGCCGTGTTTGCTAGTTAATGATAGGTAAACTGCTGTTATTGAATATAAGCAACATAGGTAAAACGTTGTCGGGCAGTTTATTTGGCCTTTTCCACGTCCCAATTCTGGCAATAGAAAGTTAAGGGCGGGTGTTTTGAGGGCTCTCTTTTGTAACGCTAAAAAGTACTGAACAGTAAGACTGCCTCATTGGCCAGTGGTTGCAAACGCTACTGCGTAACATGAGTTCTTGGGTTCGATGCCCTGGTCGGGCAAAGTATTAGTAAGTTTTTCCATCTGGAAAATCTCAGCAACAGCCTGGAGTCTGGATTTTGTGCCCGGTTTATGGCAATGAGGATGAACTAATTAACGTCAGTTTAAACTTGGAACATTGACTAAGGTCCAGAAGTAAGGCTGTCAAAGTTTGTGACGTACCTACTACGGGAGTGAAAACCAAGTTTCATCATCATCATCATCATCATTTCAGCCGAAAGACGTCCACTGCTGGACATAGGCCTCCCCCAGGCGTCGCCACATTGACCGATCCCGTGCGTCTCGCATCCAGCGCCTTCCCGCAACCTTAACCAGGTCATCAGTCCACCTAGTGGGAGGCCTTCCAACGTATCGTCTTCCGGTTCGCGGTCGCCATTCCAGAACCTTTCGGCCCCATCGGCCATCCGTTCTGCGAGCAATGTGCCCTGCCCACTGCCACTTAAGTTTGGCAATTCTTCGGGCTATGTCGGTAACTTTGGTTCTCCTGCGGATATCATCATTCCTGACGTGATCACGCAAGGAAATTCCGAGCATAGCCCTCTCCATTGCCCTTTGGGTGACTTTGAGCTTTCTGATAAGGCCCATTGTGAGCGACCACGTCTCGGTCCCATAGGTGATCACTGGCAACACACACTGGTCATAGACTTTTGTCTTGAGACACTGCGGTAAATTGGACGAGAAGATACCACGCAACTTCCCGAACGCCGCCCAGCCGAGTCGGATTCGACGGTTGACCTCTTTCTCGAAATTGGACCTACCCAACTGGACCGTTTGTCCCAGGTAGACATAATCGTCTACAACTTCGAGAGTAGAGTCTCCGACCTTGATAGGAGTGGGTGTTACATGGGCATTTACCATGATCTTGGTTTTGTCCATGTTCATTTTAAGACCCACTCTTTCGGAAGCTCTACTGAGGTCATCGAGCATTTTACTGAGGCTCTCCATGGTCTCAGCCATGACCACTATGTCGTCGGCAAACCGAAGGTGAGTAATGTACTCGCCATTAACGTTGATGCCCAGCCCCCTCCAGTCCAGAACCTTGAAGACATCCTCCAGCGCAGCAGTGAACAGTTTCGGAGAAATGACGTCTCCCTGTCTCACGCCGCGCTGGAGAAGGATTGGTTTCGAGGTCTGATCCTGAAGACGGACTGACATGGTGGCGTTTTTGTACAAACACTTCAACACCTCAATGTACCGGTAGTCGATCTGGCACCGTTGGAGAGACTGCAGTACAGCCCAAGTCTCTATCGAATCGAAGGCTTTCTCGTAGTCCACAAACGCTAAACAGAGAGGCAAGTTATACTCTTCGGTCTTCTGTATAACCTGCCGCAGCGTATGTATGTGGTCTACGGTGCTAAAGCCTTTTCGGAATCCGGCTTGTTCGGGGGGCTGGAAATCGTCAAACCTGCGCGCGAGACGATTCGTGATGACTCTTGAAAACAACTTGTAGACATGGCTTAGAAGTGAGATGGGCCTATAGTTCTTCAACCGGGCATTGTCGCCCTTCTTGAAGAAGAGTACCACCACACCCCTGCACCATGCCTGTGGCGTTTTGCCCTCGAGTATGACGGAATCAAACAGCTTCTGAAGGGCCCTAAGGACCGGTTTTCCACCCGCCTTCAGGAGTTCGGCCGTAATTCCGTCATCACCCGGCGCCTTGTTGTTTTTGAGCTGTTTCAGAGCCATCCTAATCTCGTACAGGCTGACGTCCGGGATATCTTCGTATAGTGTCGGGTCAATCTAGCTCTTGGGTCGTTTGGTAGACTCGCAACGGGCTTGCTGATCGAAGTGTACAACTGCCCATAGAATGTCTCGATCTCCCTGAGAAGCTCCGGTTTGGCGGATACGATCCTGCCATCGTCGGTCTTCAGTTTCGTGAGTTGGCTCTGCCCAATAGCCAGATCCCTTGAGAACACCTTGGAGCCTTTATTTCGCTCGATAGCGTCTTTAATACGCTCGGTATTGAAGCGGCGGAGGTCTCTTTTCAAGGATTTAGAGATCTGTCTATTGAGCTGCCGGTATTTGCACGCCTCATCTGAAGACTGCAGAATCATCTCACGCCTCTCCTTCATAAGCTTGAGGGTGTGATCAGAGAGCTTTTTGTTTCTATCTGTACGACGGGTCTTGAAAAACTTAGACCCGACCGTATGGACAGCTTCCACGAACCCGTTGCTATATTCATCCACGGAGCTCCCTAGGCACTCGAAACGATTCTGGAGTTCGAGCTGAAAGCTCTCGGGGTTTTGGACTTGGATCTGTGCTGGCCGGAGCGTGGACTTCATCAGTCGAGACCTTTCAAGCTTAATATTAATGTTCAATGTGCCTCTTACCATGCGGTGATCGCTCCCGGTTTTTACCGAATTGATCACAGAGACATCATTGAACATTTGCTTCTTGGTTGAAATGATGAAGTCGTTCTCATTTTTTGTTGCACCATCGGGGCTCTGCCAGGTCCACTTCCTGTGTTCACGCTTTTTGAAGAAGGAGTTCATCATATAGAGGCCCTCCTTCTCCATAAAACTGGCCAGTAGGTGACCCCGGTGGTTCCGTTGTCCAACTCCAAATTGCACCACTTGCAGCTCATCCTCGTCTCGTTTGCCCAGTTTCGCGTTGAAGTCCCCCATGACAACGGTGAAGTGAGTTTTGAAACCATGCATGGCTCTGGAGATATCCTCATACATAGTCTCTACCTCATCGTCGGGGTGTGCCGAGGTTGGGGCGTAGACCTGTATGACCTTCAGCGAATATCTTGAGGATATTCTGAGTATAAGGTACGCCACCCTGGTCGACACACTCTCGATCTTCACCACGTTGTTCACAAGGGACTTGTGGACGATAAACCCGACACCACCCTGGGACTGCCGGTCACCTTCTCGGAAATAGAGCAGGTTACCGGATTTGAGGATTATCGAAACCAAGTTTACATTTATATAATATTTAATACCTTAAAGCACTGACATTAATTTATTTATTTATTAAAACTTTATGCATAAGTACGAAGGCGGACTTATGCCTTAGGCATTTTCTACCAGTCGACCTTAGGGTGGTGCAGAGATAAAACAAGGCAGGTGCAACTAAATGATAGGAGAAAAGAGTATATAATTATAAAAGAAAAAAAAAGGAAGAATAAATATATACTTAGATACATACATACATATAAACAATGTTATAGAGAATCCGAAACGAACAAATCAGTTTTGTGATGATTCTGCAAACTTCTTGCGAATGTGCTCACGTGCCTTCAATTAATATGTCGGTAACTCATATTTGCCTTAACTAAACTGAGGTACCGCAAAATATTCACAAAATTATGTAATTAGATAAAAACCCGCCCCGTCACAACACACTTCAACAGTGGAGTTTGACATATCAGAGACCTTACGCTACAACAGCGCCTCTAGCGACGAATTCATACCTGGTGGCCCCCATTGGCTCGCCTCCTATTACATGGGACTTAAAAATAACTGTGCGAAATGTGGGCGTCAGTTGTGCTCAACCCTTCGGGGAATACAGGACAATGTTGTTATGTTGAATGAATTTACCCAACAGTATTTCACTGAACAATTAATTACTTAAACATTCACAATTTGGAACCACCGTTAAATCTCAAGCTGACCTTTCACCTGCCGGTTTCTACCAGCAACCTACATCAGTCACTCCTGAGCACGTAGGCAGTAGATCCTCAAGCAGCCATCTTGTTTGTGCCTTGCCGATCGTGATCTTGTGCCTCTCGTTAGGGACATCTGACCTCGAACAATGCCGCACTTGTATAGATAAACTTGGCTTTCAATTAGTTCTAGAAAGGGCGTGGTAAGATATGGTATGGACAGAAAGTAGCTTCATTAAGTTATGCGGTTCAATATGTGTAGTCAATGCTTTAACTATAGTGGTGAAAATGCAAGGTTCGAAGCTACTCTAAGGGCTAGATTTTTGGTCCCTAGTTAACTCAACCAAAGGTTAAAAAGCTAACTAATGGTTTTACAATTCGGTAAAATGCGTTTTATCATCAATTGCTAGGCCTCACAAATGGTCAAATAAGTTGGAGAGTTTATTATTTAACCATTTGTTAGAAAAACAACTGATAAATTAAAGCATTTTACCAAAATTTATAAATATTGGTTCGCATAGGTATTTAATCATTGGTTGAGTTACTAAGCGTCAAAAAACTGGACCTAAGTACGGTACATTTTAATCCTTCTTGGAATCAGTATTTTTATTTAAACCTGATGTTGCAGTTTCTAAATCCTCCAGGTTCCGTCTAATTAGGAAGAAACTACTTCTTCACTTGGCTTTACTCACGTGACCTACATACGTGAATTTATTATTTAAACGTGAATTTTCCGTAATCCACAACGCGGAACTTTCAGAAATAACCTTTTACAAACATATTGCACGAATTGCATAAAATTCCGCTCCGTTGCGCGAGCGGAGTTTTTATGCAATTCGATTGGTTGGTTCCGCTCGTCTTTTCTCTGCTCAGTGCCAAGTGGACAGGCAGCCTAACAAAAAACTTTTTTTCATATATTATGTTTAATAGTATTAGTTTAGAATAGATAGTCCTTCGAGGAATCATGGGTTATAAACATTACGGTGTACCTAGTTACTAAACTTATAGAGGAGGAACAATTTTTTTTTCTATGGAGAATGGATGAATGAATAGGAACTCCTATGAATTCTTTCTCACCTTGAATCAGCCAAAATGGAAACGAACATTACCACTAAACGATAGAAAATTCTTTCCATAAACGAATTAAACGTAATTATAAGTTTTTGTATGAAATTCATAATATACGAGCGTTCGGCGCACAATACAATAATTTAACCAAAATAGTGAGCTGTGGACACCCGAAATCATTCAAATTACAAGTAATTTTAGAGAAGGCCGCAGAGCAACTTACACTTTACTGCAGGGCTGCCATGTTGAAACAAATAATTCGAAATCAAAATATATCGAATCTTCCAAAGAGCGAATCCCATCGACTTGAGAGCAGTTTTGTCACTTAACAGTTTGCAATTTCATAGCTTTTTTTTATTTTTTCATACGGCTTTGCTTTTGTGGTCTATCTCAAGGAATCATAAAAACTAGTCTATAGGACTCATCACCATCATCATCATCGATGTCGCCAAGCAGTTTGTTCTCAACCATTAAAACATAAAAACAATACTCATACACTTACTCTACACACACACACACACTCAAAACAAACATACACACACACTCACTCATTCTACACTCTTAATACTCATTTACAACTCAATCGAAAAAATCACAGATATGATCATGTTGAAACGTGAAGATACAGGTGTCAGCCCTGGTGAGTCGTGTAAGCCGTCGAAATTACACGTAATGACAGCTAGCAGCGAGATGTTTTGAATCTATTAACATTACGCTACGGGTCGCCGCACTCGCCGCCTCCGACTGAGCTCATCGACTCACTGGGTCGCACTTCACACGGGCAATCTGGTTAAAGGTCACCTGAATTTCGACGAATGGCACAGTTTTTCAGTTAGTGTGGTGAAGGTGACGAAATGGTAAAATAATAGAATCAACTACCTAGAAACGCACCAAGCTCTAATCCCCATTTTCTGAATTAAGAATTTGTAGGTATTTGCTAAACTCTACTTTAACCTGGAAATTTGTCAAACTAAGAAATTACAGTTTGAAACAGTCTTTACTCCTAATTCTCAATTCTATTTTATAAGAGTATTAGCGTGGTGCCAAATTAATAGATAATTGAGTCAGGAAGTCATTCTCCATTCCTTTTGTATGTGGTGGATAGAGCTACCACAAAAAATTACTTTCAAACTAATGAGTATTCTAAAGTTGCCTTGCGGCAAAAAGATCCAAAAATATCATATTTATTACTAAATAACCTGTGTAAAACTGCGTAGGTTTTTAATTAAATCTAATGGCTTATCCTTCAATTTATTTATGTTAATATTAACAGTTTTGAAAGTTAATAAGGTATAAATGAACCCTAGACGTAAAGTAAGGATTAATTGATTGTTGGCAAGAAAATGTAATCGTGTTCCCTCCGGGCTGTAACTGAAGTCGGGCTATATGTAGGTTTAGGCCTGCGCAAGTATAGCCCGGGGCTATCCAATAGCCTATTTGTGTAACGGATACCCGATATGGTGGTAGCCGACATAGAACGATTCAATCTAGGGATCGCGGCAATTTTCTGGTTCGTGGTCATGTGAAATGTAGTTACTGTGTAAAATTTTATGGTTTATTGGACTTATTTCTAATAATAATCACAAAATAATGAAATCATGGCTGTATTGAAACATACCTGAAACAAAAATGTAGAGGTCAATTTGGATGTTTCCTGGGTACTGAATGATAATTCTATTTAGTCTGTCAGTGAGAATATCAAATAATATTGGCCCGGTATTGTTTGCTTTATCAAATAAATAAAAATTTACAAAGAAAAAGCGCATCAAAGTTCAGGAGTGGGGGCTTGTGACGTCACTTTGTCAGTATAAAGTGTAGCACACCGTGACGTCACACAATATTTCAACGCACTGTACCGTCGTAACTGTTTGTTTACATGGCAAAATATAAATACGTGTCCAATATTTTTAGGTAATCTAACTGACGGACCAAATAGACTTTTTTAGTCATCTATCCTATTGCGTGTTCAAGTAATTTCAGGAAGATAAATCATAGAATTAAAGCATGTCAAAGTAATCTTCAACAGTCGACGAAGATAAGATGGGTTTCATTAAATCAAAGACAGAAACAACATAAATTATATTAATAAACAATTAACAAAACGTAAAAAAAAAATGACATAAACACCAATTATAAAATTGTTTCATATAATTCGTACTTAGAATCTATTCGTGCAGAAAAAAAAATTACTTACAAGAATCAAATCATAACTGGCATTCTATAAGTAAACCCTTACCCGATTATTAAAGCTCAAGATTTCATCCCACCGACATACTCGATACAAATCGTAATCAAAAACTGCACCGAACTATTATGTAGTCGCATTCCGTGGAATCCGGATTAAACAAAACGACTAGAAAAAATTGTATTACACATCCTTTAACCATTACTGGAGTAATAATTAAAGATGATACAGAAACATTAACAAAAGGAGCAATGGATAACGTAGATATAGTTAGGGAAGCTACGGAGCTTCGATACCGACTACCTCAAATTGGAACTTCCGATTGATTTTACACCTTCGGTTTCGACTTTGGCTCAGACACTACAGACTATCTGAATCAGAGGTTTTAATCGGAGGCTGAAACAACGGATAGCGGCCAGTGGTACGCGCCCGTCGTTGGCTGCAGTTAATTTTATTTTCAATTATTTATATTTTCAACACATTAAGTAGGTTTATTATTGTTTATATGAAATTAAAGAAGCTGATTAAATAATGTTTGAACTATTTTATTTTGCCTGCCATTAACACCTCTCTCTTCTTCCACCACCTCGGACTCCTATTCCGATTCCGCCAAACTAAATTTAAAAACGGCGATTCCGACTTCGGTTCCGATAAAACTTCCTCTATAACATCCTTATTTTAGATGGATTTTGAACTGGTTTTGTATAAAAACTAGTTAGTGTAAATTTCTAGGCAGTGTTGAGGTGTCAGTGTTAATTTATAAGCTTGAGCGTAAATGGCGAAGAGATTAATATTGTCCATTGTGGGGAGGCGATGTATCAAGTCGATGATAATGCGATAGATACAGCAGCCTCCGATAATGTACGGGAGAGGTTTTAATAAGGCTGATAAATTCATTCGCCATTAAAAGTGATTGTGAGTATCGCGACGGGAAGGTTTTACCGTGTATTGTAAATCAAGTGTGTCGTTAATGTCAGTGGGTGTATTTATTTTTTGTAATACTGAGATGAAATGTATTAAGAGAGAAAAGTATATGCAATTAAAAGTGGTGGTATTAAAATTAGAAGAAAAATGCATATTTAAAATTAATTGAAATACATGGGTCAGCCACAAAAGTGAAGTTCATCAAGAAGATAATTAAGTTAAACTCCAATGTAATGATTTTATTTCTGTAAGTTGGTTTGTACAAACACTTTTACATGTCGGATCATATTTTTTAAAACTAGATGAGGTCGGCGTTTCCTATCTGACTACTCTGAGAAGAAAGGCCGATACAAACTCAGAGGTCACACTCTCTTTTAAAGTCCATAAAAAATCTTGGTTAGATCATGTGAAGACCATGTAGAGTTGTAGACTGGTGTCTGAAATGGTATTTTGAGGAAAGAACCAGCCGGATTGAGTGGACCTAATATAATAAAATACTAAAAACAAAATAATACTTTTAAAAGTAAATATTCTTGTCATTGCAAGAAAACAAAAAAAAAAAACAAAATTCAAGGTGCAAAATATAAAAAATCAAAATTAATTGGAGCAACTCAATCCCAACCTTTTTTTATACTAAATTACTATTGCACAGTTGCAGCTTGATTTTATCCCCACACATACATACTACACTAGTCGTCACTGTCCCAACCAATACTCGTAGATCTCACTAAGCGTTTTTCCTGTCAATCCTGCGCATAATTTGACACCGTCACATCTACAAGTAAATCGGTGACTATTATCATTCTTGTAACATTCATCGCACATCATAATATTATTCACGTCAACACCCAATGATTGACGTCCATTTTTTGTGTCATTCTAGTTTTTAGTGCTTGTCTATGACTGGTAGAATGCGAGCGGGCTTTTTGTTTTCTGTGGTGGTTCCAATAACATAGGAACCGATATGTTGTACTAGCTATTTAGTTTTCTAAAATGATAACTGTGGCATACATTAAAATTAATGTAAATAAATGTTGCAGCACTTTCAATGTTTACATCTATTCATTGTTAGATCTGCACCAGCAGTGCACGGACGTCTGATCGAGTGCTGTCCACTTACTGATAAACCTGGTTGTTTTATTATAAAACCCAAACCCTAATTAGTGTTACTAGTGAACACCACAGTAAAACATTCTCCATACCTAATGCTTGGATAAAGTTATCTAATTAAACGCAGTGTTTATAGATATCGAAGCACTATTAAATAGCTTTATAAAACTAACATAGAAGGTATCAGAAAACTGGTATACGCCAGTATAAACCCCAAACGGTTAAGCAGAGGTACTATGGGCCAAAGCTATATCTGATCACTTTGAAAACAAAATCCCGTGCACAAGTTGACCACAGCTGCGTCCGCCCTTTTTGCGTCGACCATAGCCAAATGTCTTCTTTGATTTTTTTGCCGTTTTTTTTATTACAAGAACAAGGGGCTGACAGGTACTAGAGAAACAGTTACCCAATGTTGCGATGCTATTGGTTGATGACTATAAGTCGGCGTTACTTTAGCAGGCGAGCCCTGCAAGCAGAAATAGTCCTTACGGTGATCAGATATAGCTTTGGCCGATTGTACATCTATAGTACAGCCACATTTCACCAGTTATTTAAAGTCCCATGTAATTCCTGGCGAGCGTATTGCCATCTACAGGCCACAAGTCCATATTCCGCAGGCTTATTACGTATGAAACAGCAATCAGCAATAATCGCGCAGAGATTGTACAATTATCGCTTTACGTCAAAAAATCGGCAGGCTTATTTAAGCGAAATAATTACTCTTCAATCCCGAATCCGCATTATGTTTATGTATGAGTGATAGCCACACCATAATACTTTTTACGACAGCATTGCTAACAATAAAAATCTGGTAAATAAAATATGCATTTATCGCAAGGTTATCGCGATCATGTGGTATTAGAATTCCAAATTCTTATTAATATCGTAATAATATTCAAAAACCATGCATAGATGAATGGTTTTTGACAGCAGAGCGACAGCCATCTTCGAGCAATGTGGCTGTAAAATTGCTTTTTAATACTTTTTAATTACTTTTTCCCTTGTTGTTGGTCGATTGTTAATCGCTCGCTGATGGCTGAGTAAGTACATACGTTTTTGAGTATTTGGCAGCATTTTTTTGTGTATTATTTATTTTGTGGCTACCTACTTTAATTATGCACAAATGAATTCCTAGTGAATATTGTAATGACAAATTGGTGTAGTTTTATGTCTCAAATGTCAACGCAACTGGACAATTTGTTTAATCATTGAAACAGACGTGATCTCGGTAAAGTGGAGGAGATTTTTTTATTGTAATGTTGGCTACCTCAGCGAAGCTTGCCAAACAGTTTGACATGCTAGGTATGTTTACTGCCAAATACTTACAAAAACATTAGAATGTCTTCATTGTAAGTAATTCATTTATTTCTACTACACTACCTGCCTGCAAGGAACACCTACACTTAGACATAAACTGTATTGTTAATTCATTATATTATAATAACAAATACAATAGTGATTTATTTACTACAGTCACTATTTGTCACTTGGCAGAATAAGTGTAAGATGGCAATACACAAGCTAATGAAATTTAACGAAAAAATCAAACAACTTTCATTTATATTGTTTTTTTTTATAAGTGGTGTACCAGTTAATATTATACTTTGAATAAACGTAGACAATTCTTGTTTTTTTTTTTCGTATATAACTCACTTTCAGCCGCTCAAATTTAAGTCAGCTAAGATTTCCCCATTGTTCTTTTCAATTTAATTATTATATTATGTAAATAAAACGAAAATATCCAATACTAGAGGACGCCTCGCGGTTTCACCCGCGTAGTTCCCGTTCCCGTGGGAATACTGGTATAAAATGTAGCCTATGTCACCCGGGGATAGAGTAGCTTCCCAACGGTGAAAGAATTTTTGAAATCGGTCCAGTAGTTTTGGAGCCTATTCGGTACAAACAAACAAACAATCAAACAAACAAAAATATCTTTCCTCTTTATAATACTGGTATAGATTCACTGCCATATTTACTGTAACAAATACTTTACATCTGCAAATATTAATTTAACGGAATATTTGAGCTAAATAGTAATAAATTGAAATAAAATAAAACAGCGTCCGCGAGGTGTTGCCTTTTCATAAGCTACTTAATATATATGGGTTACTTAATCAAACGATACATTTTATAAATCATTGGACAGGTATAACAGCTTCTGTTAAAAGTTACTGTCAAAAAAAAGGTTTGACTTAAAAGCCTCAGTAGCCAGGTCATTATATTGATCGCGCTATAATTGCACAATTATTGTTGCTTGCCGTTCCTTACGTAATAAGCCCGCGGCTACTACTGAGAAATTTCAGATGGAAAACCTCAATAACAATTTGGTTGACCTGGGAATTGAATCTACGACCACTACAGCAACGAGACATAAGTATTACTTTTTTTTCAGTCGGGTGAAAAAATATCGAACTGGCTGGAAGGTACCTTGTTGCTACAGTACAAAACATTGTCTCTAATGGAGCAATCGCCACATCTACAACCCGATGATCTCCGATAACTTCTAAATAAAGTTCCCAACGCGCCTAATCTGTAGATCAATGGAATAATATCATAAATCACGTCCATATTAGGAGGAGTCATGATAAACATCTGTTGCCATTCATTATAATTACGCTCACACTGAGGTTCAAAAGGTCGCCCGACCTGTTGAGGTGTGAAAAGAGCAATGACTCAGATGACTGGATTAATTAAGAAAAGTAGGTATAAACTTTGCTCGAAAACAGATTAGTACAAGTTGGCATTTATAGTTTTTTAGGTTCACCAGGAACCCTTTCAATTTTGATTTAAACATGGTCAAAATTCACTGTTCCCATTTTGTCTTATTAAGCATCAGAATAGGAGTCATTTATTCGCGTACATTCGAAAACAAGTATGCATTAAATAACAGTAATAGTCGAAAAAAAAAAGTTTAATATACCTCTATTATCTACTTAATTGTAGCAAACACATATGTACAGTGTACATTCGGTTTCCACGATTTTATTTTAGTATCCTACACCATAGTTTTGATGCTGAGTGGTCTAGATATATTCGACACATTATTCTCTCTACTTTAGGAGACATCCTGAAAACACACACCATCTGTTAGAACGCATTCCAAAAGTCAGGTGCTAATAATGTAATGCAAGTTGTACGTCAATTGTATGATGATTGTGTTCTATCACGACGCGCATAACAATGAGACCACACGAGGAGAACTATTTATGTTACTGTCACGACAACACTTTCCACGTCTAACACTTTTCCACGCAACAGACATGACAACAGTCAACTTTGTTTGCACTCGGCAAAAACTGCCCTCATGGGGAAAAGCTTTTTTTGTATGGCCCCGAAAATATATAACAAAATACCACAGTCATATAAAGCTATGACAACAAATCAATTTAAAAAGAAGATTCTAAATTTATTAACAGACAAGTGTTATTATAATATGAATGACTTTTTGACAGTCTCCTTTTGAATGCCTGAATGTATGTAGTAATAAATAGCTATGTAGTCAGTAATAAATAGCTTTTTCAGCCAATTCAACAGCCTACCTCATTTCTCTTCTGAACTAACTACACTTTATTTCCTCCATTTCCAGCTTTGCTTTATTTTGTTTTTCCTCTATTCCTTCGGTTCACACCGCTTCTTTTTTTTTTTCTATTTCCAGTAACCTATCCTGAAACCATGCCTGTGATGACCCGTAAGGCTGCTGCTCAGGACTTGGAAATTAAACTGAGAACAGCACTCCAGGAGCTCAAAGACTCACAAAACCAATGTCGGGAGATGTTGCAAGAGAGAGAGGATTGTGAAGTAGAAGTTGAGAACATTGTATATAAAAACACAATCCTTAAACGGGAGCTAGTTGAACTTAGTCAGCAATACCAGAATGTTGTGGATGAACGCGACCAGCTGATGGTAGTCACGGATGGTTTCAATAACTGCAGTAATCTATACGAGGAGGCTTTAAGTAAAGTTAGGGATCTAGAAGATGAATTGATTCACGCAAATAATCATATTTTTAAATTACAAAAAGAACAGGAATCAACTCAGGTTGATGAAACTTGCCATTTGTATGATGAACTTATTAAATCAAATTGTAAACCGGATTCAATACCTACAAGTAAGCTAACTGAAGATTCTTTAATAAATAAGAAAAATTGTTCTAAAGTTAGTCATAACAAACTCAAAAAATATGCAAAACTAAATAGAATAATTAGAAATGGTAACAAGTTTAGGAAACAACACAAGTTCTTTATTAAAAATATTCCACTCAGGAAAGAACGTGTTGACCTAGTTAATAAATTAAATAATTACCAAATTAAATTAGAAGACAGCAAGAAAATTTATGAGATTGACACTCACCGCTTGCAGTTAGAATTGCAGGTACTTGAGAACAGACTTAGTTCTCTTTACAATAAATATACAAATTCAAAATTACAAATTAAAGAACACATTTTGGCCGCAAATGAGTTAGTGAGGTGTCAGTGTAACTGCCAGACAGTCTCAAATCTGATTGCAGTCCATCCTGATGCTACAGAGGACCCGGTCCAAGCTGAGAGGGTGTCTCAAAACAGTGTCTTCGTACACGACATATCAAATGTAGCACAGGATTTGCCTCAAGTAGACCGGCCTGAGAGTGCTGCCTTTTCATTTAGTCAAAGTAAAGAAGGTTTTCATTCGGTTATGTTTTCAGACGGTATTGGAAAAGGTTTCGGTAAATTACTAAATGGCAATCAGAGTCATTCCACTTTTAATTATTGCATGCCCGGGTCATCTTACAAGCAAATAATGGAATCTGTGACAAAGAATATTTATAAACCAGATACCAATTTAACTGTAGTTGTAGGTAATAGTAAAAAAGTAAAAAAAGATGACATCACTGAGTGTGTAAAAGAGATGTTAAAGTTAAATTGCAGTAAAATTATTTTGTGTGCCTTCCCTTACTTGGATAAATTGTCAAATAGACAAAATAATCACATTCACATGCTTAATAAGCATCTGCACTTTCTTGTGAGTCACTATAGTGACAAACTTGTTTTTTTTGACATCAACATTTTTGTTGATAAATTAAAGTCGACAGGCGATACTTTGTATCTGCCTCTTAGGGTAAGACATCAAATAGCTCGGCTATTATCTTATACAATAAACTCAGACATAAGTAGTATGTCGAAGTATCCAGTTATTATTGATATTAGTAATAGTACTAATTTAAAGATGGTCAGTACCTTGAATAACGTTAGCAAAAATGCTATTAATATTTATTCTTTAAACTAGTTGATAGGACAAGGGAGGGTATCAATAACGGAATAGTTACGAGTATATCCACCATCAAAAAGGTACCTTCTTGCTCGCAAAAAAATAATTTAAAAAAAAGGTCTGAGCAGAATTCTCTGAAATTATTTCACCAAAATATTCAGGGTTATTCTTCAAAGGAATTAGAAATCGAACTGTTTTTAGAAAAAACAATGTTTGATATTGTTTGTTTCACTGAGCATTGGCTGAAAGATTACGCAATGCTAATCAATTATGAAAATTATACTGTGGGCAGTTGTTTTAACAGAAATATTATGTTGCGTGGGGGTTCACTTATATTAATTAAAAATGGTATTAAATCAAAACCTCGTAAAGATATAGTAGACCTCTCAGTTGAACATAGTGTTGAACTGTCCTGTGTTGAGCTGGATAAGCATGTCATAGTGTGCGTCTACAGACCCCCTAATTATAAGAACTACTCTATATTCGAGTCAGTGATGGAAGATGTTTTGGCAAAACTCGCAATGGGTAATAAACTAGTAATTGTCTGTGGTGACTTTAATATTAATATTCTAGAAGATAATTCAGATAGAAGTAGGTTATTAAATCTCTTTAAATCATTTAATTTGTCACATGTGTTTACGGAACCAACCCGAACTACGCTGACTTCTGCTACATGTATTGATAATGTTTTTTGTTGCTGCAACTACTTGGACAATGCCATTATAAATTATCTGCCTTCGGATCATAGTGGGCTACTTGTGACATTTGAGTCCAATATGCTAATTAAACAAGTGCAGATTCAATCCAGACCAATAATATCCGGTAAATTAAATAAATTTAACAGCACTTTAATCGCTAAGTTAAGCGATCAGGACCTCACAGTGAATGATGGTAATATTTTGTATGATGAAGTTTTTTCAGTGGTTCAAAAAGAGTTCAATAACACTTTTAAGAAGATAACTAAAACTGTATGCCCTAAGTTTTTATTCAGTGACTGGGCGACTACAGGACTTAGAAAAAGTAGGGAAAGACTTTACGAGCTATATGGCCTTAAGCCTTGTATGAACACTGAAACGTTTAATAAGTATGTTGCTACTTACTCGAGAATTTTTAAAAATACATGTAAGGCAGCTAAGGCCTTGTATATTAGAAATAAGGTTAAATTAGCAGAAAATAAAATCAAGACGGTTTGGAAAATTATAAATAATGAAACGAACAGGAATAAAAGAAATAATCCTGATTACACGCTTGAGACCACACACGGACTTATTAGAGATAACAAAAAAGTTGCGCAAGAATTTGTAAATTTCTTTACCAACATCCCAATTAAAACTACTGAAACCTTAAATTCTTCGCCCGCGCTTGCTTTTGGATTATTAAACGCGAACGTTTCAGCCTGCCCGAATGTATTTAACTTTTCACATATAAACCCCATAACAGTAATAAAAGCTTTTAAGCAAATCAAGATCAAACCGACTGAAGATCTGTGGGGAATGTCCATCAAAGCTTGTACCTCCATTATTCAGACTATAGCGCCGTACTTAGCGGTGATTTTCAATTTGTGTGTGGATCAAGGAGTCTTTCCGGATCTAATGAAATATAGTAAGGTTATACCACTTTTTAAATCCGGGGACAGTAAAGACACAAATAATTATAGACCAGTATCCGTGTTGCCAGTTTTCAGCAAGGTATTTGAGAAGATAATGCTTAATCAAATGCTCATTCATTTTAATACGAATAACATCTTGCATGATAAACAGTATGGTTTCACCAAAGGACGTTGTACAACTGACGCTGGTGTCACCCTATTAAAACACATCTTTAATGCGTGGGAAGAGTCGCAGGATGCCATAGGTATCTTCTGCGACCTGTCGAAGGCGTTTGATTGCGTTAATCATGAAACATTACTTCTGAAACTTGAGCATTACGGGCTAGGTCAATCAGCGTTAAGTTTGGTTGAATCTTATTTAAGTGATAGACAGCAATTAGTTCAAATAAACGGTGTGAATTCGTCGGGGTTAAACGTGAAAATGGGGGTACCCCAGGGCTCAATATTAGGTCCTTTCTTATTTTTAATATACATAAACGATTTACCCCGTTTATTGGAAAACAAACTAAACATGGTGTTATTTGCTGATGACACATCTTTAATTTTTAAAATAAATAGACGTACTTGTCAGGTTGACGACGTAAATAACGCGCTACGGCAGGTTCAGGATTGGTTCACTGCAAATAATTTAGTTTTAAATGGTAAAAAAACCAAGTGCGTAAAATTTTCCTTGCCGAATGTAAAAAGTACTGATTGTGACATTATCTTAAACAAGGAGAAGCTAGAATTCGTCGATAAAACGGTTTTCCTGGGGATCACGCTAGACTCAAAGTTACAATGGGGTCCTCATTTAATATCACTTGCAGGGCGGCTAAGTTCGGCAGCTTATGCTGTTAGAAAGATTCGTCAATTTAGTGATGTAGATACCGCGAGGCTGGTCTATTTTAGTTACTTTCATAGTATAATGTCTTACGGTATTTTACTATGGGGAAGGGCTGCAGACATTGAGTCAATTTTTATTCTGCAAAAACGAGCCATCAGAGCGATATACAATCTTCGCCGGCGCGATTCTCTAAGGGAACTGTTTAAGGGCATTAACATCATGACGGTTCCTTGTCAATATATTTATGAAAATATCATGTACGTGAGAAAGAATTTACATCTTTTTAGTAAAAACGGAGATAGACATAATTACATTACTAGAAATAGGGACCAATTAGTTCAACCAGGTTTCAGACTGGCTAAAGTAGCCTCTTCTTTCATGGGGTACTGTACAAAATGTTACAATAAAATTCCTCCCCACATTCTAGAACTGAATGAGACGAAATTTAAAACTTGTATAAAACGCACACTATGCAGGCAGGCATATTATAAGTTGGGGGATTACATCACTGATAAAAATGCTTGGCTCAATGCTAGTCTTGCTCCACAACCACTAGGGCGCAAAAACAAGTGATATGCAGAACATTATTGTTCTGTAGAATTGTTGGACCTGCTGAAGACTGTATGAATATATTTGTATTATATAGACTCAATTTCTTTTAGTATAGTATAACTGCGCAGCACGTGTGTGAGTACTATGTACCCAACTGTAAATCTACCATTTGCTGTACCTTGGTGTCGTTCGTTGACTTGTGTTTGCCCTGGCAGTTGAGTGTGTCATGCTCTCTCAAATGTCTCTCTGATGGTGGCGTGTGTGTTGGATCATTCGGTTCCCTTCATGATGGTTGAGCTGGGTGGTGCCGATTCATGCGTCATGTTCGTGAACGGGCGCCGTCAGTTGGGATTGGTCTTAACTTAACTGCTTCGGATGCTAGTGTTTTTCTAGTGCTTATTATGTAACTGCACAGTACATGTGTGAGTACTTTTAATACTTTGTACGTAGTATAGTATGTAGTGATTCTGGGTGCATTGTCCTCACACATATAAATTTATTAATGTATGTACTTATGTACCTAAATTTTGTAAAAAAAACATATATTTTTTTAAAAGAGTAAGTATGGAGTTTCTTGTGCGTTCTTCTCCATAACAAGCTACTTTCCGAATGCACGGTAGAATCAATTTTTATTCCCTGTAAATTTTAATGTATTCTAACGTTCAAAAGTGCCGCTTTGTGGCCTAGTTGAAATAAAATATCTTTGTCTTTGTCTTTGTCTTATGTATACAGGGTGTCCCAGAAATCGACGTCAAGCCGTAAATGGGTGATAGACCAAGTTTTAATCAAAAATCTTTTTTTTTTTTTTTTAGTTTCAATCTACACAAGCAACACATCCTTATTAAATGCGCCAATTTTTCATGTTACTTGCCAAACTAGCGTAGTACATTTTTTTTTTCAGTACAGTCAGTTAAAGTTGGGCGAAACAGTAAATTTGAATAATTTGGTTTTGAAAAAGTTTAATTTTCTTCTAAGTAGGAGGAGTTGGCTTTAAATTTTAGGCAAAAATCTACACAAGCATTATTCAAGATTACATAATAATAAAAAAATTAGATAAATTATGGGATTTGTAGCAATTGGAGTTAAAGAACCATTACAGGGATTGATTTTTTTAGTAAATTTTTAAAGTGAACATAATTTTTTAAAAACATGAGATAGATTTTTTTTCGTATTTTTCTGAGAACTGTTATAACTTGGTCTATCACCCATTTACGGCTTGACGTCGATTTCTGGGACACCCTGTATATTGTTGTTTAGATGGTATTGTTAATCTTATACAATTTTATTCTGGAATATTTTGTTTTGACATATTGTTTTAATTTCTTTACATTTTTATTTTTGTATTTTACTTTGACATTTTAATTTCACATCCTTGATTTGTATTCTTGTTACGATATTTGCATTTTACACATTAAATATTTTAATATCCTGACATATTTTTAATAATATTGCGTTGACATTCTAGAATGATTATTTTGAATTGATTTATTATTTTAATATCGTTATTTTTTTATTATTTTACTCTGACATTCTAGAAGCATAATTTTTACTTATTTTAATTTATTGCCATTTGCACGACATTTTTTTTTTATTATTACTAAATTTGACATTCTATTAATTGATATTTTGATTTGTATTCTTTATTAACATTTGCATGCCATTTTTCAAGGTAAACATCACGTTCTATAATTTTGTATCCTAACATCTCTTTATGCTGACAATTTGGTACTAATGTTTGAGCAAATAAAAACGATTTGATTTGATTTGATCGCTAATTGGAATTATTACGTGCTAATTGTGTTATCCAGACTTTTAAAAAAATATCTAGTTTCTGTTACATGTTCGCTTCATGTTTTGGGACAATATTTTTTATTATACATTATCCTAATATATAACTTACACATCTACTACTACTTCAAATCTATTGATATAGCATATCTCAAGATTATTAACCACTTGAGCAGCGGTGGCCCAGTGGTATCGGCCGTGACTTACAAGTTGTAGGTCGTGAGTTCGAACCCAGGCAGGCGCTTTACTGTGTAAATTATTTCATCACCACTGCTCTCAAAAACGGTGAAGGAAAACATCGTGAGGAACCCGGCATGTCTTAGAACCAAAAATTCGAAGACATGTGACATCCACCAACCCGCACTGGGTCCGCGTGGTGGATTACGGCCCATCCCCTCTCACAGAGAGGAGGCCTGTGTCCCAGCAGTGGGCACATTAATAGCCTGATGATGATGATGATTGACCACTTCACACTATATTAATTTATTGTAAAGAAAGCTTACAGGTATGGATAAAGCAAGACTTAAGAACCAACATAAAGATATATTACTTTAATGGATTGTGTGGCAGATGATAATATGACTAGAATGTAGGTGAGTTAGGTGACTGTTAAGATGACGTTGGCTACTATAAATATTTAATTTTATTCAGTGAAACACGACAGGAATTTAAAACCCCTTAACTAGCTGCTAATAGTAACATGGCGAATTGTCAGTTCTTTATTATTAGCAGCAGACAAGCACATGGTCAAGTTGGCCCTACTTATTCAGCAGTGAAAGTGTACTGACTATATTATTGATGGTGTTGACGATGTTGTCAAGGGACCTTGTTGATTTAGACTTCATAACTCGTAGTGCACCTTATCAAGATGGCCTCCACGTCCACACATAGCGACGGCACTGTGAGTTGTGACCCAATTGAAGTGAAGCTGTATTATTCAGTTATTAGTGGTTACTGGGAACAATTCGATCGGCCCACACGTGGAACGTGGGTGAGAAATCATTAAAGGTATGTGACTGGTCAAGGGGGGCGGTACTTCTTAAGAAAGGTAAGAATTATTTAGCAGAGCGACTTTCGGGCAAGAAACTAGACACTATTTCTTGTTGTAGGCTTATAGGTGCCTGTATTTAGTGCCTGTAAGTAGAGATTATTCGTACCATGTAATTATGAGAGATATATCATAATATATATAATATATAAACTACATATAGTTTTGTACCTTTTTGATAGATCACAGAAAAAACCTTATGATGTTGATTTGATAGAAGAATACTAAGTTCTGTTTCCTTTTTTCCTTCTTCTGCTCATTATTTGGGGTTTGCTTACCTTTTTGTGCCAATTTTTCTTTTTACCTGTTTATCCATATATCGCTAGGGCCCATTTAAATGGGGATACTTACTTAGTTCTTTTCATACAAGTAACATTCAAACGATCCACAATAAATTACCAACAAAACATAAAAGCTCGCGTGTTTTCAAAACACGGGAATAAAATTAACCTACGCCTAAGGCACAGTGCTACAAATTGCGCAGGAGTCGGACAAAAAGGCACGTCCATTACACGGCCGTTTTATTTCCAAATAATTACCATGCTGACCACTGTGCGTGTTGTCTGTACAAACTACTCTGCCAAGGGATGACTAACGGCTCTGCATGAAGGTCATCACTCAAGAATGTTATAAGCGGTGGTTTGGTTATAATAATGAAAAATATCGAACAAGTTTCTTTCTTGTAACGTATCATTGACTTTTGATAGTGTCGATTGGGCAATATAATAATATTGTTAGTCATAATTTAGCAAACCTTGCTAATTCAACGATGAAGAAGTTTTTGTCCTAACTAATAATATCATCATCTTACTGCTAAGTTTAAAAAGCCGGCTTCTGAAAAGAGGTAAGTTTGGCAGACGCCACAAATCATTTACTCGACGCTATTCAGATACGCATCTTACACATCACCAAAAGGAACGAGGTGCCATACCCTTTGCATGAGACAGTGCTGAACAGATAGGCAGAATAGACTCATGCAACCAACCTTATTTATAGCCATTAAACTCCTGCCAATGCTAATCCATCGTATTGAGCCATATGAAGGCGTAAAGCGAATCGGCCAGGTAGCGCAGCCCACGGCTACGGCAGCCATGCCGCTAATTAGCCGAGCGGTTCCGAAGCACGCCGAACGAACCCGATCGTATCGGTCTTGCGTGTGCGCCGATTGCCCACAAGTTTGCCCGTAACTTTGTACGCTTTTACTCTTTTTGCCTGTTTAGCTTGCCTGTTGAGCATCGAATTGAATTCTAAGTAGTAGTCTAATGTGAAGCTATGGAATTATAAGCTTGTTTGGTTTTATTTCTCTTGTGCTTCTGATTGGACCAGTGGGCTGTTTCTTGGATCGGCTCTATGATTTGTCTCGTTGTAATATAGGATTTTATTACTGTTTACTGGTCTAAATAAGTATCTTTTGTATCAATTTCAAAAAAGAAATTATTTATTCATAGGAATTAGTCATATGATTTAGAAGGGAAACTGCTACGATATTCTCATATGACGCAACTTTTGAGAGGCTTATTCTCAGAAATGGATTGTGATACGCATTGTGAAAACAGGTTTAATCAAGTGAATAATAAATTTAAATAGTCTAATCAAGCGCCCACAGCTACATGGATCAAAGCTGTGGGCTATAATGCTTGGTTATCCATCGATCGGTCACTTCATCCCGTATTAAGGTACAGGTAGATTATCGCATCGCTTAGACGGAACAGTTGCCCGTTGCCAATAGCGCATTACCGTGAATTAATTATGGCCTGAGTCCATTACCGCGGTTATCTGAGGAGGCACACGTGGGCTTATTCAATATCATCGATATAAACGGATTAGAAGGGTGAGTAGTTGTAAATGCCTTAAAAAAATCTCTACGAACAGAACATTCGCTAAGCATTCTACTTATCTGTCTTAATTGTTATAAATTTGGACAGAAATTAAAATAACTAAGGGTGTATGAGCTTCGTTGCTTATAGACATTTTAATTAAAGAAACACAGAAAGAAAACGAGTACAGATAAATTACTCAGATTACTCGGGATGAGGCTGCCTCTGTTATTGCTGTATTAGCCAGATTATACAACACTAATACACATATAAAATAATGTACATTACAGAAGAGTCAATCGATACGAAAAGAAGAAGGACCAAACTATAATTTAATAGTCCTCTCGGTTCTACTAAACTCTTCACAAAAACCACGAAGGCTGAGCACCAACCAACAATAACAACAACGCACCAACATCGCACTGTCATCGCTCTACCATCGCACTATACGACCACCAGCTGGTCTCTACCATCGCTCACCAATTCGCGACGGTTGTCAACCGCGTGATTTACGTGCGAGTTCTGATGCAACCAACCTTATTGTAACGAAATTAATTTCATTTTAATTATTTATAACTCGATAGTGAGAAGTTCACCGTTACTGTAGTTACTTCATAGACGACTTATGTGGAGTCTAAAATATATTTTTGTTAACGTATTGTGAAGTATTGGTGGTCTCAATTATAGATTTGTTACAGTCAAAATTGAAGAGTTATGACTGCTCAGCTTTTGAGTATTCCCTAACGGGTTTTGACAAGAATAGAAAATCTTATTTCTATAAGTGCCATCAGCACACCACATATCATAATGTTATGACAGGCGGTAGCTTTAATAAAAATCCGTGTTTAAAATTAAGTGGCAGATCCAATGGTGATCCGTCTTAAATTCAATATTCAATCATCCATTCCATCATTATGTATTACGAAAAATTTAATTTGCTTTTAAATTTGAGTACTTCAAAAATTTTATACTTCTTTGGAAAGATATTTAAATCGTCTACATCTGTTTTGACCTCACAACACTCAAAACTCTTCCAAACATCTCTTTCAAACAACTTCTAACCTATGGTCCAGTTACCTGTGACCACTACTATTAGCCGGGGTCGAACCCTGGCATTATGCGCCATTACCCACCTCCTACAGATTTATGGGCGCCTGGTAACTCGGCACCGGATGGAATCTTATAATTGTTTCTAATATCTCTCAGATCTACAAGAACGTGTGTTTTTTGATAAGTTGAAGGTTCAATTTTGTGGGTTCAGTTTTAACAATAAAATTGTAAGTATTTTATCGCAAGACTGGAGTCCTGACACAGCTAGACGTAGTCGCGGTAGACCAAAGAGAAGATGGCGGGACGCCTTGGATAGCTTCTTCGGAAATTGGCGGGATGAAGCATAGCACTGAGTTAATTTTCTTTTCATGTGAGCATGTGGCCACCTCTGGTGTCAGAGAAAATAAAGCCGCCTCTGGGAACCCCACATGCCTCTGACTTGGCTGAGTGAAATGGAAGGAATACAGGGAGGTTTTTTTCCTGGTTTGGATCAGTTCAGTACAGTATTTAACAGGTGCCCGATTTTTTTATAATGATGGTAAATCAGGCGAATTATGAACAAATTGTGTTCATCATCACGACAAATAATATTATTTAGAACCGTGCGTTATTCATTAATTTATCATTATAAATGGAAGAGAATGCAACACGTGCATGTCCATTTCTCCACGCTGTTCAGCATATATAAAATCTTTATTTTCTGTAAGTACATAAGTCGGTAAGTAGGTATCTATAATCTTTGTCTGCTTGTATTGCAGTAACATGCACATTTAATGTTGGTAATTAGGAGCTAGTGGGCGCTGCCGTGTAAGCCTGCACAAAATATAAATGAGCTTCGAACAAAACGGTGGACTAAGGGAATCCTTGTGAGCTTTCTTTTGTTTGAGTGTTATTTTTTACTTTTGTCTTTACTGTGCGAAGCTCTTTAGCTACCATCGAAATTGAAGCCATGATATTAGGTGCAACTACAAAGTTAAGTGTTCACAAGTTTGTTCTTTGCTCAAATTAATTAACGAATTCAATAAAAAATTCTGAAATATAGGACATTTACTGAAAATCATGGTGTTCACATAGGTTCAGGTCTACTTAGAATAAAGATAACGGCAAAGACACCATGTATTCACCTCTCCTAGAGTATCTCATAAACATTATCTTAATTTATTATAATAACAAATACCTACCTGTTAAGTATACATCTGAACTGGGTTACGTATGAACAAAAGTGTAACTTATGATTATATTTCTGAAAGCAGGTGCAAACACAATCCGTTGAATATATTACGATATCATCTATATATTACATTGTATCAGTAACGTTCAATGATAAACTTCTACCATTTTTACTTCGAAAGAATGTCAATCGAGTGTTAAGCGTGATTCCTATTGTGGCACAATACTCAGTACCTACGTGTCGTCAAGATTCTCACCATAACATTCCCACCTCTGGAATCTCTACCCACCCGTATTGTGGTAAGAGTTTCCCGAGAAATGCTGAACAATACTTCCTTACTTCAAATGCATAGCCGACGTGCTTCACTATTGTCTCAGTCATCAATAAAAACTACACATACTTGTGTTGATATTTTAATGCCCCAAAACAACTCATATTCACTGTTGGTTTTGGCACAGGCTACTGCTGATGAAAAGCCACATCTTGCATTCGAAATACAAAAAGTGATTTTAACTCTAGAGTGAGATTCAAATCAAAAACTAAAATAACATTTGGCAGAATATGAAATTTATCCAATTTCTATTCATACTCCACTATCTACGCAATTAAAACGTATGCAGTGAGAATGTGACGTAGAAAGTGCACGCGTGCACGTAATACTCGTCATCCACGTCAACACGCGGCGGCGCGAGCGCAGCAAGGAGGCGCGCGGAGCACATAGCTGCATAAAAATGTTAGCTATTTCCTACAGACGGACCTCGTTTACTATAGAAACGTTGAATAAGGCAGTTGGGAATATGGTGGAGTTGGCAATTTCTTGCCAATCACAGTAACGACTAACTCTGCGACCACAAGTTATTAGATTAGATGTTACAAACACATGCCGTAACTTAGTATTATGTCAAACTCTACTGTAGCCTGAAAACCACAAAATTTTGGCATTATAGTATGTAGGGTTTAACACGAAGAAAGGCCCTTAGTGAAGTCAAATAAAAAAACATTTTTACAAAAAAAATCTACCGACTTCCAACTAAAAACACTACAAAGTGAAAAATAACTTTCTTTTTCGAAGTCGGTGTCTTTGGTAGCCATGATATTGAAGCCATGATATTAGGTGCAACTACAAAGTTAAGTGTTCACAAGTTTGTTCTTTGCTCAAATTAAGTAACGGATTCAATAAAAAAATCCGAAATATAGGACATTTACTGAAAATCATGGTGTTCACAAAGGTTAAGGTTTACTTAGAATAAAGATAACGGCAAAGACACCATGTATTCACCGGTGTCTTTGGTAGGTACCAATTTTTTTCTTTATGGACACCGACTTATTTTTATTTTACACTTTTTAGTTGTACCTATTAAGCAACTTGCCTTTAGTAAGGTAGGTACTTATAATGCCAGAATAGATTACCCGAATACCATGAACATAGCAGGCGAAATGAGAGTGTACCAAGGTGAACTGTACATATCTGCGTACCTCTTAAAGTGTACTGCCGTGATGTTATGTTATGAAATGGTGTAAACAATAAACAGACATGCGATTGCAGCAATCCCGAGAGATGCCCTTATTTATTGAAGAGTTCTGTTGTATATCTCCGAAGTTCTTCATCAGATCTTCACCAAATTAAAATGGGACTAATTCCGGAACATATCAAACAAAAAAAGAATTTTCAAAATCGGTTCACAATTGACGGAGATATCGGTGAACAAACAACAAAAAAAAAAAACATACAAGAAGTCGATCATAGAACCTCCTCCTTTTTTGAATGTCGGTTAAAAATAACTAATATACCACTATTGTTTCAGAGCAAACACTAATCACACGGTATCTACCGTAAGCAGATATGTACATTGTCCACAAATCGATAAATGTAGTCGCAGATTCATTCGACTTTACTCACGAACATTACAGACAAACAATTTCTGAAAATACTTTTCTTTTACGAGGAAATGCCTCGCTAAATATACCATATCACCCTGACAATACAACTCCAGTACCGATCATTCCATGTCTATCACATCAACGCGCCGACGTAGGTGAGTTTGAATGACAGCCCGATGTGGCTGAGACGGGAAGTGAACCCGTACCCACCTGACAGCATGCTTGCTGCCCGCGCTGATCTTAAAGGTAAATTACAAAAACTCGTTGATGCGGTGCGAAAGCGTTGACGTGGCGTGTGCGGTAGGTTTATATGTGGGTAAGTAGGTGTATAAAGTAGGTATAACTGGTAATTAGTTGGCGTATAGGGTATAGTTTCAAAGAAGCAAGAATCACGATTATAAAGGCTCTGATATATAGAGAACTGAGATAAACAAAAGTAATGTAAAAAATAAAAACTCGACTCCTAGGAAACTTAAGTTTATTCTTATCAATTTTATTTTCGGATTACTTCTGAACATATAGGTGGTATATATTATTGTAATAACCTCTTAAAACCCTTCATTTTGAGATCCTACACGATGGGTTTAGAAGAAAAAAAATTGGGTGTATCTCAATATGGCCCAAAATCCGCATTTTTTTATTTTTTATTTTAATGTAGCAAGGTTAAGACGAATCGATTATCGAAAAAAGCATCAAAATCAGCCTACGCGGTAGGTCTCTAGAAAGCCACATAGAAACAAACACAAATAAATACATAGACTGATAAACACATTACCCTCCTTTGCGAGGCGCAGTCGGTTAAGAAGATAGGAGACGGAAACCTAGAAAACATAGTGAGAGAACCTGGACTTACAGTTAACATAGTCTGAGAAATCGCCAACCAACCTTGAGTAAGCGTGGTGCGTAGTCCTGTATGAAAGAAAGCAGGAGGAAACCTTCATGTGAGGTCTTTACACTACAGTACGACATAATGTTACAGGATGGTACTGTTTATTCTTTCAAAAACAAGATGAAAATCATGCTGTGCAGTCGCAGGATACATATATTCGCGAGCTAGCTAACCACAACCAGATGTATCCTCCGACTGCACAGCATGATTTTCTTCTTGTTTAGGTCTTTTTAGTTCGCTTTTTAAGCAGTCGAGTTTTTTTATTTTTATAATTAACTTTTTCTATTTATTTATTATATACTTTATTGAACACCACAAAAAAAATACAGTACAGGACAAACGTTCACAATAACAAGTGTTCAATGGGCGGTCTTATCGCTCTAGGCAATCTCTTACAGACAACCTTTATTCTTTATTGTACAACAAGACATTACATTTAAACAATTTGATAACATGTTTCATGTACAAAGGCGAGCTTAACTCCAAATGGAATTTTCTTCCAGCAAACCTTTGAGTGATAGAGATCATAATACAGGGCAGTAATCCATTATACAATATATATACCTATATAGTATGATGAAACTAGTTACATAATAATACATAAAATACCTACCTACGTTTATAAAGACAAATACATATATATAATACATATATAATTCATTGCGTTGAAAGGAAATGCTTCTTAATTTTCCTCTTGAAGACATCGAGAGAAGGGCTATCGCGTATGGAGTGTGGAAGAGAGTTCCAGAGATGCACTGCAGTAACAGAGAAGGAGCCATCGTAGCGGCTAGAAATGTGACGAGGAGTACGAAGGAGAAGCGAAGTGGCCGTGCGACATTACCCCTTGGGTCGAGGTACTCAAACTGTTCGCGATGGTATTGAGGAGAAGTAGGATGCAGGATAGTATAGAGAAGGGATAGGATATGGGTATCTCACCGACGCCGAATTGGTAGCCACTTCAATCTGGTCCGAAATTCCGACACATGGTCGTACTTTCGGAGGCCAAAAATAAAGCGGATGCACAAGTTCTGCAGTCGTTCGAGTTTGTTTAGGAGTACCTCCATTGCATCTAGAAAACAGACATCCGCATAGTCTATAAGCGGTAGAAGAAGAGATTGAGCAATAGTAACCTTAGTATGAAACGGTAAGAATTTTTGGAGAAGTTTAAGAGACTGAAAAGAGTAGAAGTACTCACATCAGCGATATGAACCAAGAGAGCGATTAGTGTCTATATGGACGCCCAAGTTTTTCGCACTTTTAGAATAATATATGGGCATTGAATTGTACAATACTGGCGGGAGAGACTGGGGATCCAACAGATTGAACATGTATTTGCCACCAATAATGAGCGCTTGAGATTTAGTTGGATTCAGGAGGAGTCCAAAGGATTTAGTCCACTTTTTGATATTTTCCAGGTCATCATTGATGGCAGCCATAGCCTCAGCGAGTTCATTCACTTTAAAATGGCGATACAACTGCAAGTCGTCTGCATGGAGATGAAAATTAGAAGTTAGGACCTTAGTGATAGCATTTATAAAAATTGAGAAAAGAAGAGGAGAGAGCACACCACCTTGAGGAACGCCTGCAGCCAAGTCACACCATTCAGAGGAAACCTTTAGTTTTTTTTATTTTATTAGGTAGATTTAAATATATAAGTGTTATATATTTTTAGAATCACCTCTTAAAACCCTTTATTTTGATACTCAACACAATGGGGTTGCAAGAAAAAAAAAAAACTCCCCAAAATGGCGCCCAAAATCAGCCATATTTTTCTTTTCCAATTTTTATGTAGCCAGTGATACTCGCAGTGTTAAGACGAATCGATTGACGTAAGAATCATCAAAATCGCCCAACGCGTTTGGTCTCTAGAACGCCACATAGGAACAAACATACATACATACTTACATACATAGACTGATAAACACATTACCCTCCTTCGGCAGTGGGGTAAAAAGAATCTAGTATCTCGCTAATATAAAATAGAGACACTAGTCCATAATGGACTATTGATAAAGTCCCCCAAATCTCCTTAAAAATCGCTGCCTCAACAAGTAAACTCTTACAGTCTTATTACAAAAAACGAAAAATACCATGGTTTAAACCTGTACTATCAAGTCCAGGTTTATCTGCAAAACCATGCTCTAAATTTGTTCGTATTACAAAACTCAAAAAAACCGTGGTCTTCTTAGTACCGTCATTTGAACCATTGTCTATACATCAACCACAGATTAATACAAATATCATTCGTTCACCATAATATCATTCTATTGCAACGTTCCGTATGCCCAGAAAAGAAAACGTTTTGATAATATGATAAGGATTGAATGATGTTTAGGAGTGTTAAAAATATTGAGACTTTGTTATTTTGCATGGATATAAACATTTGTTATTTATCGATTGAAGTTTTGTTTAGATTTAAGTAAATTACTTAAATTCGTATTAATTAACGTTTCGTTACACGTACGTCGATGTATTATTAATAAATAATACATCGACGTACGTGTAACGAAACGTAACATTCTAGCGCGTTATATGAAACCATAACATTAAACAAAACCATCGCATGCTGAACAAAGTTCATTAAGCTTTGGAATTTTTAAGTTATCGAAGTTTCTAATAGAACAATTGCCTCTTTGTTAATCTATATATATAAAAGAAGAAACTGACTGACTGACTGACTGACTGACTGATTGACTGATCGATCAACGCACAGCCTAAACCGCTAGGCCTAGAAGAATGAAATTTGGCAGAAAGGTTCCTCATGTCGCGTAAGTGAGCACTAAGAAAGGATTTTTGGAAATTCTACCCCAAAGGGGGTAAAAAGGGGGTTGAAAGTTTGTATGTAATTTCTACAGTTTGTAAGATGGGCTCGTGAAATTTTAGATTTACGCTCTTGGTTGATAAAAAGAATTAATGTATTTATTAGTTTTTGGATATTCGACCCCTAAGGGGGTAAAAAGGGGGTTGAAAGTTTGTATGTAATTTCTACAGTTTGTAAGACGGATACGTGAGATTTTAGATTTACGCTCTTGGTTGATAAAAAGAAGTAATGTATTTATTAGTTTTTGGAAATTCGACCCCTAAGGGAGTAAAAAGGGGGTTGAAAGTTTGTATGAAATTTTTACAGTTTGCAAATTGGACACTTGAAATTTTACATATACGTTCTTAGTTGATAAAAAGAAATAATGTATTCATTGGTTATTGAAAATTCTACCCCTAATGGGGTAAAAAGAGGGTTGAAAGTTTGTATGTAGTTTCTACAGTTTGTAAGTTGGGCACGTGAAATTTTAGATTCACGCTTTTGGTTCATAAAAAGAATTAATATATTTATTGGTTTCTGGAAATTTGATCCCTAAGGGGTTAAAAAGGGGGTTGAAAGTTTGTGTGTAATTTCTATAGTTTGAAAGTGAAATTTTAGATTTAATCTCTGGGTAGATAAAAATCAATTATGTATTTATTAGTTTTTGGAAATTCTACCCCTATGGGGATAAAATAGGGGTTGAAACTTTATATCTATATATATAAAAGAAGAAACTGACTGACTGACTGACTGACTGACTGATTGACTGATCGATCAACGCACAGCCTAAACCGCTAGGCCTAGAAGAATGAAATTTGGCAGAAAGGTTCCTCATGTCGCGTAAGTGAGCACTAAGAAAGGATTTTTGGAAATTCTACCCCAAAGGGGGTAAAAAGGGGGTTGAAAGTTTGTATGTAATTTCTACAGTTTGTAAGATGGGCTCGTGAAATTTTAGATTTACGCTCTTGGTTGATAAAAAGAATTAATGTATTTATTAGTTTTTGGATATTCGACCCCTAAGGGGGTAAAAAGGGGGTTGAAAGTTTGTATGTAATTTCTACAGTTTGTAAGACGGATACGTGAGATTTTAGATTTAAGCTCTTGGTTGATAAAAAGAAGTAATGTATTTATTAGTTTTTGGAAATTCGACCCCTAAGGGAGTAAAAAGGGGGTTGAAAGTTTGTATGAAATTTTTACAGTTTGCAAATTGGACACTTGAAATTCTACATATACGTTCTTAGTTGATAAAAAGAAATAATGTATTCATTGGTTATTGAAAATTCTACCCCTAATGGGGTAAAAAGAGGGTTGAAAGTTTGTATGTAGTTTCTACAGTTTGTAATTTGGGCACGTGAAATTTTAGATTCACGCTTTTGGTTCATAAAAAGAATTAATATATTTATTGGTTTCTGGAAATTTGATCCCTAAGGGGTTAAAAAGGGGGTTGAAAGTTTGTGTGTAATTTCTATAGTTTGAAAGTGAAATTTTAGATTTAATCTCTGGGTAGATAAAAATCAATTATGTATTTATTAGTTTTTGGAAATTCTACCCCTATGGGGATAAAATAGGGGTTGAAACTTTATATGAAAATTATTCGGTTTGGAAGTTAAAATATCTGAAATAGGTGGTT
The DNA here is from genome assembly GCA_964057195.1 of Orthosia cruda. Classification (NCBI taxonomy): domain Eukaryota; kingdom Metazoa; phylum Arthropoda; class Insecta; order Lepidoptera; family Noctuidae; genus Orthosia; species Orthosia cruda. Next base: position 42,568,946 of record OZ059835.1, read on the forward strand.
TTCGCTCTTGATTAATAAAAAAAGTAACGAGTTTATTGATTTCCGGAAATTCTACCCATAATGGAGGTTAAAGGTGGCAATTTGTTAGGCTTATATATTTGAAACTTGGCATAAATACTAACAGCTGATATTTTATATTTTTTTATTGTTTTTAAAGTAAAGGTTGTCATTACAAGTTTTTCAAAACGACTCCCTACTAGAATTTTATTGCACAAGGCTTCTTTTTTTGATGTAGGAAAGCAAACGAGAGATATTTGTTGGAATGAATTCTAATTCCTTGGGCAAAATAATAAAGGTAACGTTAATTTTTCGGAACTACCCCCAAAAGACGATTTAAGGGATGTTAAAGTTTGTTTGGAAAATCTCATTGCTTAGATGAATTAACTTGAAACTTGGGACAAATACTAACCTAAGTAAATAATAAAGGATATCATTATTAGTTTTTCAAAACTACCCCTAAAAGATGATTAGGGGGGTGTTGAAGATCTTGGGTTAATAAACTTGAAATTTGGCACAAATACTAACCTTAATAAAAAATGTGGGTTGTTATTGGTTTTTCGGAACTATTCCCAAAATACCATTTAGAGGGTGTTCAAGATTTATGAAGTATTTTATTGCACATAGCTTCTTTTTATGATGTAGGGGAGCACTAAGGAGGGATTTTTGGAAATTCAACCTTTAAGGAGACATTTATTTGTATAAAAACATTTTTAGAAAAAGTATTAAAGATTTCCAGCTAAAAACAATACAAAGTGAAAAATAAATTTCTTTTTCGAAGTCGGTGTCTTTGGTAGGTACAATTTTTTTTCGTTATGGACACCGACTTCGAAAAAGAAAGTTATTTTTCGCTTTGTAGTGTTTTTAGTTGGATTTCAGTGTCGGTAGTGTTTGTAGTGTTTTTCACTTTTTACGTACCTAATAGGCAATTTGCCTTTTGGCACTTAATTGTTTTTTGTGTATGTTCGCCGATATCTCCGTCAAACAACACTGTGTTTGTAGTTCCAAATCGAGGAAGTGGTCGTCTTAGTGCCGTAAGATTCTTCAAAAAACCGTTGACACACCTAAAATATCTTCTGGGGGTAATTCTGAAAAACTAATGATGGCAATTTATTATTGTCCAAGGAATAAGATTTTTAACCGACTTTCCAATAAGAAGGAGGTTCTATGTCCTCTAAATCATAACTTGAACCGTAGATATCTACGATTCCTTATATTATCATCCCATTTATTATTGTTTTAACAATAGCTTATTTTTGGTCGCCTTCACTAACTGCACATAATTTAGTTGAATAAAATACGAAATCATGCGAACGAAGTCGCGGGCGGAGTGCTAGTAATATATATAATGTGAAGGCCGAACAAAAAAAAAACGATCTGAGAATTGGAGTACCGAGGAAAAAGTAGTTAATATCCTCAATATGAATTAAATCATGGTTGATTTAATTGCTAATATCCATTTTCGGGTAAAAACAAAATAACACAATAAAAAGATGCAATAACCTAAAAGAGAAACTTTGACAGATCTACGACTTAGACCATCGTTAAACTAGGGGCCGCCGAGGTTTAGCGTTAGACCATGATTTGGTCCATGGTTTATCGCTAAACCATTGTTTGTAATATCGTTTTTGTGTAAACCACAGTTTTTAGAGATTTAAACCTGGGTTTTTAGTTAAACCACTTTTTGTAATAAGACTGTTACAACTTAAACCCAAAGCCATTTGATCGACTCTATTTTCTCTTTCATATTGGCAACTATAGGAATTAATATTTAAATTGGCTTGCAAGCCAGGCTACTAACTTAACAGCCGGGCGGTGCTTTAGAAGCCGCCCCAAAGCACGGTATCTGATCGAAACCTAACCCTGCGATGTGTATGTATGCGCAGGAGTTTCACTCGCCGTTTACATACTTAGGTGGATGCTATGGACTTGGTCCGGTCAGGGCTGGCCTAAAGACTTGTTATCATTGAATTGAAAATAGATGAATTTGTAAAGAAAACTAAAATAAAAACCGGCCAAGTGCGAGTCGCACTCGTGCACGAAGGGTTCCGTACAATTATCGCAAAAAACGGCAAACAAATCACGGTTGTTGTGTGGGAGCCCCACTTAAATATTTATTTTATTTGTTGTTATAGCGGCAACAGAATAGACCGATAGCGCTAGGTTTTGAGGTTTCAAAAATATTAAAGTTGTTTGTTTTTCGCATATAGTTGCCGGACCATTTGCCCAACCTAATACCTTAGTTTGTGTCATCCTAGGTATTTGCATAGGTAGAAATTTAGCTGTTTGTCTTTTCGACCAGTATCGGACGTAAAGAAAATTAGAGATGAAAATTTTACTTTCATGATAATAACGAAGTAGTAACTGATGTACATAGGCATTTTGTGTCATCTCTGTCCACGGGAATCCTAATACTTAACCAGTACCTAACACGTAGCCAACTAGCTCTAAAAGAATATTACAGTCGGTTAAATAGGTATTACGCGTTTTAGAGTACTGATATCTGTTGTTTAAAATATTTTGTGTCAAATTCATCCACGACTTTTAAAGATATTTTATTTTTTTACTACAACACCCTGTAAAATCCACAAAAGAAAATACAAGTTATTAGAGTTTATGTGTTTTTCATTATTATGGTGTGACAAAACACTATTCATAATTTGTGTCGTTTTTATCCACGAAATCGTATTATTCTAAAAAAAATATCTAGACTACTTCGCACGAAGGGCGAGCGCGGGGATAAGCGCAGGCACAAGCGGCGCGGGTGCCGGCAAGCCATACGCGCGGCGCGTTTATTTGTTTACATTCGGTCTTTGCAAGTTGCAACAAAAAAGTGCGTGCGTTATTTATGATGTATTTGATTGATTAAGGCCCATTGCACGAAAAACTTAACTCAGAATTAGTTGCTAACACGAGATGAAATTGACAAAGGTCAAAGACAAAGGTTAAATTGACAATATTGTATAACAAACTGTCAATTTAACCTAGTCTTAGCAACTGAGTTCAGTTTTTTGCGCAAGTGGGTCTTAAAAGTTAGTTATGTATGAAGCTGTGAAAGACTAAAATGGAGATTGAATTTAATAAATGTGTTATGTCGACACCCAATATGAATAACATAGTAACTCAACATTGCATAGTTTTCAACACAGCTATTTTCTTTTTTTGTAAAGTTTATTTGCTTTATTTTAGGTTTCATGTTACTAATTTTAATTGCTCTTTCAGTTTTGATTAAACCACTGCAAGTATGATTTTCGCAATTTTACAATTTACAGTTATTTAGCATTTTTAATATGAAAAACATTGTAACTACGGTTACAATAGAGTCTTGAAAACATTTGAAAGATTTTTTCTGTGAATATTATTGTACGATTACGAATTATACCGACAAAAAAAAACTTTGTTAAATATTATTGTAAGCAACAATTACAATGTGTGTCAATGTTAGATTTAGATAAAAAGACATGTAAAGTACTATGGAAGAGCTAATAAACTCGTTTTTTAATAATTATTATAATTCAATTAATATTCACAACGCTTTGGGCTCTGGTGGACACAGGTCTGGATAAAATTATCTATGCCCGTGTCTACCGTTCGCACAGCGGCGATCAGGAGACAAGCAGGCTCACAGATTACCTCAGTTAAGCGGCTGATGCGGCACAGTAGTGGTACCCTTCCACCCAATTAATGATCCAGGGGGACTTTAATGCTCACCATCAGCAGTAACGTGGTTCTTCCCATATCAGTGCAGTAATCATGCTGGATGGGAAATGCATAAGCTTTCGTTAGCGGTAATCCGCCAGCTGGTTCGGGAGGCAACAGCAACGGGGGATGTTGATTCGCACACGGCCAATTGCTTGGACCTTCTGCTGACAATAGATCCAGGCCGATACTCTGTGTCGATAACTTCACCTTGGGAATGCGAGTGACGTATGTCAGAAAAAAGGCCTTCAACAGTGCTGCCAAGTTTGCAAGAAGGTGTTGCAAAGGGCTCGATTCGACCACATTGGCCGAATAGGGACATAACTTGCTTCTTACCCAGAAGATAGTAAAGCGTTTTGGTCCCTGGGTAAGTCGGTTCAGTCGAACTTCTGCCATCCCTCACTACCACCACTGCTGAAACCCGACAGATCGCTGGCCCGCTTCGTTAAGGAGAAGGCAAACTTTTTTGCCTCTTTTTGCATAATCTTTGCGTCAGCTTTCTGGTGATGCGCGGATGTATTCTTTCTCCTGGTGGATGTGAGACATATATGTCGGACATTCACATCCATCAAAAGGATGTTCGTATCAACCTCGACTTGAACAAAGCTAGTGATCCCGACGGGATGGGACGGGATACTTACACTTGTCCTTAAAACTTGTGCGCCCGAACTGTCTCCGATTTTGACACGTCTATTTTGCCTTTCGTGTGAAACTGTGAAAGAGTCGAATGCTTGGAAGTAAGCTAACGTACAGCCCGTGTCCAAGAAGGAAAGTTGAGCTGACCCTGCCAATTATATACCCATCTCTTCGTGTGCTTAATATTAAGCTCCTGGTATACCTAGAAGCTAATGACATCCTGAAGTGATTGCCAATACGGTTCTACAGGATTTCTAGCTTATGCCGTTCACATCTGCAGTAAGGCCATCGAGACGCGCGGGGAGATGCTTGCCATCTCCTTCGATAACTCGAATGGTTTCTATAGGGTCTGGCACGGAAGCCTTATTAGTAAGCTTCCTTCATTCGGTCTGCCTGGTGATGGTATGTGTGATTGGATTGCAGATTTCTTGTGGGATCGGTCCATTCCAGTCATTATCGATGGGTTCTCGTCTGACCAATTGGATATTTATACCGGGGTCCCTCAAGGGTTGGTAAAGTAAGTAAAGTGCTTGAAACTTGGCTATGCAGTCGACAGCACTGTTGCTGAGAGGTACTGTTCCATCCTTGTCCTTTGTGAGGCTGTGGTGGAGCGTTTGAGCTTATCCTTGAAGCCAGTCTCCAAATGGGGCGATGCCAATTTGGTCTGGTTCTTTGCTGCTAAAACTCAGGCGTGTTTTTCTCTGTTAAAATGTGCCAATTCTACTCGGCTCTTTCCTTCCGAGGTGTAAACGTGCCGATAATGGACCATCTTGTGCTTCTTGGCGTTACTTTTAACACGATCCTCAATTTTGATCCATACATTGAGGCAAAGGTTCAACTGGCTGCCATAAAATTGGGGATCCCCACAAAAGTGAGACGGTTCTTCACGCCAGAACAATTGCTCAAGTTGTGTCAAGCTCGTCAAGCGCTAGTTAGATGATGTATGGAGTACTAGGCGTGTGTAACTCTTTACGGAACCGACTCACTGATCCGGATCTTTGAAGTGATTCAAAAGATTGGTTCAGTAACAACGTTTCAAACGCATCATTTGGATCTGAATCATTACTTTGCTCACTGCTCATCCAGCGCGACGCGTCACTCGCGAGTCGATTGAGCAGTGAGCGATTGAGAGAGAGATGCAGACTGAGACACTGAGTTACTTAACTATGGACTCGAGAGTCGCGAGTGAGCGGGCGACATAATCACAATCTTTACAAGTCAGAAAGAGATACCAAATGAGATGTGTATCGCTCATACTCTCACAGATTTTCGATATCGTTATACATGCACGTAAAAATGACCACTAAGGCGCTTACGTATCAAACACTATACGGTCGCTTTTTGCATAATTATAATGTTTACACTAACAAGTTATTGTTTAACGTTGATGCGGCAGATTTTTTGAGCAGTTTGAGCCGATGATCCAAATGAGTCAAATGAAACATATCAGTGATTCGGATCTTTATTTCTTTTATATCTTTGTAGATTCAGTGATCGAGATGCAAATGATCCAATCCCAAAAAAGATTCATTTGGCCCACCTCTATGGAGTACTGTTATCATTTCTGGGCCGGATCTGCCAAAAACCAGCTTCATGCACTTAAGTTGATCAAAAAACGGACCAAGAAGATCGGCAATGAGACACTGGTCGAATCGTAGCTCCAGAGCCTTAAACAACGTCGCCGAGTTGCGAGCTTGTCGGTTTTAATCGGTTAAATTTCGGGAAGTGTGCGATGGAAATGTACGATCTGATTCCACCTAGCCCATTCCATAATCGGACTATAAGACTTACGGCGATGTGCCATTGGTACATGGTGGACATCCCACCCATACACACTAAACATTTTGGGAATACGTAGATTGTACGTACAGCTAAAGAGTGGCATTCCCTGCCGGAGTTTGTGTTGCTCGATAGCTACAACTTAGGAGTGTTTAAGTCAAGAGTGAATAGGTAACTTTTAGGCAAGCGTGTTTAATCGTCGACCACGACATCGCTTACCATCTGGTGAAGAAGTAGTCTAGCGCAAGCCTACCAAATATAAATGAAATGCATTCCCCCTATTGCAAAGCTTACCACGCAGTGGATAGTAGATCCTAGAGCAGTGATGGCCCAGTGGTAACGGACACAATTTACAAGTATGGTCGTGGATTCAAACCCAGGCAAGTGCTTTAATTTGTGTAAATTGTTTCATCACTATTGTTCTCAAAACACTGAAGTAAAAATGCATTGCATTGCAATGCCAATCTAAGACATGTACGAGTAACATCCATCAAACCACATTGGTCCCACGTGGTGGATTTCGGCCCATTACCTCTTACAGAGAGGGGGCCTAAACGCACAATAGACCAAATGGGAGTTTAAGTTCAGAAAAGGGGGTCCATCTATCCTGTCCTATCCTAATGCTTACGACGCCTATCGTTTGCAATTACTTCTACACATTTTTTTGTATTATTCTTCTTACCCACATATCTGTAATATTGAATGAGTCTAAAAAAATGTTTATTTCATTCCTACTCTTAGTTTTTCTCCAAGACCATTTATGCTGATACTACTATATTCAATTGATGTACTAAAAACCTATTCTCGATGTCAACACTGCATCTTTCTTTACAATGATAACATTTAAATTAAGTTTAGATTTAAGAAGAAAAGCATTGTAACTTAAAATTACAATATCATCATCATCATCAGCCTATTAATGTTCCCACTGCTGGGACACAGGCCTCCTCTCTGTGAGAGGGGATGGGCCGTAATCCACCACGCGGGCCCAGTGCGGGTTGGTGGATGTCACATGTCTTCGAATTTTTGGTTCTAGGACATGCCGGTTTCCTCACGATGTTTTCCTTCACCGTTTTGAGAGCAGTGGTGATGAAATAATTTACACAAAGTAAAGCGCCTGCTTTGGCTCGAACCCACGACCTACAACTTGTAAGTCGCGGCCGTTACCACTGGGCCACCATTGCTCTCAAATTAAATTACAATATAGTAAAATATAAATAGAGCAAAATTTAAAATGTATTACATTGTATGTCAATTTAAATTACTTTAAAACAAAGAAACCCTTGTTACCAAAACTTTTGTGTAGGTATTGGAACTTGATCGACAAGTATACTTTAGTAGAAACATTGTTCATTTTTAATTACAATAAAATTATTCCATTTTACAAATCAAATAAAATTATTAAATTTCACATTTTCTTATCCTTTATTTCTGCCTCTTAAATACGGTTAAGAGGCAGAAATAAAGGTCTGTCCTTGCTGATTTCATATGACATAAAGTTGTACCAATGTGTAACTAAAGTTATAATGTTATTCAAATTGGGTGTTGATATGTGGATACTGGACGTTACATACAGTGATTGTCCTTTGTGAAAGGGGATTGTTAAAGTTCATAGAATCAAGCATTGTAAGGAATGACGGAAAAGCAGACTGTTTTAAGGACCGTGCTGAAAAATAAAACTACACCAATAATCACTATCACCACACAACAAAAATATCTAGTATTTTTTTACTTCGTATATTATTTGTCTTACTGACTGTAGGTACAATCGGCCAAATCTATATCTGATCACCGTAAGGACTATTTTAGCTTGCAGGGCTCGCCCGCTAAATTAACGCCGACATACTCATCAACCAATATTATCGCAGCATCGGGTGACTGTTTCTCTAGTACCTGTCAGCCCCTTGTTTTTGTAATTAAAAAAAGACGGCAAAAAATCAAACAAGTCATTTGGCTATGGTCGACGCAAAAAGGGCGGTACCTAGTACACTACCTAACCGAAGCGGGGCGCGGGATATCGAGATGCAGTATAATGAAATAGCGGTAGGTAGGTAGGTGTCGGCATACCTACCAACCTACCGCTTTCAGGTTTAAATTCGAAGCGAATCGAAGCGTCAATCTAAAATAATATTGACCACATTGACCGTCTTCTAAGCATTGACCATTGACATTCGTAGGTAATGAGATTGCAGAAGCGCTGTGTACAAAATTAGCACTTCATTATTTTTATCTCTATGGGTTACACATTTGTTCATTACGTAGCGAAGATAATGGTCAATCAATACTCAATATGATAGGTATGTTATTTATTTATGAACGCTTCGCATCTAAGAAGAAATTGTACCGAACGAACGAGTTTGCGTGCGTTTGCCGCCGCCGCGTCCGCCCGCTTCGACCGCAACCATTGTTTTTGTGTTTTATTCATTTTAATACTTACCGTGAATGAAAATGACACAAATTTACAATGTCGATTTTTCATGCATTTATGATATTAAATAAGTGAACTCTAATGATTGTAATATTTTTTTGAAGCGTTAGTAGCTTAGAAAAACAAAATAATTAAAAATCTTAAAATTGCGTGCCCTAATTTGGCACAAATTTATTTAATAGGCATATGTAAGTGATCTGATAAAGGAAATAGTTATTTCATAAACTGTAATTTTTTTTTTGCACTATATTTTACATATTGACCCTATGTCAGTTTGCATTGGACGATTATGACACAAATTGGGTTTGCACACTCCGCAAACTATGCTAGATATAATACCCTAAATATTTTAAACTTTAAATATTTTTTGCCCGTTTTGATTTGAATAAAAATTATCAACCACAAATCAGCGAATTACTGAAAATGCAAGTATCAGATCTGACACAAAACGCAATAATAACCTTCATAGGTACGACTGTATCCACAGGCAAGAAATAAGCAACTTTAGAATTTTTTAAACTTATGACATCAAAATAGCCTAGCGCTATCGGTCTAGAAATACATCGTCTGTGAAAATTTCAACTGTCTAGCTATCACGGTTCATGAGATACAGCCTGGTGACAGACGGGTCGTGAAGTCTTAGTAATAGGGTCCCGTTTTTACCCCTTGGGTACGGAACCCTAAAAATCAAGAAACCAAAACCATTTTGCGTTTCTTGACTTTTATTCGAAATGATCAGAGACATCATTTCATAAATTAAAAACAATTCGATGTAAAAGTGAGTAGATGTTTTATTTTTCAGCAAAATTCTATGTTGTTTGCACAGTTTAGTTTTAGTTACTAAAACAAAATATAAATAATTAATTTTTACTTCTATTATTACAAATAATGCCTATGGTTTTATCTGCTTGCAAGTATCTCTTCACTCGCTTTTGGAAAACCAGGAATTTTATTTGTATTCGCAATATCTAAATATAACTAGCGGTAGACAGCCCTGCCTCCACGCAATCGATAGCTAGAAACATCTCGCTTATCCTTGTAAGGGGTACGGGCAGGTAATTAAGGAAATTATTTCATTTGCACATACACAAGTACCCGTACATAACGCGCTACATAGGGTGCCTACTGAATGAGAATGTTCACCTAATTGTAACCTAACATGGTTGGCTTGGACTTGGCCTATAATTAGGGTCTAAGATTCGTTAGCTTATCGGTTTGGTGTGAAATTGTTCACGTGAAATGGGCATAATGGGCGGCCATGTAGAGTTGTGTCTAAATTGGTATTTGTTTGTGATTGGCTGAGTTCATCAGTGTTTAGGAGGCGCTTACAACACAGAAGAATCTGTTTATATACGGAGAGTTAGTTTTCTTTCGTGTGGAGTCTCTTAACGCATTACCAAAGCTTAGTAGAATGCAAATGTCTTAGAACCAAAAATTCGAAGACATGTGACATCTACCAATCCGTACTGGGCCCGCGTGGTGGATTATAGCACACTCCCTCTCTATGAGAGGAGGCCTGTGTCCCAGCAGTGGGAATATTAAAAGGCTGATGATGATGATAAGTATCAAAACTGGTTATCACAGTCTATTACCACTTACCACCACTTGTCGGTACATTAAAAGAATAGTTTACATAAACTCACAGCAATTATTCTCTTCAACAAAAAACTAATAAATGGATCGGTTTCTATCGCCTAAAGCTAGACATCGCCATGTTTGGTGGTCAATGATTTGTCGAACGAGTTCCTAGTTATAGGCAACCATAGGCTAACGAATCAACAACACTTTTAAATTAATGCGAACCGAGAAATCAATTTTGTAATTGATTATCCGCGTCACTGGTCTAAATAGTTGCCAACCTACTATTTAAATAGACACTTTTTTGTGCCTTTGCCATTTTGGCTACTGAACAAACTGGATTCAATTTGATTACATTTTTGGGGATAAAATATCTGCTTTTATCGTTCTTATAAGTGCCTGGATACGAGTCCCAGCAAGGGATTATTATAAGATGATGAGTCTTTATATGTTACAAACAAAAATCTATACTAATATTATAAAGCTGAAGAGTTTGTTTGTTTGTTTGTTTGTTTGAACGCGCTAATCTCAGAAACTACTGGTTGGAATTGAAAAATTATTTTTGTGTTGGATAGTCCATTTATTGAGGAAGGTTATAGGCTATATAACATCACGCTACGACCAACAGGAGCAGAGCATAAATGAAAAATGTTGCAAAAACGGGCAAAATTATTCCTTTTTGAGAGCTTCCGTTGCGTGCGCTGCGTAAACGGTTTAATTACACAACAATCATGTATGTAGAGTAGGTAGGGTTGATGGGTAGGTAGGTAGCCAGTTGACGGGAGCGAAGCCGCGTGGGACAGCTAGTATCTAATATTTTCCGTTTATTCTTTTTATAAGTTAGACGGGAATCGAACTGCACGCTCAGACGCATGCAGATTTCCTACATTCCTGAATAGGAATAGATATTAAACTTATTGAATATTCAAAGCTATAGAAACATTAATTCAGGGTGAGCAAAGCATTCTGATACTTTAAAAACCGATTCACCGTACAAGAGAATTTGCATTCTACTAAGCTTTGGTAATAACATTTTACGACGCTAGCGCTCTTGTGGCCGATAGCAGAATTAAAACGAACAAAACTTTTGCTCCCGATCACAGATGGCGTTATTTGAAATAACTGCACTAACCTTAACGGGATCGAATTAAAAGTAATAGCTGTGCGGTCGGGTTCCGTCCATATTTTCATTTATTATCGTTTTTGCTGCTTTCTCGCTTCGGTTTCGCAATAACAGTGCAAAGCCGGCCATTTTGTAAGCGATAATAATTAGAGTCCATTGTTATTGTACATTTAATTTGAGTTAGCGTGTTTAACGCAATAAGCGAACCACCGGGGATTATTGTTAATTTCTCATTTATTAAAATGAGTGCTGTTATGAGTCGTATGTCATAACTAATGTATGCAAATGTGGTATTTATTTAAATGATGCACCTAAGCAATGGGTGTGAATAAGAGAATTTATGGAATCGACAGTTAATATTAACAATTAAAATAGATTACCAGTTGTTGATTTGTAGGTAGGTGTAGTTAAACAGGACATACAGATCCTACCCAAAAAGACTAAATAACAAGTTAAATATTAGTAACAAAGTTTCATTTTACAAAGAAGATGGACTCTGGATCAGAGAGTTATAATTATTTCCTTTCTCACACTATTGTACAGAAATTACAACAATACATAAAAAATAATCATTTCACATTATGAAAATAATATGATCAACGCTGTCACTGAAAATTGCCCAATCATTCGCAGTTTATTATTAAGTTTATGTCAACGGAATCACGACCTTATTTCCAGGAGCTAACGTTAATAATGTCTAATGTTTTCAATGATTCCGAGTGGCATAATTATGATTGTGTAATATCCGGAGACATTTTTGAGTAATTTTCTAGTAATGACAAAAAAGACAATTGAACTAACATCCACCAAGGAAATGCGTGTGGTATGGCATTTGGGATTTCCATTTAGCTTTTTTCTATTTCTAATCTATCTATGAATTTAACCTAATTGCTTTGCTTTCTCCACCTATACAGTTACTTTAGCTATTAAGTAAACAGAGTTTAAATTAGCTGCATTTTCAGACTTCAATTGGGCACATAATTACTGACACAAACAACAAGTTCAATTTTGTATGCAGTGGCCATGCTGTATACAAATACAGCATGGCCACTGGATACAAAATTAAACTTGTTAGTCAGTTTTTACAAAATAACGACTCACGGCCGAGGACAAACGTATTAAGTTCTAGTTAATCGATCAAAAGGCACGTGTCCAAGTTTCCTTTACTTAGTGGATTAAAAAGCACCATAAACGACCATAATATTATTAGAAGGCTCTCCATCATTTTATTGATAAATACGTAGGCAACCCTTACTAGCAATTATGCGTAAACGTAAGTCGTAAAGTACTCATTATTTATATTGATTTTCCTTTCCTAAGTGAATATCGGTGGGGTAACGAATTCCAAAGTACCTAATAATTACTAATTCACCATTCGGGACAGATTCGTGCAACTTTATGCGAACGTGGCGCACTGGAATGTCGTAAAATCGAAGCAGTTCATGAATTTATAATATATTGTACAACTTTGATCATGCATAACCACCAACGGTGTTATTTATGTACGAATGAATAAATTCTGTAGAGTGAAATTGAGCGCCTGATAGTTTTGTGTTGTGTGAATGGAAGATGCGTTGCTGTAACTTTTCAAACAGGCGCTCTGACTTTTCAAAGTGAGTTAAACTGTGTTATTTTTTTTCTATTTTCTTTAATTTAGGATGCCGTGCTATGACAATTTATTAGTAAAGGTTATTTTAAAATAAATGGTTCTACCTAACTTGGTGCTAACCATAAAATTTGTTGAAATATTTTCTTGCTTTTTATTTACTTACAAATCCCCCACACCACTTGATAACACTGCAATCTTACCTGAAACAAAACAAAACCAAAATTAGCATTAGACTACAATCCATTTAATTCAGCTTGTTAACAATATTAACGTAACTACATGGTGTTTAATAGTAGTACCTATCTAATTGAGTCGTAAAGTTTAATTTTCACATTGACTGCGATTACTGGCACGAACTTCAGGTAAATAGCGTGACTGAATTAGAAGAAAATTGGTACCTTAGATTCAACGGTTTTATTGAATGGAAAAATAGTTGTAGTCAAGATGGATTACTGGGAGATTATTACGCGATTAGATCTGCCAACATGTAGTGGATGACTGTAATATAACTGTCTATCCCGACGGAGACAAAATTATTGTTATTATGTGTCCTATGCATGCATACTACAATCCCCTACCTGAATGCGGGTTTAACACCTTCGTTTTACCTATTAGTTAGTAAAACATATGTACACATAGTAAACATCTGTTAATTCAGACACAAACCAGCGTTAAACAGTTTAGCACTAAGTATACAAAACAGATGCAATTGTTAGCATGCTTGCACAAAATGAGCTCCGTTATAGTTAATATTTGTAACATTACCTATATATAGTAAGTTTAATGTTGCAAAAACCTGTCTTGAACATTTCTGAAATAAGAAAAGTCTAGAAGACTTTTATGGGTCGATGAAGAGCTGGTTGGTTGTATTCATAGGTTGTAATGTACCTACCTACATGTATTATTTTAAAATATCGGAGATATATTGTAAAAATATTATATTGTAATGTACCTACCTACATGTATTATTTTAAAATATCGGAACGAACAAAATGTTTAAGACACGTTACTATAAAAAAATACGTTTTTATAAACGTTTTCGCATTAACACAGTTGTCTTCTACCTGCTGTGTTTATTCTGACTACTCAACCTATGATGACTCATGATCAACTTAATGAAAGCAGGCCACTGAATGAAAATTCTCAGAAGTTAGGCCTTTGAGACTAAAGTTTACGATCGTCTATCAACGTCATCTGTGACCTTATTTGACATTGTCTTCCCACCCCCTGGCCCCGAGGGCGCACGCAATGTGCTCGGGACTCGTCGCCTTGTTCAGGGCTGACTCGAGCGATGTGCCTCCCTTGAGCAACGTGCCGCTCTATTAATCCTCAAAGTAGCTGTCTGTCGGCGACTCGACGCCCTTCCATTGACGTAGCTTACTCAATTACAAACCACTTGTAATTGATACCTATGTATTTTTATAAAAGAACATAGAAATACTTAGGTAAATCTGTATTGAGTGCACCTAGTCACCTACATACAGTTATGTGGCAAGACATCTGGATTTCATACGGAGGTTCAGTCTTAGTATACAGGATGTAACGGAAAGGTGTGATCATATTTTAAAAACTGCTTCTGCCATGTAAATGAATAACTTTCTCCAATCATCATCATCATATCAGAAAAAAAAAAACAAAAAATCAAAACACCCGACTGCTTAAAAAGCGAACTAAAAAGAAGTAAACAAGAAAAAAAACATGCTGTGCAGTCGGAGGATACATATTCGCGAGCTGGCTGACCAAAACCAGATGTATCCTCCGACTCCACGCAGGATTAAGACGCATCGATTGACGTACGAATCATCAAAATCGGCCAACGCGTTTGGTCTCTGGAACGCCACATAGGAACAAACATACAAAAAAAAAATGATAAACACATTACCCTCCTTCGGCAGTCGGGTAAAAAGACTTCCACTTGTGAATCAAGTCCCAAGCGTCGCCACATTGACCGGTCCCGTACGTCTCGCATGCAGTGACTGGCTAGGCCACTTTCTCCAAGGAAGTTATCAATTCCCAAAAAAAAAATGGATTTTCCAAACAAAGTTATCGCCAGGTGACAAAATTTCAACCCTTTAGAATAGATCCACATAGGCTCTCAGTGATTATTTGCTTCTTTGCAAAATAAATATATTTATGAAGTCAGAATGTGTTGTTTGTGTATTTACTTCATTCTTAATTCTTTATTGTACACAAAAAAAAAAATTACATAATAACATGAGTGATTATAAAGTTGATGTACAAAGGCGAGCTTAACTCAAAGAAGAGTTTTCTACCAGCAAACCTTAGAGTGATAGAGAGAGTTTACAAAAGGAAGAAGAGAAGTAGTCCAGTGTACAATTTTAGAATAATATAAAATAAATCATAAATATACATACATAAGTATAAAATATACATAATATATACTAATATTATGTCATTCCGAAAGAAAATGATCCTTGATTTTCCTCTTGAAGACATTCAGAGACGGGCTGTCGCGTAGGGAATGTGGTAGAGAGTTCCATAGACGCACTGCAGTAACAGAGAAGGAGCCATCATAGCGGCTGGAAGTGTGACGTGGGGTACGAAGAAGAAGAGAAGTGGAAGTGCGACAGGGTTTACCCCTCGGGACAAAGTACTCAAAGCGTTCACGAAGGTATTGAGGAGAATTAGGATTGTGTAGGATAGTATAGAGGAGAGATAGGATATGGATATCTCGACGACGCCGAATCGGCAGCCACTTCAATTTAGTCCGAAACTCTGACACGTGGTCGTATTTGCGGAGGCCAAAAATAAAGCGGATGCACAAGTTCTGCAGTCGCTCGAGTTTATTTAGGAGTACCTCCGTTACGTCTAGAAAACAGACATCCGCATAGTCTATGGGCGGTAGAAGAAGAGATTGAGTAAGAGTGACCTTAGTGCGAAATGGTAAGAATTTTTGGAGACGTTTAAGAGACTGAAAAGAGTAGAAGACCCTCTTCCTTACATCTGCAACATGAACCTCCCAAGAGAGGTTAGTATCCATATAGACGCCTACTACTTCATTGTGTATGCTATACTTCATGACAAAGTAATTGCTCACTTTCCACCGGCGACCGACATTAAAAACACTTAAAAAGTAAATCTCTTGGAACTCAAAACAATGGGAAAAGGTAAACAAGCAAAACAAAGGATGGAAACAAACACATTCTTAGAGTCGGCGACATAGCAGCACATAGCAGCGACCGCGGGCAGTCGCATTACTTTTACGATTTGTGCATACCGCGATACTGTACGCATAGTGGCAATAATTCTAATTGTGCTCATAAAGTGAACAATTTTAATATTCCTACTGTTGATAGTACAACCATCAAGTGTTATTATTAATGAAGAAATATAAATAATTAAAAACAGTTGCAGCAATGGTAAACAAAGTACAAAGTCAATTTACTACACAGAATTTAAAGAATTCAAAGTTGTCAACGTTATATTACTAGAGACATATGAATATACTAATGGAATTAAGCCTCACGACGGGCTCTTCAACATCTCAAATCACAACGGTTCAAAATTCCTCCTATCGATGTACCTGCGAGCGTCATAGAAGATAATGCGCGAGTGTCCTCCGATTTGATAGCCAACCTCCCAGAAGACTATGAGGGTGCAATGAGTGTCAACGGCACTGATGAATTATGCAAGATATGTGACGGACGCATCGAGTGCGCTCCGACGGCGATCCTGCTGATATCCCTGGTGCACACTCTCTACGGCCACATAGGCCCTCAGCCTGATTACTTCGGCAAGAACAAGAGGTACATTTTGAAGGAAGAGGTAGTAAAGGACACAAGCGAGCCAGGTTACATGCGCTATATGAACTTCAATGGGTTCACTGAAGAGCATGGCACGAGGACCGAGAGCGTAGAGTTCGATGGTGAATATGACTTCATCGTGGTGGGAGGAGGGACCGCCGGCTGCGTGCTAGCTAGCAGACTATCAGAGAACAGGAAATGGAAGGTAAGGAATCATATTTAATAATTTTAGTAAGACAAGTGTCCCTTAATGTATTTTAACGATGCTCTTTAGTATAGTTTTCTTTTAGATGCAATGGCATCATTAAAATTAATTCAGTATCATCATCATTTCACTGTCTTGCGATTGATCAGTTATAACTTGCTAAATATTTTTCTTGTAGATTTATTTTTCCTACTGTTTATATGAGAATGATTCCTTCTTTCAATCTTGTAATTATTTCAAAATTTTCATTTCGTCGTGCTACGCTACGTGTCTGTAATAACTGCCAATTAAAATTTGTAATAACTGCTCATTTTGATTGCAGGTTCTGATGATTGAAGCAGGGCCGGAAGAACCAAAGATGGCGCTTATCCCAGGACTCACGAGCGAGTTCAAGGGATCCAGTATTGACTGGCAATACTCAATGCGGCCGAAGAAGGGGTGAGAATCAGACCTTGATCGAAGGGTCGGGATCTGTCAACAGATTGACTTTTGGTAGACTAGTTTATAAATAGTAAATTTAAAATTATTCAAAAGTCTCGGTCGTATTTGTTTTACTCACTGATGTGGTTACTATTATTTTTAATTTATTCCCAAGTTTTTTAGACTACATTCCCAAAAATCAATCTGTCGACAGATCCTGATAAAGCAACTGTAGTTTTTATCAATCATATAGTTCTATCACGTTACAGGTTCTGTCAGATTCGAAGTGATAGAGGCTGCGAGGTAGTTCAGGGCCGGGTCCTGGGAGGCACCTCCTCTATCAACGATATGGCCTACATGAGAGGAAGTCCGGCTGACTACGACGAGTGGGCCATCATCGGGAACGAGGGCTGGTCTTACAGCGAGGTCCTGCCTTATTTCAAATATTCAGAAGGAAATTACGATAAGGATATATCAAAGAACAAGTTTTTTCATTCGACCCAGGGCCCGCTCGATGTCGGCCGGTATCCTCACGTCGATGATAATGTGGACGTACTACTGAGTGCGTTAAATGAAATAGGATACAATTACACTGATGTTAACGGTAGACATCAGATAGGGTTCATGAGGATACAGACGATGTCATACTTTGGTGAAAGAGTTAGTGCATTCACAGCCTTCATTGAACTTATTAGGAAGTTAAGATCCAATCTAGAAATTGTGTTGGAAGCTTTAGTTACTAAGATACTCTTCGACAGTAACAGAGAGACGATATCTGCTCTCGGTGTAGAATATATCAAAAATGGTACAAGAGTTAAAGTGAAAGCTACGAAGGAAGTTATAATAAGTGCCGGTGCGATAAATAGTCCTAAGTTACTGATGCAATCTGGAATAGGACCTAAAGATTATTTAGAATATTTGGATCTTAAAGTGATCTATGATTTACCAGTAGGAGGAAACTTTCACGATCATGTGCAAGTATGTTTGCCTGTAATAAAACTGACAAAAACATCAACAACATCAAAGTTCCCGGAGAAACTAAAAGATATAACAACTTATTACTCCAAAGGTGTCGGACCTTTATCAGCAAACTTTCAAGTTGTAGCATTCTTAGAAACCACAATATCAGATATTCTAGGAACTCCTGACATTGAGGTAAGATTCAAAGGCCACGACTCAAACATGTATTACGACAAGATTGAAATGTGTGTATCGTTACTTACTCCTAAAAGCCGCGGTCAAGTAGTCTTGAATGCCACGGATCCCATCTTTGGAAAACCATTGATTTACCCTAACTTTCTAAAAGACCCTACTGATGAAAAGAAACTACTGGAAGGAATTCAAGAAATCGTGAAACTATTTGATACAGACGTTTTCAAGAACGCAGAGTATGCGTTTGATCCTCGCAACATATTGAACAATGATTGCAAGGACCACGATCGAGTCTCCGAAGATTTTTGGTTATGTATCATCAAACATTTCTCAACTCCTTTGCACAATTACGCTGGAACATGCAAGATGGGCACATCCAAAGACCCGGATTCAGTTGTAGATAGGAACTTGAGAGTATATGGAATTAACAATTTGCGAGTCGTGGACGCATCGATCATGCCAAAAATAACTCGCGGCTCCACTGCGGCGCCTGTTATTATGATAGCTGAAAAAGCAAGTGATATAATAAAAACGACTTGGTATTAATACAATATTTTATTTACCTAAACCCATTTTTTGTCACCGCCTATTGTAATAATGACCATTATTTTCCTTCCAGTCTTTTATTATCATCTTAGCTCCTTTCTCTGCTATCATCATTGCTGGTGCGAAGATTCCACCTCTAGCATGTGTAGGCATCACTGAAGCATCTATAATTCGAAGACCTTCGATCCCATGCACCCGTAATTGGTAATCAACAACAGAATTGGTACTGTTCTCCCCCATTCTGCAAGTTCCTACCGGATTACTCATCGCTTTAGTGTAATGTCTAGCGATACAGTTCCACTGATCTCTATTTGTTAGTCTATCGCAAGGGAAGAGATCTAACGGTGCAAATTTTATATCAGTTTTCTTAAATTCTTTCGTGTCAAGTAGTTGTAGCGCTATATCAATACTATCGACAAGTGTATCTAAATCTTCGGTTTCCTTCAGGAAGTTCGCTTGGACCACTGGTCGACCGTATTTAGGGTTCCTTTTATTAAGCATAACTTTGCCTCTGCTTTTAGGTCTCAATAATACAGGATTGATATTAACTAAATTATAGTACGACAAGGGCAGGTTCGTTTCCTCCGCCGCATGAACACTTACATTAGTAAGCATAAATTTATCGCTTCTAATAAAATTACCTTCTAAAGCGAGCTCCACATCGGGAGCGTTGAAGTTCTCGTAAAGTTGTATGAAGGCTGACACTTGGGCGATGCCTCTAGAAGCCAACGGTCCGTTGCGGTTTTGAAACCATGTTTTGAAATCGTTGATTACTTCGGCTTCAGTGACTAAAGGAACGTCGTTCAACACGAATGCAAGACCACCAATGGTCACTTGATCTTGATAGTTTTGTCCTACCGGCAGATTGACTATTGGTGTAATATTATGTTTCTTTATATCAGCTTTAGGGCCAATACCGGACAGATGTAGTAGCCTGACATTGTTGATAGCGCCTGCTGATAAAATAATTTCTCTTTTAGCGTACGCCGGTCGTTCTTTGCCTTTCTCTACTTCATAAATAACGCCATCTACATTATTTTCTTGTTTATCAATGACTATTCGTGTTACATATGCTCCAGTTACCACTTGTAGGTTCTTCCTGTGTCTCACTGGTTTGAGGAAAGCGGTGTTGGTACTCAGCCTGGTGTTGTTGGATATGGCGAATTGATGGTTGACCACTGCTTCTTGGATATTGGTGTTTACGTCTAGGGTACGAAGGCCCATTTCCGTGAACGCAGCGGTGAAGATCTCAATGTACCTGTCGGCGTGTTTGAAGCGCTGCAGGTGCATTTCACCCCCTCGGGAGTGGTAGTGCGAGTTCATCAGCACGTCGTAGTCACCTTGAAATAGAGACTAATGTGAGATTTCAGGAATTTGCGATATGAAATACAATTAAATTCGGTTTAAAACTAAACACATGGACTGTTTGGGCACATAGTGTGATAATTTGGAGAGATAAAACGTTATGAATACCTTTAATCGATCGTTCCAATTACTCTATATGTAAATATCATGACTACTAATGAAACTCTAATGCTCTACGTGTTATATTCTATCTAATATGTTAGTAAAGTGATCTGCCAACCCTGACAAAAACAACAGTTCTGATATTGGAGATTGCACCTATAAAAATAATGATATTAATACACATTTACAAGATTTAGTAACGGGCATTTCCGTCAAAAAATTAACATGATTTAATGAATAGATTTCGGCATAGTAACGCCAGAAACCATCTTATCTGTAGATTGAATAGTTAAGTTTATTTTAAATTAAAGTTACGTTAGTTTATATCAAAACCCGGTTTATCTTGCAGGAAAATTGAAAAACCAGGAGTCCAGGATAAAATACTGAATAATATACTGTTTCCTGAATGTAAGAAGTACGCAAAACTAAATGTACGTAAGTGCCTACCATTAGGAACAGTTATAGGTATATAATGACTAGATAATAAAGAATATAGACAAATGATATGCTAGCAACGAAAGCGTCGTGATAGCTTCTCATACATTTTTCCGATGTATGAGAATGCCAAACGCTATCGAAATGTCACGTGATGACGTGATCATCGCCATCGCTGGTAGAATGATCCTTTCATCATCATCATCATCATTTCAGCCGAAAGACGTCCACTGCTGGACATACGGAGCCGTCCCGTGCATCTCGAATGACACTTCGTCTAAGGCCTACTTGCGTGAAAAACTTAACTCAGAGTTAGTTGCTTGCACGAGGTTTAATTTACAATATGTTCTACAATATGGCGTACGGCGCATGGTTGGCGTAGTGGTTGAGCGATTGACTGCTGCGCTGCGTGTCGCGGGTTCGATTCCCGCACGGGACAAATATTTGTGAGACCTACAAATAGTTGTTCTGGCTCTGGGTGTTTGTGTATGTGAGTTTATATGTTTGTAAACGGACCCACGATACAGGAGAAATTCCTAGAGTAGGGCAAAGTTAAAACGGTTGGGTAAAGTCGTGTTAGCAACTAACTCAGAGTTAATACATAATTGCCAATTTTTTGGCCAATTTAATCTCGTGTTAGCAACTAACTCTGAATTAAGTTTTGCAAGCAATTGGGCCTAAGCCTCTTGGCAGCCAGTATCAAAAGTCATAATAAACACGTTGCTTCTAATTTTTATTATTTAGAAAGTGTTGATTAAGAATGCAAATTATTATCATCATTATCATACACATAAAAGGTCACTCATTGAGTGCTTTTTTTTTATAATTATCAATTTAAAATTTTGTTTGAATAATAACGAAAAATAATTGGGTTTTAATGTGCTATATTATTAACTTAGGTAATTAAAAGTTGATGCCGATTATTGAATTATTAAAACCTCTGTTATGTATAAAATGTTTAGTAGGTAGGTAGTATTGCGCGCGGCCGCTTACGTACTTTGTGATTATATGGACTACGTCTACGTCACTAAGGATAAACCTCGATTTTTTACCCGACTGCCGAAGGAGGGTAATGTGTTTATCAGTCTATGTATGTATGTATGTTTGTTCTTAGGTGGCGTTCTAGAGGCCAAACGCGTTGGCTGATATTGATGGTTCTTACGTTAATCGATTCGTCTTAACCCTGCGAGGGTCACTGGCTACATTAAAATTGGAAAATAGCAAAAATGCGGCTTTTGGGCGCCATATTGTGAGTGCCCATTTATTTTTTCTTCCATACCCATCGTATGGGGTATCAAAATAAAGGGTTTTAAGGGGTAATTTCAAAAGTATGGATTTGGTCAGCCAGCTCGCGAATATGTATCCTCCGACTGCACAGCATGATTTTCTCCTTGTTTATGTCTATTTAGTTCGCTTTTTAAGCAGTCGGGTTTTTTGTTTTTTTTTAATTAGTAGGTCTACAATGTATATAAAGTTAATAAACCGTTTATTTTATGTATAGGTACAAAGCAATAGGAAAAATATGTAAATCATTTTGTAAAATAATAAAGTAAATACCGTTGTCCTGTTACTGTGCTAATATTACCTCAGTTTATTATTATGTAGACGTATCGTGAATAATTTTAGAATCACATACAACTACAGATGATTAAAATCGTGATTATTTTCACTACGATCTAACATTTTTCAAGGCATTTTGACATAATGTAACTCTAATTTTCAAGTTGTTTATTTGAAAATGTCGAGGACTTGAAACATAATATGTACCAAAGTGAGTCAGTGTTAGCTCATCGATCTTTACTCATTTTCAAACATGTTATATTATTTAACTAGCACTCCGCCCGCGACTTCGTTCGCATGATTTCGTATTTTATTCAACTAAATTATGTGCAGTTAGTGAAGGCGACCAAAAATAAGCTATTGTTAAAACAATAATAAATGGGATGATAATATAAGGAATCGTAGATATCTACGGTTCAAGTTATGATTTAGAGGACATAGAACCTCCTTCTTATTGGAAAGTCGGTTAAAAATCTTATTCCTTGGACAATAATAAATTGCCATCATTAGTTTTTCAGAATTACCCCCAGAAGATATTTTAGGTGTGTCAACGGTTTTTTGAAGAATCTTACGGCACTAAGACGACCACTTCCTCGATTTGGAACTACAAACACAGTGTTGTTTGACGGAGATATCGGCGAACATACACAAAAAACAATTAAGTGCCAAAAGGCAAATTGCCTATTAGGTACGTAAAAAGTGAAAAACACTACAAACACTACCGACACTGAAATCCAACTAAAAACACTACAAAGCGAAAAATAACTTTCTTTTTCGAAGTCGGTGTCCATAACGAAAAAAAATTGTACCTACCAAAGACACCGACTTCGAAAAAGAAATTTATTTTTCACTTTGTATTGTTTTTAGCTGGAAATCTTTAATACTTTTTCTAAAAATGTTTTTATACAAATAAATGTCTCCTTAAAGGTTGAATTTCCAAAAATCCCTCCTTAGTGCTCCCCTACATCATAAAAAGAAGCTATGTGCAATAAAATACTTCATAAATCTTGAACACCCTCTAAATGGTATTTTGGGAATAGTTCCGAAAAACCAATAACAACCCACATTTTTTATTAAGGTTAGTATTTGTGCCAAATTTCAAGTTTATTAACCCAAGATCTTCAACACCCCCCTAATCATCTTTTAGGGGTAGTTTTGAAAAACTAATAATGATATCCTTTATTATTTACTTAGGTTAGTATTTGTCCCAAGTTTCAAGTTAATTCATCTAAGCAATGAGATTTTCCAAACAAACTTTAACATCCCTTAAATCGTCTTTTGGGGGTAGTTCCGAAAAATTAACGTTACCTTTATTATTTTGCCCAAGGAATTAGAATTCATTCCAACAAATATCTCTCGTTTGCTTTCCTACATCAAAAAAAGAAGCCTTGTGCAATAAAATTCTAGTAGGGAGTCGTTTTGAAAAACTTGTAATGACAACCTTTACTTTAAAAACAATAAAAAAATATAAAATATCAGCTGTTAGTATTTATGCCAAGTTTCAAATATATAAGCCTAACAAATTGCCACCTTTAACCTCCATTATGGGTAGAATTTCCGGAAATCAATAAACTCGTTACTTTTTTTATTAATCAAGAGCGAAAACCACCTATTTCAGATATTTTAACTTCCAAACCGAATAATTTTCATATAAAGTTTCAACCCCTATTTTATCCCCATAGGGGTAGAATTTCCAAAAACTAATAAATACATAATTGATTTTTATCTACCCAGAGATTAAATCTAAAATTTCACTTTCAAACTATAGAAATTACACACAAACTTTCAACCCCCTTTTTAACCCCTTAGGGATCAAATTTCCAGAAACCAATAAATATATTAATTCTTTTTATGAACCAAAAGCGTGAATCTAAAATTTCACGTGCCCAAATTACAAACTGTAGAAACTACATACAAACTTTCAACCCTCTTTTTACCCCATTAGGGGTAGAATTTTCAATAACCAATGAATACATTATTTCTTTTTATCAACTAAGAACGTATATGTAGAATTTCAAGTGTCCAATTTGCAAACTGTAAAAATTTCATACAAACTTTCAACCCCCTTTTTACTCCCTTAGGGGTCGAATTTCCAAAAACTAATAAATACATTACTTCTTTTTATCAACCAAGAGCTTAAATCTAAAATCTCACGTATCCGTCTTACAAACTGTAGAAATTACATACAAACTTTCAACCCCCTTTTTACCCCCTTAGGGGTCGAATATCCAAAAACTAATAAATACATTAATTCTTTTTATCAACCAAGAGCGTAAATCTAAAATTTCACGAGCCCATCTTACAAACTGTAGAAATTACATACAAACTTTCAACCCCCTTTTTACCCCCTTTGGGGTAGAATTTCCAAAAATCCTTTCTTAGTGCTCACTTACGCGACATGAGGAACCTTTCTGCCAAATTTCATTCTTCTAGGCCTAGCGGTTTAGGCTGTGCGTTGATCGATCAGTCAATCAGTCAGTCAGTCAGTCAGTCAGTCAGTTTCTTCTTTTATATATATAGATATAAAGTTTCAACCCCTATTTTATCCCCATAGGGGTAGAATTTCCAAAAACTAATAAATACATAATTGATTTTTATCTACCCAGAGATTAAATCTAAAATTTCACTTTCAAACTATAGAAATTACACACAAACTTTCAACCCCCTTTTTAACCCCTTAGGGATCAAATTTCCAGAAACCAATAAATATATTAATTCTTTTTATGAACCAAAAGCGTGAATCTAAAATTTCACGTGCCCAACTTACAAACTGTAGAAACTACATACAAACTTTCAACCCTCTTTTTACCCCATTAGGGGTAGAATTTTCAATAACCAATGAATACATTATTTCTTTTTATCAACTAAGAACGTATATGTAAAATTTCAAGTGTCCAATTTGCAAACTGTAAAAATTTCATACAAACTTTCAACCCCCTTTTTACTCCCTTAGGGGTCGAATTTCCAAAAACTAATAAATACATTACTTCTTTTTATCAACCAAGAGCGTAAATCTAAAATCTCACGTATCCGTCTTACAAACTGTAGAAATTACATACAAACTTTCAACCCCCTTTTTACCCCCTTAGGGGTCGAATATCCAAAAACTAATAAATACATTAATTCTTTTTATCAACCAAGAGCGTAAATCTAAAATTTCACGAGCCCATCTTACAAACTGTAGAAATTACATACAAACTTTCAACCCCCTTTTTACCCCCTTTGGGGTAGAATTTCCAAAAATCCTTTCTTAGTGCTCACTTACGCGACATGAGGAACCTTTCTGCCAAATTTCATTCTTCTAGGCCTAGCGGTTTAGGCTGTGCGTTGATCGATCAGTCAATCAGTCAGTCAGTCAGTCAGTCAGTCAGTTTCTTCTTTTATATATATAGATGAGGTTCTGATCCTGAGTTCGATTCCCGAGTCTGGAAAATTACAATGGGGTCTTCTATCTGGCATTTTTCATTAGAAGCCTGGAACCCTTTTATTTCCACATTTTTTTTTTTTTTTAATTTAATTTTTTAACGTTTTCTTTCTTTCTTTTTATTCGTTTCATTTATTTATAAATTTATCCTCGCACTGGAATGCCTTGCAGCAATTACACCAATGGAGCCGAAACTTATAATTACCTTACTATAAGTCCTGCAGCATAATTGCGTAAGTGAATTCGGCAAGGCAAAAGGTTTCACCCCTTGAAATAAAACCCTCTTTACGCGAGTCAGACTCGCACTTGGCCGGTTTTTTAAAGTAAAAAAATGAAAAACTTTCTGAGACACCCTTTAGAAACTCCGAAATGGATTGGGATCACAGACCATTTCGATAGCGCAATCCTATACAATTGCGACATTTTACCAATCGCTACCGTAGTAATATTCGCATTTAAATAAACGCTATGAATCTATTTACAGTCACTGTTGCCAACCGAACAAATATGATAATTATGGCACACAATAAACCTGTTATCGTTTAAAACGTGTACCCAGTTACTCACCATTATCCTCAACACTCTTGAAATGCTCGATAACTCCATCGAACTTCCAATCCAATGAACCCAGGGCCCCCGTGCTGTGCCACCCATCATAGTCCACCTTGGATCCTCTGGTGTACTTCATATCGTTGGTGACGCTGGACCCCCCCAGCACCTTGCCAGTCTTCACCTCGCAGCTGCCTCCAGGTCGAGAGAGGCAAGAGTAGCCGTTCCGTTCCGTTCTGTAGTTCCACAGGATGGGACGGTACTCCTTGGTGGGAACTCCTGGGATGTCATAGTCTATGTTTTCATCGACTCCTGCTTCGAGTAATAGAACCTGGAATTGTCAATTTCATGATTATTGTTACGAAGACTGATTGAAATGAAATAGACTAGCTACAAAAAAAGAAAAAAAATATAACGAAAAATGAAAAAAAAATACTGTGTTCGGACTGGTCTTACGCTGTAGCACAATTTTACCTTTCATTTGTGTTTCACAAATTGTACTGGATGCCCAATAAGTCTACTCTAAAATTAACCGACTATTCTAACGACAGTAAGCAAATGGTCCGTACAAAATAAATACCTACACAAGGGAAGAATAAAACAAATGAAAACATAGGTATGTACTATTCATTATATTAAGTAGGTACCGATGGACTACAATCTTTATCAAGGTCTTTTTGAAAAAATACTGAACCAATAATTTACTGGTTTTATTAAAAAGTCGGTAATTAATCCAAAATAGTCGATCAATTTAGTTAATAAGTAGGTAATTATAACATTGAAAACAGGCTCCTAATCTGATGCAGACAAAGGCTACGGTAAGTTAATTTAGCTTAGCTCATTATCTTTTTTCTTAGCTGATGGTAAGCGATGCTGTGGTGGACGGTGAAGCACGCTTGCATAGAAGTAACCTACTCCCTCTTGACTTAATGACCTTGTAGCTATCAGGACATACAGACTCCGGCAGGTATTTCTAAGTTTTCTACTCCTTGGCTGTACGCACAATGATAGTACTCCCAAAATGTTTAGTGGGATGTCCACATCTCACCCATACGCACTAAACATCGGTACAGGGTACACGAAAATTCGGTACATGTTGGACAATGTACCAATTTTTCCTACATATGTCCTACCCATAGATTAGAGGCAAAAAGGATTATATGGTTACTTATTTTAATATTTAAATAAAATCATAAATGTTCCTGATCGAATTCACATTCATCATCATTGCATAACGTGTGAGTGACTCAAGGAAGGAACGGAGGCGCAGCATGTGCACTGTATTAACACCACATGTTTGTTCCTACGTTTTATTTTTAAAACACAAAATATGCCTAGGAAAATTCGTCAGTACATTAATAGGATATTTTTTACATCCCAAATATAATAAACTGGATTTTCCTGAATCTGCACATAAATAATTTTCCCTATCAATATATAATGAACTCGGGTCACTCTAAACTGGCATTTATCTTATGATAGCAAGTTATGTGTTAATTACAAAATGCCTAACTGCCAACGTTATCAATCGGTAAATCCCGGAAAACATGCGACAAACAAACCCAGAATATTCCGACAGAAACTTACAAAAATCATCGGTTGACAGGGTCTATACCTAGCTATAAACTGAAAGGCTTCAAGCCTCAAGTGAAATAAGTTATATTAAGGCAAATGTGCTCTATCATCTCTTACAATCAGTTGACATAGTGGTTATGATCGCGTCTAGCCTATCCCATTAGTTATAACCTAAAAGCCTTCAAGACTCGACTCTAATAAGTTAGGTGCTTCTAGGCTATCGCGCACTTTCGACATCCGCATCATTGCTTACCATCGGAGAGTCTCCGGACTACATAAAGTGACATCTACCAACAAGACATTGTCAACAAGAACTAATTGTATGGGATTGACATGCTCGACCGAAATGTCACGTCGTCAATCCCAATAGCTCGCATAATCAGTCTATAATATTCCCACTGCTGGGACACAAGCTTCCTGTGAGAGAGAATGGGCCAATCAACCACGCCGACCCACAATTAGTAAATTATTAAAATATGTATGGGATTGCCAAGACAGCAGAGAGAGAACTTATAAGTTGTGGGTTCGAACCCCGACAGGGCCTTTTTTTAACTTTGCCCTACACTAGGAATTTCTCCTGTATCGTGGGAATCGAACCCGCGACACGCAGCGCAGCAGTCAATCTCTCAACCACTACGCCAACCGTGCGCCCCACCGACACGGTTTACTTTGTGTAAATTATTTCATGACCACTGCTCTCAAAACGGTGAAGGAAAACATCGTAAGGAAATCGCCATGTCTAGAACCAAAAATTCGAAGACATGTCACATGTCTCTCACCAACCCGCACTGGGCCTGCCTGGTGGATTACGGCCCACTCTCTCTCACAGCGAGGAGGCCTGCACGCACAACGGACCAAATGGGAGTCTATGTGCGGAAAACGGGGTCCATCTATCCTACAGGATTGCCAAGCGCTATAGAATAGTGATGTGATCAATCCCTTACAACATCTTTCAAACAAAAAAACTAAATCAAAATCGGTTCATCCTTTTAGGAGCTATGATGCCACAGATAAACAAATACACAAGCACACAGATACACACATAATCTTTATAACACCCCTATTTTTCCGTCGGGGGTTAATAAAACAAGCAAGGTTACCTTCCAATCAGACACAGCAGACAGCCTGTTCGCCAGCACACACCCCGCGGTGCCTCCTCCGATGATGATGAAGTCGAACACGCTGTTCCTCAGGTCCCTCTCATCTGCCTTAGTTCTGGTAGCCTTGGAGAACAGGTCGGCATTGGCAGACGTTATCAGCAGTATCAGGTAGCTTGGCAATACCTTACTGTGGATAGGAAGGGTCTAAGAATGATTGGAGCAGGAATTGATTAGGCCTATTATTATGACCTTTCTTGTTAACCCTTGACTTCGCGTCCAAGAGGTTGATGAGTCAACGTCTGTTGAGGATGTCACTTGGAGTTGCGGAACACGTGCCGAGTATAGGTTTGGTATATTTCTGGACATCAAAGATGGTTGGTGTCATCAAAGGGAAAGTCCTCCGATGACGGCAAGAAATAAACGATTGGCATCAAATGTTTACTTAGGTGAGAAAACGTTTTTTCTATTATGTAGAAATGTGAGATATACCTAGGTAAACCGAGGTAGGTCCCTTTAAGATAATGTGCCTTCGATAAACAGACGAAGAGAAAACCATGACTATCATTTTATACATCCAATCCATTATTTATAAAAATCACACAGTGTTCAGCCATAGCTTAGCAAACTCTATATTCAAATTGTCTATAGAGAATTTAAATAAAGAATCTGTTAATCAGTTGCTTGACAGCTCAGAGATTTTTTATAAATATGAAGGGCCCAAATGTTTAATATAGTATAGTTACCTATTATACGAGTATTAACTTAGGCTATTATCATAATGATTAATTCATTATTAAAGCATATTTCGTAAAGTCGGATATGGTGTGTTAGCGTGAACTGACCTCAAATGTTAACTATAGGTAACAGCCCCGGAGTTACTTGAAATGCTTCAAATTACCTCAGTTCCGATTATCATTAAACTTGAATTAGGCAACTGTTTTACGAATCAAATAGAAATCTAATTGTTTCTAGCATTTTAAAACGTGGGACGAGGAAGTGGTTTTCTATTGAAAAGTTAATTGTAAGTCTTAGGTGGATT
Organism: Orthosia cruda; assembly: GCA_964057195.1. Taxonomy (NCBI): domain Eukaryota; kingdom Metazoa; phylum Arthropoda; class Insecta; order Lepidoptera; family Noctuidae; genus Orthosia; species Orthosia cruda. The sequence goes on from OZ059835.1 coordinate 42,599,031, forward strand.
TAGCTGAAATTCTAAACGGATAAGGTTGAATATCAGTAGTTAACATTCTAGATGGCAGTTTATCTAACTGCCTCAAATACTACAATGGTCCAAAACCACCTCGTAGAAATGTGTTGTGTGCTATCTAATCAAAAAGATTCAAAACATACGATCAGAAATAATTGAACAATTTCTTAGTGCAAAAAAACTTATCAGCGTTTCTGTAGCTGTTTACTCCAGATGTGTTTGTTTATACTGGAAAAAAAAAATATTGCTTTCCAGACTGTAATGTTCAATGGCCTTCAGCATATTTTCACTACAAAGTGCTATATCATCACACAAATTTCGATTAAGGTTTCACGACTAGCTGAGGCATCAAATTCTGGACATAACCTGGCCCCTGATAATAATCAGGACACCATCACCTTTTCTGTCAGCCATAGGACAAAATTCCAATTGGAAAAACAAACATAATTGCTAAGGTTAACGGCTTAGCTACGCATGTGTACTTAGCTTCCCTTTATACGAGAAGTTCATGGGGATCGTCCACTGTGGCATTTATAATGTTTTCTGAGTTTTGTCTTTTACTCTTAGCCACGTTTCGCACGAAACAAAATACTGCCAAACAAATAAACCGCGCAGCTAAGTGGAAACCTCTCCACCCATATCCTACCAGTAGATGGTCGATTTTAAAACACAATACACATCACTGAACAAAACTCAAACCGAAGCTCACCTCAAAAGTTTCAGCTTCATCTTCGAACCACTTCAAAAACCACGTACAACCAGCTCGGTTGGCCAATCCTGAGTGGAAGCAGCCGCGATGCGACGGCGCCGGCGCACGCATCCTGCACTTTCGCCACCGCTGCAGGGAAACTGTGGCCTCCGTTCAGCCAGCCAGCCCCTGACACTGGGCTGATGACGTAGGGGTACATTCGGATGTTCTAGTTTCTATGTATGTGTAGCAATAGCCAGTTCCTTGTTTTCATTTATGCGTAGGTATATTCTCTAATTTCTGTATAATTTTAGTTGGGTGCACACTTGCTACTTGAGCTCTGTTATATAAAATTGAAAGTGTTTACGACAAACTGTGATAGTGAATAGTAATACAATAATGTATTTCTTGCAAAACAATTAGTCGCCATCTTTCACACAGTTTATCCAAAATTTCTTTGGGTTTCCCCTTCTCAAATTGTTGCATTTTCAAGTAAAAGAGTCACAATTGCGAAAGTGACTAAAACTGTGAATATATTGTACGATGACGAAGACGATGTATCGCAGTGTTCAGTGGAAATAATTGATAAGAGTGTGGAGCATGTGAACGAGTTTGTATATTTGGGCAGTATGTTCACAAGGGATGGAAAGATTGAAGAGGATATGGAAAGGAGAGTGAATGCAGTAAATAAAGTGAATTGTGCTATACATGTGGTTGAGACCAGCCGGTCGATGTCAGCGGCTCGACTCGATGATAACAACAGCGTGCTGGTGTCTACATTTATGAAAGTGAAGGTTGGGTATGGCAAAAAAGACATAAAAGGTTTTCATGTCTTTTTTGACATACTTAGTAGGATTAATGCTGTAGCAATTAGTTCCTTGCGAAGTATGTGTGGTGTAACTTTAAATGATAGGTTGAGGAATGAGGTAATAAGACAACGTTGTGGTTTAAAAGAAGATGTAATGACTAAAATAGAAAAGAGTATGCTAAGATGGTTTGTTTGTGTAGTTGTGAACGCTCTACAAAAACATACATCGACTTTATTGATGGAGTTCTTGAGAAAGGTCAGGTGCGCAGTACTCGTAGCCGGCGTGTGTGTATGACTAGATGTATGAACGTCACTGAAGCAAAAGAAGTATGTAAGGATCGTAGCAGATGGCGTAATGGTGTTCTATAGTTTCTGCCTATCCCCATGGGGCAAAGGCTTGAATTCATGTATGCACCTATGTATGTATATTGTACCCTTATCTAGACTTTAGGTACTGTAGTGAACTAACATTAATTCAACGAACATACTTTTCCTCAATTAGTAACTCTGTTTTTGTACTTAAATAAATAATAATTGATTAAGCTACCTACCCAATTTATTTAAACATTATTACCTCTTTAATATTAGTAAAGCTAGCGGTAATTCCCATACTGACCTTATTGTACCGACCAGAGCCCCATACTACTAGGCAATGCCAAATCTATGGGATTGTGAAGCGCTTTTGAAATGTCACGTGACCAGTCCCTTACATTTTGGCATTTCGACTATTCGCCATCGCTGATAGTGTCATTACACTATTACCAGATTTCTGAATTGAGTATTTGGAGTTAGTCTCTTTTTCAAAATATTTACAGGTTTTGACATAGATTTAGTATGTTTTTGATTCTAAAATGACCGTGTTCTGATTGTATTTGAAGTTAAGAATGTGTCAAACTCTACTTTATTTCCAAACGTTGATAGGTTTTCAGGCTAAAGTACAGTTTGACAAATACTCAACTCGTTCTTAACGTCAAATACTTAGTTCAGAAATCGGGTAATAGTGTGTCATGGCTTTTCAGGCTTAAGTAGAGGTTGACAAATACTTAACTCCAAATACTTAAATCAGAAATCGGGGATATGACTAGAACCTTTAATCAGTGATAAGGTGTTTGTAATAGGATCATTAACGACTGCTTTCACTATGTGAAGGTCTGGAACTAGATAGTTTTTAATTCGTTGCAGGTTATGATGGAAACAACAGAATCCAATAAACACAGAGGATCATTGAGGACACAGAGCACAGAATGTCGCCATGGCGTCGCTAGGGGCGCCATTACTAAGTATTCGTTGCTGGGTAATTGCGCTGAGACCACTGAGCACAAGTTTCGATTGTCATGGGTCGTTAATTACTATGTGACAACTGAGACACTGGCACTAACTGACACGCTTGGTTTGTGTGGAAAGGTTCGACAATGCCATCTCTAGAAGCGACCGGCGAGGTGCCTTCATCGTCTCTGGTTAAGGAGTTTCAAGTATCTTTAGCTCTGTATAGGTCATCATCATCATTTTGGTCGACATACGTGTATTGCTGAGCATGGGGTTCCCTCAAGAGTCGCCACATCTCCCGGCCCTGTGCGTCCCGTATCGTTTGGCAATTCTTCGGGCTCTGTCGGTAACCTTGGTTCTCTTGCGGATATCTTCAACTCTTTAGCTCTGGGTATGTATTTGTAATCATTTTGAAATCACAACAATCTTAGCAGAGTAGGCTGGTAAGCTATAATAAAATGTTACTTAAAGTACTAAAACTAACCTGTGTTGTTATCAAATAAACAATTAGAGAAAAACAGAGCGTATCGATACAATCGTACAGTAAAACTTACAGCCCTTACTCTACGCATTGTAACTATTACAATTGCGTAGAACAGAATATACGCACTATCGCAACATTTATAAACGTTTGTATCAAAGGAACAAGCGTATGGGAAAATAAATATTAAGTACCTGTCTATAAATCAGCTGGTCTTGCAATCTGTTCGCGCGTCAGTTTCACTAAATAAAAAAAGCACTACTGCTTCATTTCGAGTAACACACCTTGGCAAGCAAAGCCGATGTCGACCATTGGCAGAATAGTCGACATCAGCTTTGCTTGCCATATAAAATATAGAATAGCATAGAAGTTTATGAGCAGTTGATATTGAGATTGCTTATATCGTTTGTTAAAACTGTCCGTCGTCTGCGCCCAAACTGCAATTTTACAGTTTCATGCATTCCGACTATTTGAAGACTAATAGAAGGTAAAACCTTCGAGTTATTATAGGAAAATACTATCGCTGCATTCACGTCATGGTCGCATGCGGTTTATTTTCCTCGTTCTTGCATGCCAATTAATATTATCTAATTAACAATACCTCCAGTAACATAACGTTAATAACTAACACACTATTGCGGATAAAACCAGAGTGCTAACCGTATTCGTAAACGCTAGTGACGTTAGCAAATATTTTTTTAGAGCGTGTTTTCCCAAAACCGAGCTAAATGGAAGAAACAAAGTGCTTTGCTCTGCAGAGGGATAACTGAGGCTAAAAATAAATAAATAATAATAATTGCAGAGTGGCGTGTGAGTTATTTTCTACCTGACTACCGCCCGTGAAAACTATCTAGTAATATATTTAATACCTTTAAACGAGCAATTCTTGTACATATATAATCTGAATCTCGGAAACGGCTCAAACGATTTTTATGAAATTTAGTATGCTGGGGGTTTTGGGGGCGAAAAATCGGTCTAGCTAGGTTTCATTTTTAACCGACTTCCCAAAAAGGAGAAGGTATATTTTTGTATGTGTGTTCGTGGATAAATTCATTGTTTATGAACTGATTTTGATGATTCTTTTTGTTGGAAAGAAGATATCCCAAGGGTGGAACCATGATAAGAAAACCAGGATCTGATGATGGGATCCCAAAGAAATCGAGGGTTCCCTCAAATATTATAGTCATACATATAGCGATTTTGGTATTTTCATCAATAATGCAATCATTTGCACTTGAGGAGCTCGTAGCTAAATAATAACAGCCGCACGGGTCGATCTACAAGGTTAAGCAACGCTTGACGAGGTCGGTCCGTGGATGACCATTTCAACATACCGAGTTTCCTCCGTGCCTCGGAAAGCACGTTAAGCCATTGGTCCCGGCTGTCATTTGAAGATCTCTGACAGTCGTTACGAGTAGTCATAAGCTTGAGATCTGACACCAGTCTAGCCAAGGGGTACAGTGTTACCCAGTTACTGGGTTGTAGAGGTCAGATAGGCAGTCGCTCCATGTAAAACACTGGTACTCAGCTGAATCCGTTTAGACTGGAAGCCGACCCCAATGTAGTTGGGAAAAGGCTAGGCAGATTGATTGAATGCAATCATTTGCACTCAGAAAGTATCATTTGGTGAAGTGGAAATGATGAAGAAGACCACAATGGCTACTGGAAATCCGAAATAAAACAATGTATCCTATTCGTGTTTGGGCTAATTGAAATCGTTATGAGATGTACTTTAGCTATAAACGATTTTGAAGTCAATTGGAGGTACCTACCAAAACTGAAAAGAGGAAAATAAAATCTTTTAATTATTAATAGTACCTGGGCGACCAAGCTCTGCTCGGCTGAAAATAGAAAAACGACTTTTTCTAAAAAAACCTTTTAACAAAAAATCAAACCGGCTTCCAAAACAAACACTACAAATCGAATAATTACTTTCTTTTCCGAAGTCGGTGTCTTTGGTACCCATTGTTTTCTGTTATTCGACACCGACTAGGAAAAGAAAGTTATTTTCGCTTTGTAGTCTAGTTATAGTCAAGTTGTCTTGTTGACCGTAGGTACATACCTACTATTGCTAACACATATTTCCCTTCGTCCTTCAGTGACTTTGCAAGTAATCGCAGGTCTGTCGCGAATGTTCCACTGGAACCATGTCGTGTTTATGGCATGATTCCCAGGAGAAAACAAAGCATAAAGTCCTCTTAACCTAATTAACTAACAGCATGACATACAGGGCGTGGCGGATATTGACACGGCATAGAATACAGGCCTCTTGCCTGTAAGTTTTGTAGACTTCTGCTTCGCCATTCCCAATGTAGCCTACATTGGGAATGGCGAAGCAGGAGTCAGGAGTAAGAAAATATCGTTTCGAAAGAGAGGTGGCGGGAGGATTTGGACGTATACCATGAGGGCCAGTTCGAGTTGGCGTGGAAAAAGAACATCTGGAAACACTAGAGAGTAGCCTTTGTACGACAATGGGAAAGCAACTAATACAAGAAATAACAATGAAGTCTTCAAAATTTAGGTGCAAGCTTAGTAGACAAAACAAAACGTGAATAATGTGCTCGTTGCCAAAAACTGGCGAACATCAAAGAAACTACTCCGTGACGTCACATAGTTTTCAATATACAGCTATTTTTCAGGTGTAGAATATTATTATTATCGTCTGAAAACATAGACAATGGTCCGACTAATAACAGGTGCTTACTGTCTGGGATTCCACCTAGCGTCGACCTTCACTCACAATAATTATGTTTACCTAATAAATAGTGTTAAGTGTCAAGGTTGAGAAAATAATCAGACCATCCATACTTAATGTAGATTTTATAAAATATGAAAATCACTCTGTCTATTTGCGTAGAACCAATTTAGATTTATTTATATATTGAGTTTTGGAGATAGATTGGATAGTAGTAGGTATTCTTACATAAAATAACATCATTTTCTAGCTGTATTTTCAGCAGCGTCTAGGTATATTATAATACACCTACGCGCTGCTGAAAATACAGCTAAAATATACTAAACTATATGACATATTAACAGTGTCTTAGTTTTTTATTCAGTAAGAAGTATCTCTGGTCCAATTCTTTTCAGCGGGGATATAGCTCAATAAAAAGTGGGCAAATAAAGGTATTATACATGATGCTTAGGATTAAATATATGTATTAAGTGTGAGACAATAAATTAATACTGATAGTTATGGGCTCAAAATACTTTGTAATTTAAAAACATGTTTTGTGTCTGATATATTGAGCAATTTTTAAAGTATAAATAAAGGTGTATTGGCACAAACAAACAAAAGAATGTCTGTGGAAACATTTTTCTTTCTTATTGATAAGCCCAAGATCATCGAGATAATATGTACTACGTAGTACATTATTACCTCAATGCCCTAGGTGTGCAATGTCAATCTAACACTGACAGGGTACTTGCACTGATATGCAACGCATATGTGTGCACATAAATGGGTTGTATGATAAGTCTGCTGAGTCATGTTGAGAATATCACTGAAAACTAGTTAATTTTCTGGTATAGATTTAGCGTTAAAACAGTAATCGGTAATACTCTTTATGCCTAGTTTTAGGTACTAAGTACTAATGTCTGTTTTAAGACGGGTTTCTGAATTGACAATTTGTAGTTAAGAACGCACAAACCCTGCTAAGATTTTAGCGAGTTTGACAAAAAGGTACTTGTCTTCAAATTCTTAACTTATATAAATCAGTGGTCAGCCATGAAGTTTAAGTTCAGTGGTGTTTAGCTTACTGTACAATAGGTAGCGTGTTCGTTCCCCTTACACAACAAAATAAGAATTGAGATTTATGACTTTCACAAAATAGATGAAATCCAACGGTTTGGATAGTTTGCCCCCGGTTTAAGAATAAAAATTTTGAAGTTTACCCAATTTGTCAAACTCTACTTTAGCCGATCAAACCTTGGCATTAAGAATTTTTGCCAATTAAAAAATCGTTTGAGGATAACTGCTTTAAACTCACTTGAATGACCCGAAAATACATACATACATTGCAAGCTTGTAAAAAGGGTTTGTCACGTTCTTAAATCAAAATTCAGTAACCGGGTATTAGAGAGAAATGACTTGCTCAGTAACTAGTGTAAGTGGTGGAATGAATAGGCTCGTGCTACGTAGGATAACTATTGATTGGTGACGTCACCCGGCCGTGGGATGATGGAGTACCCCCTGTATTGTATAAGTATAGCTAATAGTGTAGTACTGGCACGAACTGTATCTACTTGTGTTCTCTGTTATTGTTACTGTCATCGGATTGATTGATTGACCTAGAGATTTATTAAAAGGATAAGTTTCTTACCCAGCTAGAGAAACTCTTAAGGACTTTGAAGAAGGTGACTAACTTCAGGGATGTTATGGATTTGAAATTTCGGATCTGGATACGGATCCGGATACAGAAATAATATTATATCGGTTTCGGATACGGTTACGGATGAAAAATTATTTCGGATTATCCGATAGTTTCGGTTTCGGATAGTAGATTATTAAGAAATTATAAAAGTAAAACACAAAGACGAGTTCTGAAGCAAAATAAATAATAAACAAACATGCAAGTGTCGGCTTGGCTGGGGAGAAAACCTGTCATAATATCAGTCTCATTTAGACTCCGCCCCGGTTCGAAACATTTATATAGGACTAGCTGTCCCACGCGGCTTCGTCCCCGTCAACTGGCTAGCTACCTACCCATCTAGCCAACCTATGTATATGAATGTTGCGTAACTTAAACCGTTTACGCAACGCACGCAACGGAAGCTCTCAAAAAAGAATAGTTTCACCCGTTTTTGCAACATTTTTCATTTATGCTCCGCTCCTATTGGTCGTAGCGTGATGTTGTATAGCCTATAACACAAAAATATTTTTTCAATTCCAACCAGTAGTTCCTGAGATTAGCGCGTTCCAACAAACAAACTCTTCAGCTTTATAATATTAAGTATAGATTCGGTTACGGATAGACTTTTATTTCGGTATTTTAATAGTTTCGGTTACCGTTACGGAGCTTCTTAACATCCCTAACTAAGTTTATAATATGGGCAATAATAATTTTCCTTATTTAATATTAATAAGACTCTTGTTTTAAACAGCCACATTTTAAACAGCGCACCAATGTGGACCAATGTGGCTGTGCTCGCCAGTAAGGTGACTCATGTAAATTTTGGTTTTACATACGTCCGTGAGCGCTCACGCACAAAAGGCCCCTAGACAAGGTCATATTCAGCACCAACAGCGATTGTCAAAATGCAAATGTTTGGGATTGATCACGAGCCCAAGGTTCGAACGTGGGAAACCACCTCAACCTATAGCTTGGTTTTTGAATAGGTATCTTTTTCCTTCTTGGGTGTGTGAAAAGGTACCTATTAAAATATCCAGCCCTACAGTCCCAAGTGAACTACTTATCCCGGTATGCGGCCATTACGAACCAAACAATTGCGCGGTGTCGCTCTAATTGACCCTCCTTAGCGCGCATTTTTTAACAGTTCATCGCGTAAGTCACACCGTCCAGATTTCGACACCACTACCAGTTTTCACCAGCTCGTAGCTAAGAAATAACAGCCACACGGGTCCATCGTCAAGGTTAAGCAACGCTTGTCGAGGTCGGTGACTGGATGCAACGTAAACCATTGTTCTCAGCTGTAATTTGTAGATCTTAGTAGACATCTGACATGTGGTCAGAAACCCGAAATTCTGTCATCATGTCTAGCCAAGGGGTTTTGTGTTTAACAGTAAGAGGATTTTGAAGGTCAGACAGGCAGACGCTCTATGTAAAATACAGGTGGGAAGACTGGAAGCCGATCCCAACATGGTTGGGAAAAGTCGAGGCATATTTTACAAACTCCAGTTTTTAATTTAATTCATGTGACTTCTCAATTATTTTTGCACTTTCTCAGATTAGCTGAGAGCATCACTATCCAGGAATAGTTTGAAACAAACAAATTTGTGTAAGAATGTTTGAAGATTTTTGGGAAATTCTTTTCTGCACGTGTTTTCTTCAAGAAGGCACACTATTAATATAATCCTAAATATGCTAGTTTTATATCATCTGTGTACTAGCTATGCGAAATATGCTTTGTTATCCATCAATATTATCAGTACTCGTTATTATTTTCACGGTGTTTACAAATAAAAGGTTTGATTGATTTTTAACGCTCTATTTAATATAATCATATTTAATCTCAGACTGACCCAGTTTTATAGAGCTATTCTGTAAAGTGCTATGCTGTCAATCTTTCATCAGCTATTCACTTTAGCCTAATTTTCACGGAGACATTTTAGCAGAAGAGTCTGACTGAAAGGACAGCGCAATCAATCTCACTTACCTATGTTTTCACGGTATATTTTAACAGAATACACCGGTAGATTAATTCTCATTGTGTGTTTGAGATCAGCTCAGTCTTCTAGTACAATTGAACCAAAAGTTATGAAAGTATCTCACTGATTCCCTAGATTGATAGATCAACATAATAAATCTTAGCTGACATTGATCTCTCGCATTATTACTTCTTGTAGGAAAGCTTACGCACTACATCCGAACTTTACCGTCATAATTCACAACATTTTGAACTTGGAACTCAAATCACGGACACGGATCGGATACAGTACGCAACCGCTTTAACTCTAAGATACTCCTTGGTTAAACACTCCTTGGATAGATACTCCACTGTGCTCTCACAGTGGAACTATGATAGTTTTAAAACATGAATGAATCTCTGAACACGGAGTTGTACAGAACGGTTAATTAATTATAGTTAGTCTGAACGAATTATAATTATTTTTTAAAGGTAATGTACCAATTAAAAATAATTACAAGTCGTTTAAAAAGATAAAAATTGTTTTTGTAGGAGAAAATCTCTGGACTGGTACTGCATTTGATTAAGAATTTCCTTCACCGATGAAAATTCACACTGCCTTACAGTATCATAGATGTCTAATCCCGAAAAAAGAACTGCTCCTGTGGAATAAGCCACGGGAACGAAGCCAAGGAAAAGATATTGTTAAGCAACGAAAGTTGCTAAGTTTAAGATAAGACGAGACGCATTGCGGTCGATTATGTGAGCTTACAAAAAGTGCCTGCAGCCGGCACAGTGCCAACTTTAACACTTATGTAAGACCTTACTTACGACGGCCCAGAGATGGAGATTTATTACCACGACGACTTGACAGGGGTTGATTCTGTTCTATGATTAGGAAGGAGGTTTTGGGTTGTGGAGGTCAGATAGGCAGTTGCTTCATATAAAATACTGGTCTTCAGTTTCAACCGGTGAGACTGCTGAACCCAGCATAGTTGTTAAAATGTTGTTGTGTTTAAATGTTGTCTGTTGTTAATGTTTTACTAACATAGGTATAAGTTTATATTGTTACTAACACTATGAATATGTATATTTAGGTTAAAATATTCTATGGTCCCTGTCGCCTTTAATAAATGAATTAATAATAATAATAGTTGGGAAAAGGCTAGACAGATGATGAAATATTAGGTTTCTGCTAAACCATCTTCATTCTTCAGCATTCACTGCTAGGTTTTCGGTGGATAACTGGGTTGTATTGTGAACTTCAGTGGCATTCGCTCCGGTATTCAGCTGCATCTTATTACTTGTAGGCCGTACTTGCACTAACATAGTTGCTGGACAGATGATGAAGTAGATTCGATTGCCGGGTCGGGGAAAGATTGGTTTTCCAAAGTTTTTTTTTGGTTTGGATTATCTCAGTAGCAGTCCAGAGTTTCAATTTGTACCTGTTTGCGGCCAATACACTCGGCCACATGGATCTTAGAAAAATATCTGGTGAAATGTGGGTGCTATAGGTGGGAAACCTTTTAGGAGGTTTTTGTGAGCTGCGGTAATAATAAAGTCTTTATACACTTTATTTGTATTTGGGGTTATATTTTTGTATTTTAGCACATTATTCTTTTGAAAATAGCAGAACAACCTACGAGGCGACATCGCTGTGCAACGCGGGAGTTCGGATATATTCGTAGTTTCAACGAATCAGTCCAAGAGCGAGCGAAGCGTGCTCGGGAACTTAGGGCACCTCGACACGGATAGGTTAGGTTCGAAGGGAATGACGGGGCAGTAGAGTATTTTTGACACCTTTAATTTGAATTTATTTTCGCTCGCTTAAATACTATCCTTATAGATGTACCTCTGCCCAACTCTTCGGGAAAAACAGGCCTGATATTATGAATGATGAAGTAGGTTTCTGCCCAGCCTTGTTCATTCTTCAGGTGTGAATGTGTGATACGTCTTTAAGAGGTTCGTGCTGAAAAAGTTCTAAAACAAACTTCTTCGATATTTTTTTTTTATGTAGATTGTTGGAATGTTACGGTTTCTTTGGAGTTGTTCAAAAGTCCGTTACATGCCTAATACATGTCTAGACTTTTGCGTAAAAATACAAATTCAAATTCATTTATTCATTTTGTGAACATAGGGTACTAAAGATGTTATAAATAAAAAATGTTAGCCCATACATGTTGGACAAGTATGTAGTCAATTAATTGCCAAGTCAATTAATGTTTGTCAGCTGCTATTTGCTACACTAACAACAAAATTAAAACTCTGTTTTGTTGCAAGTAAGACAAACAGTTCGCAAGTCCCCATAATGAATCGGTGTACCTAAAGTTGCAGTAGCGAGTATATAGAGGAAATACACAGACAACATCAATATTTTTCTTATCAGTCTTATGTCATCATTATCAGTCTGCAAATAAGACGCTCCAGGAGTCAACACGGTCTATCATTCATCACATCAAGGGAATGCCTGATGTGTTGGTGACCTTAGAATAGAGGTGAAATTATTGGGTCTGTGATTTTAAAATATTGTGTTTTGCAAGATTATTGACAAATAATTTATTCGTTAAAAACCGAGGATTTTAAAAGACCGATTATTGGAAAATAAGATCGCAATAATATGAGTTACTATTGTTTCTTTTTTAACCTAGTTAATGACTGTTGGAAACTTAAATACTTGCAGATTGAATGTTGTTTCTGGTTGTTCAGATTCAGACAATGGCTCGAGCTGTTGGACTCTCCTAGCATTCTGTTTATATTCATTATCGTTATTCGCCATTAACCTAACAAAAGATAACTTGTATTGTCTGTGAACTTGATTTAAGCTCTTATATTTGAAAATCTTAGTATCCACTAACGGCTTAGTGGACACTAAGATTTTCAAATATAAGAGAACAAGACCGGCCGTCTTTTACGAAAATCCTTTTGATTTTTGCGAAAATACGGTTATTCCAACTTTCACGCGACATATTTTATTATTATGCTATGTTTAAAATACCTACGGTAGTGGGTATATTGGTATAAATTACCTATATTATGGTTAATGCAGTACCTACTTAGGTTTTCAAAGAATAACCCGCAAGTAAGAAAAAAACAAGGAAAACGTAATAAATATTTATTTAAATGTAACACAGGCCTTCGCAGGAAAAATTATTCACATTCAGACTTCTTAAACACTTTGCGATAGGTACATCCGACACCCAACAAATATAAAAATGTACACACTTCAAACTATTTTTATGTATTTGTAAACGAGCGCAGCGTAGTTCTATGTCTGTCAACCGATCTTCAATTGTTTTAATCTTTACAGAATCGTGTCTGGATGTTTATCCGCACTGGTGAAGTCATGGATTCAACAGTGTGCGGTGAAAAATGGCGTGTACCTTTTGTACACAACATATGTAGGTATATATTTTTTTTAATGTTGCGACGCTAGGAATTTCTCCTGTATCGTGTGTGCATTTACAAACATATAAGCTCACATACACAAACAATCAGACCAGAACACATATCTGTAGATGATGTAAATATTTTTCGTGCGGGATTCGAACCCGCGACATCTGCTGATCGCTCAGCCACTGAGCCAACCCAGTCGTCCGATATTAACATGTTGAGGTGACAATTATTATTTTGTCAGCTTCATGTAAGTGCTACTTAAAAACGAGGCTCTAGTTTACAGAAACGAGTTATTCATTATTTTGTTCCTGATCTTAAAGAAAACCCAGCTTCTTTTAATTTCTCATGGTCATGATTTTATATTTTCTTTTGCAGAACTTTTCTTCAGAATGTTTATATTGTAAGAAGTTTTCTTACATTCAACTTGCCCACACTTTATAGATATTCTTCTAGGTAAGTCTCAGAACTCGACAGCGTTCGCCCCAAGTCCAACTCGATATACCCATTCATGCATTTACAATCATGCAAACTCACATACACAAACAATCAGATCGGAACAACTATCTGTGGCCATACAAAATATTTGTTCCGCGGGAATCGAAACCGCGACTCGCAGCGCAACAGCCGATCAATCAACCATTGCGCCAGCCGTGTCGTCAATTTCAATAGAACTGGAAAAACGTTGAGGCATGTAAATACCATTAGCCACACTTATAATTCAGTTTTTAATAGAATCGCTGCACTGATAAAAAAAAAACAGAAAACAGCGAAAGAAATGAGTGCGATATCGATATAAATAGTTTCTGTGAAGGTCGATGTTACGATTCGGTGGGAGTATGCGCACACTGTTAGCGCTCGCTGTGGGCATTACCTACACTCGAGTTATTTCAAGCGAGAACATTATTGCATTAGCGTTGTTTACAAAATGCCTATGGTCATATTCACACCTATCGGTTAATGCAACTGAAATTCAGGAAACCTATAGGTATATGCTTATATGTACTTTTTTCAGGGCAATAAGTTGGAGCTGACTTTGAGTTGGAGTTGGATTCAACTGTATTTCCTGCCGGGAGAGGGCACTGGCTCCTGTAACACAGGTTAATCGCCTAGCACAGGAGTCAACTGTAATCTTTTTCTTATGTAAATAAAGCTATTATTATTATTATGTGGGAATGATTAGACAGATTTCGAGACCCAACTACGGATTATTTATTTATTATAAGTTCAAGCAACATAAAAGTAAATAGGCAATCATTGTCATGTCCAGTATTAAACAGCTGTGGGGTCAGAGGCGAAGCTACTGGAGGGCTAGACGGTGGCGCACACCAGGGCCCTGACCAGCAAACCTCAAATTAAATTAGAGAAAAAATCGCCCAATTTCGGTATCTAAATAAAATAGGTTGCATATTCAAAGTCAGCTTGGACGGTCAGAACTCCAAGTCCTTGCTGATGATGAAGTAGCTTTGTATCCTTAAAGTATTTACAGCTACGGCCCCAGTTTTTTCTGCACCAGGGCCTACCTAGCTAGAGTCTGTGTGGGATGTTAAAATCATGAGGATATTGATTTAAATATTTTAGGTAGATAATAATTTGAATCTAGTCAGGCATTAATATAATTTTAATTTAGAATTTAAAATGTGTTAAATGGAAAATAGCATCCCCTTATTAGCTCAATACACTAATATATCACTGCTGACATGAAGTCCTAGGTTCGATTAGTAATTTCAATTCATTTGATTGAAAACATATTTTAAATGGTGGTTTTACGTGGAAATGATTTCAATTGATTCTTATCATAGTAACTAGTGTAAAAATAGTTCAGCCAGCTAGTTGATAGGTACCTACTTAACAAATCATGATTGTACTCCGCTTCGTTATACTTTATCTAAAATGGTGGGCTTTAATTTATTATTGTAATTGGTACCAACCTATATTTGAGAGTAACCAGATAAATAATGTATTATGTTTCCTCCATTGAAATAAAATAAATACCAAAATTTTATATGACAGGAACATTCGTTAGTATTAACCTACTTAGTTATACTAGCAAATCCCACGTGAGGAAGAATGTTGTTAGTTAATTAATATTCACGACCCATGTCAACAAATATTTAATCTGATACCTATTGCCCTTGTTAAGCAATTTGCATAGATATAACTTATAGATAGAACTTTTGGTAAATACTTAGGTATACTAAGATATATACAAGATATATATAAGATAAGAGCGTCTAGAGAATTTTTGACAAGCAGCGAGATTGCGAAGAAAAGAAAATGAAATGATTGTATATGCACCTTATGCACCACTTTACAGAGACGGAAGACCTGGGATGCGATCAATATTATTCAGAAATAAAACACTAAAAGCTCGTGAAACTTCTGGCATCCAAGAAATTGTTGGATTAAAAAAAAAACAGCTGATAGGTACAACATAAATATTTTCTTTCAAACATTACATGATACAAACATCTGTCAACTTATCGGTATATTTGTTCCAGTATGGCACCAAATAAATAACTTTGAAACCCTCTGTCTATGGAACACTTGACTTACAAACAATAACATCGCGTAAATTCACTTAAAGCACACAAAATAACGTTAAAACACATCAATTATACATTCCAATCACTAAATCATACACGAATAAACTCTGAGTACATTTAACAACAAAAGTCTTTGATAAAAATATTAACATGAACACACAACAACAATGTCTTGCGACCCATATCTGAGATTACTAAGCACCATCTTATCCTAGCGTTACGTTTGGCAGACCCTCACGGGCCCAAGTAGTGAGGAGACCATCCTCTTAACCTAGCAAGGCAACCAATCACAGGAGAGTATCGTGTCGCTCCTGCTGCAGCTTCCGACACAGGCCGCACAGGTCATAGCTCTCGCGGCTGCTGAATGACGTCACGCGAGGCTCACGGATACATCCCTTCAGCTTGTTTCTGACGCAGCGCTTGGGCGCTTCTATCAGGTACCTCCTCCCAGGGTCCATGACCGCCATTGTTTGGGATAACAAACTTCTCTCACCAAACACCAGCACAGCATCGTACTCCCTCATCGGCAGCATACCCTTGTTGTTGGTAATAAAGCATCTACCGCAGCGTCTGCTGGTGAACACTTCAGCACCCTCGGCGTCTGAGAACACCGGAGTGGTGGGAGACACGAGGAATATGAGCACATATTTGTTCCCGATGCGGAGTTCATCACTCACGAAGCTGACGGAGGCTGTGGGCGCGAGCGCGCACGACACGAGCAGGTACAGCGCCAGGTACAGCGCGAACAGGAGCAGCGTCTTCTGGAAGCGGGACACCTGGCGCCGGCACATCGCGCGGGCATCTTTCAGCGAGCGGCGCGTCCACCATCGCCGCGCGCTCCGACACTTCTGTCCGTCTGTCGCTCGGTCGATACCCCGCGCGGCCCGCTTGTTTACAACCCCTACATACTAAGCAACTCAAAACCAACCTAATAAACTCCTGACATAAAGCCCATTATAACATTTTCCTCGCACATTTCCCGCTAGTGACGCGACCATGTGACAACTTTGACGTGTATTCTTCGAAGCTAAGCTCCGGATGCGAGAATCAGCTCTATGAGATAGGGATTAAGACTCAAAATTCTTATTGTGAGACAGATCACGCGTGCGTGCGCGGAGATAGTGACGTGCCGCAGTGACGTACCGCATTCGCATCAATCCGGGAAGGCCGGCTGTTATACAGAAAAATGCGTGTATTTTACTTGATTGATTCTATGTAGATTACAGATATATTTCAAACTCTACTTCTTATAGGTATGCTGCTCACAGACAGAAAAATTAGTTCCTAGTGTCACGAAATTCGTTGAAGACTACAGTAGTATCCATTACTAATAGCAACATAATGAGGGTGAACAACTGATCACGCACCCACTTGTCGGAGGAAAAACCTTTGTATTCTGTACTTAAGGCGCTACCCCGAGCAAAACGCCGCGCTAGCCGTTTTTCGTGCAGTTTTTAGCGAGAGCTATCTACTCGTTATTTAAAATGAAATATCAACTAATAAAAATACATTAAATTTGTACATATTATTGATTTCAAAATGGTAGTTTTTTTTTTAATGAACTATGTTTCACTAATCTCCTTCCAACAAAACCATAAAAATGAGAAATAATGATTGATAGCATGCATCTCCTCGTAAAGTGTTCATTGATATTTTTTTGTATTAACACTAATGGATAGGTAATTTGATAACGAACATTTTGTAAGTTTTATTTTTTTCAAAAGACCAATATTCGATTTTATTCTAAAATCTGGGCGTATTCACTACTGTATTTTATGCGCCAGTGCCGCTAGGCCAATAGGAATGCTCATATCTCATGCTGATTTTTTGGTCAGGGTACGGCCTTAATTATTTATATCGAACAATTTACCTTGGAAGTCATGACATGCAAATGTAAATAAATAGGTAAATGAATAAAAACAAAGCATCTTTAGTGCCTTTAACAAAAGGCAAGCAACATCGCTCACTAGTCTTCCGCGGGCCGTGATACATGATGGAACATAAGTATCAAAAGAACATGAAATTATCAAGCAATGACAATATTGGAGATCGTAGCATCAGTTGAATTTCTTCCATTAAGACGACGACAGTCGCCAACGACCTTGAGGAAACAAAACACGCAATCGTTTCCCACTCGCGCGACACAAAAAGTCTTAGATTAAAAAAAAAGCCTTAGATCAAAATGTAGATAATTAAGTTGTATTTTGAGAAGGTGACAATTTCATTTAAATACGCCCGTCGGTTTTGGTGCGATTGTCGTGTTTTGTCCGTGTTTTATTTTGTTTGTAAAGTTATGTCTAACTTTACAAATTAATTAGGAATACTATGCTGTACGAATAAAACTCAAAATTTTCTTAATTCAAATTTCAAATTCAAATTCAAATTCTTTATTGCGAACTAAGTGTACAGAATTTTGAAGATGTTAACATAAGGTAGGTTCTTAGAACTTAGTTGCCTGTTAAGGCATTGCAATTTAAATGGTTATACTCAATATTACAGTTACATATACAGTTTACATTAAATTATATTAATTAACATTATTCATACATTTTATTTTATACTATACAATTCTTATACTAATTTATATCAAATTATATTAAGTATCACAATCATTTAATATATTAAATTACTATTTTTCTTCGAGGAATTCTTTTACAGTGTAATATGCCTTATTAATCAAGAAGTCTTTTAGCTTCCTTTTAAAAATACAAATTGAATTTAGGTTCTTAATATCTATGGGTAACTTATTATATATTTTTATGCTCATACAAAAAATACTATTGCTATACACTGTAGTGTGGGATGTTTCATTGCGTAATATATTTTTAAGTCTACTGCTTGTCAATGTGTCATAGCTACTGATGTTTGATTTAACAAGAATTGAGGCCACATAGATATATAGAGCAGGGAGGGTTAATATCTTGAGGTTTATGAAATGAGGTTTACATGAATCTGTTTGGTGTATCCCACATATTGATCTAATACACTTTTTTTGTGCCTTGAACGCAATTTCTTTATCGGTTGAGTGTCCCCAATATAGTATCCCATAAGATAGCGTGGACCCCACATAGGCATGATAGGCATTAAGTAGTGTGTTTTGGTTAGATACTTTTTTGAGCATGTAGAGGGCATAAGAGAATTGATTCAATTTGCTACATACACTATTTACATGTGTTTTCCATGACATATTAGAATCTATATAGAAACCTAGAAATTTTGTACTTGTAACCTCTGATACAGTTGCATTATTGTACTGAATTGATAATGGAACTGATTTTGCGTTTTTATTTTTGAAATTCATATAATGGGTTTTTGCAAGATTTATTTTTAGATTATTTATTGTTAGCCAATTTATTAATTTAGATAAGGCATCATTTATTTCTTGTTCATGGTTTTTATTTTTGTTATTTGTGAAAAGAGCCGTACTGTCATCTGCAAATAAAATCATAGGGTGCTGAATAGTTTTAGGTAAATCATTTATATAAATGAGAAATAGTAGTGGTCCTAGTATCGACCCTTGAGGTACACCATATTTTATTGATCTTGGGCTCGATGTATATTTAATTTCTGTTTTTGTGATTGGACATAATTGGGTTATTTCGGTGAACTGTATTCTATTACTGAGATAGGATTTAATTATATCAAGTGCTTTACCTCGAACGCCATATATTTCTAGTTTATGTAGTAATAGTCCATGGTCAACACAATCAAAAGCCTTTGTCATATCCATGTATAAGGCTGTGATCTGGTTTTTTTTATCTAGTTCCGTAATAATTTTCCGTAAAAACTGATGCATTGCTGTATTGACCGACTTCCCTTTTCGGAATCCAACTTGATTATCTATTATTATTTCATTTTTTTCGAAATATTCACTAAGATTATTATATAGTACTCTTTCAAATATTTTAGCCATTATTGGAATGAGAGCGATAGGTCTATAACATCGTACATCTTCCGTGTTTCCTTTTTTGAATATTGGTGTGACTACAGTAGTTTTTAAATATGTCGGGAAAATTCCTTCTTCAAGACACTGATTTATTATGTAAGTGATAATTGGAGCAATTTCGTACACTACACGTTTTATTATTTTTGTTGAAATCCCATCACATCCTGTACTGTTAGTGTTTTTTAATGTCATAATTATTTTGACAACATCGTAAGGGGTAACTGGTGCTAAGAAACAGGAGTTTGGTTTGTTATAAGTTAGAAAATTAGCGTAATTTGTTGTTTTATTCGTTAGTTTTGAAATGTCATCAATAAAAAAATTGTTGAATGTTTGTGCTATAGTATCAGGAGCAGTTATAATTTTGTTATTATATTTTATTCTATTAATTTTTTCAGGGGGGTTATTGTTTCTGTATTGATTGATTACTTGCCACACTGCTTTAGATTTATTAGTGGCTGTTTGGATATGATAGTTGTTTTGAGACCTTTGGGTGAGTTTTATGATCTTTTTAAACTTTTTTGCATATTTCTTAAAATCACTCTTATCTGTGTTATAACCTGATAGTCGATATTTTCTAAGTAACGCTCTTTTGCGGAGGGAACATATTTTTAATCCTTTACTGAGCCATTTAGTATTTCGTATGATCGGAACCTTAATTTTTATGTTTGGAAAGCAGAGGTCATAAAAAAGTTTAAATAGTTTATGGAATTCTTCGAAAGCAGCATTTGGGTCACTTTTCCTATAGCAATCACTAAAAGTCAAGGCTTTTATACATTTAATAAATTTATCAACATTTTCATTGCTGTAGTCTCTTCTAAATTTGTACCAGTGGGTTATTGAGTACGTTTTCCCTACAGGACACGATAGTATTTGTGCTGTATGATCAGACAGTGCTAGTTCTAAGACACTTTGTTGGCACCCCCTTATATTATGAGCTATGTTATCAATGCACGTTTTGCTTTGCAAACGGGTTGGCTCGTTTATTGCAAGTTTTAAGTTAAAGCTCCGTAATAAGTCTTCAAACTCCCTTGAAACAGGAGTATCTTTTAGTCGATCGATGTTATAATCACCACAAATAATAAGTTTCTTACCTTTGGTACATAATTTTGCGAGCATAGCCGTTAAACGGGCAAAAAATATTTCTACACACTCCCTTTTAGTCTTTGGAGGCCTATATATACATATGACAATCAACCTATGCTCTAACAATTCAATAGCCGAACACTCTATGAGGTTGGATATGCTTACAAGCTTCGCTTCGTGTAAAACCTTAAATTTATGATTATTCCGTACTAGGACACATGAACCACCCTTTCTATTTGTTCTTGAGAAATTTGCCGCCATGGTATAATTGGGAATTTGGAGAAATTTAGCATCTTCTGTTACCATATTATGCTCGGTAACACACACAACATCAATTATGTTATTGTTAACATTATTTAAACTTACGGTAAATTCATTCGCTTTGTTTAGTAAACCATTTATATTTTGATGAAGTACATGTATTCTATCATAGACGAAAAAAGTTGTTATTACATTTATCATTTACCATAGGATTCAATGTATTATTAGATTCTGTTAGTTTTTTACAAGCATCATCTACATTTATTGTTATTAAATCTAGGATAAGGTCTTGTAAATCATTTAAAATAATACTCAAGCCTTTATTATTTAAGCTTCCATACCTTTGGTTATAAGTTTCGTAGGAGTAGGTAAGATTTAAATTGGAATCCAAAATATAGGCATACTTATATGTCTCAACATCCATGTATATTAAATTATTAAAGGTGTCGATTCTACTATTGAACATAAATTTTTTATTAACCATATATTTAAAAGTCGGTAGACATACTATAAAGTTCGTGTGGGTTAAGGTTTGTAATTTTTCGCGAATGAAAGTAACTAATTCTATATAATTATTCGTCTTTCTGAAATCCTCTTCCCCAACATAAATAACACAGTAGTCGGAGTCAGTGAACTTTTCTACTTTCTTATCAAGATTATCTAATAGTAGCTTTAATCCACAATTTGGCATGCGATAGTGGCATATATTAAAATTACTTAAATTTGTTCTTTGACTGATTGTGTACAATCTATTAGATGTTTCACTACTTAAAATACTTATATTATTTTTTACAACCGGCAACGATGAGTTATTTTTATATTTTTTTCTTATTGGTGATGTTTTTGGCGAGTTGTCAGTAGGGTCTCTAGCAGTGGATGTGCCGCATTCAGAAATTTCTAAAGTCTGTGGTTTACTGGTCTTCTTGTTCGTAAAACTAATTGTATTTCTCTTCGGTGTTTGTATTTTCTTCTTTAGAGGACTACTGGTGAGTTTTTTATACATCTCATTTTTCTTTAATAAATCGGCGTTTGTTTGCTTCTTCTTAGATCAAATTGTAAAGAAAATGGTGTATTGTAACATATATTTTTTGCAACAAAACTACGACAAGCCGTTTAGACGTGATTCTCATTGTAAAATCAGCTACTGTGGGGTTTCAGCACCTTAATCAAATTTCTTCTTCTTTTACTTGTATTTCTTATTTCTTCTCTTACTTTAATCTAGTATTCAATCGATGTCAGTTACAGGCAAACCTATTATTTCTGCGTCTCTCAATCAAATTGAATAATACTCTTTCAAGAAAGTACCGGGAAAAGATCAATAATACACAAAATGTTAGTTATTCATCCAAATTTAATTGATCACCTTCAAAGTACCTATGCTACTTCAGAAACGATACACTTACGCCAACGAATAATCTAATAATCAAAACATTTTTCAAACGCTTTTTCCGGAATCGAGTTCAGTTCTCGCCGCGAATTGTCCTTTATGTCTTTTACCGAAGGAAAACTGGTCCATGAAGTGGTCCATGAATTTGAGTTTAGGAAAAAGAAAGAAGTCGGCTGGAGCCATATCTGGTGAATAAGGTGGTTGCTCGATGGTATTTGTTGAGTTTTTGGTCAAAAATTTGTTCACAATGATGGCCTTGTGCGAAGGTGCATTATCGTGGTGCAAGATCCAAGCATTTTCTTTTCACAAGTCTGGCCTTTTTCGCCTAATTTGCTCTCTTAAACGCCGCATAACGTTCAAATAATAATATTTATTTACCGTTTGACCTGAGGCAAGAATTTCGAGTGCACAACACCGCGATAGTCAAAGAAAACAGTCAACATGACTCTGACTTTTTATCGACTTTGGCGTGGATTTTTCGGTTTCGGTTCAGTTAGAAGGCGCCACTCCGAAGCTTGACTAGTTTGCAAGTCAGACTCGTAAACCCACGTGTCATGACCAGTACAATGCGTTTCATGAATGTTGGGCTGGAATTTACTCGTTCTAGCTGCT
This sequence comes from Orthosia cruda, assembly GCA_964057195.1. NCBI lineage: Eukaryota > Metazoa > Arthropoda > Insecta > Lepidoptera > Noctuidae > Orthosia > Orthosia cruda. Next base: position 42,621,811 of record OZ059835.1, read on the forward strand.
ACTCAATTGCATAAGAGTCGCTGACACGCTAGGACATGCTAGAATCTAGCATGTCCTTAGCGACTCTTATGCAATTGAGTTTTCAGGTCTATTGGGACTAGTCGAGCGGCAACATATTTCATACCCAAGTGATTATTTAAAATGGTACGGACCGACTATCTCTCTTAAATTAGAATGAGGATTCTAAGTCACTATTTCCTTCACTTGTACGAGGTTAACTTCAGTTGCAGACGTTGATGGCCTACTAGAGCGAGGCAAATCTTACATCACATCTCGACCGCTTTTTAACGCTTTTTACCACTCATAAGCACGTGTTTTTGATAAAGACGATTCACCGTAAGCTTTCTGTAACATTTTCAGTGACTCCGAGCACGAAATTCCATTGGTGATGCAAAATTTAAGAAAAAGTCTTTGTTCGATGTTTTTGTCCATTATGAAATTCGCAATACGCACTAGATATGATATAACTAAAAACAGCACTGCATTTAATCTAAATAACAGATGTAACTAAAACGCCGAGCCAACATGGAAAACAGTTGTGTAAATCTAACAAAAACAAAAAAGATACAAAAATTGAATGTGGAACCATAAACAAATCATCCATACCCGAAACATTTTTGACTGAATGTACTATTGCATAAAGCACCTAAGTATTAAAGAGCTTAAACCTGCGTAACACCTACATCGCATACACTTATAGTACTCATAAAAGAAAATGCCGTCCGTGACGCAATAGTCTGTTGCCTCCAGAGAGACTTCAACGAATAATGAAATTCTCCAGCGATGAGTGTTCCGGGAGGATTCCACTTTATTATATTGTAAACGGAGTTGATTACTGGGTCGTCTGTGAGTTGTGAAGAGATATACAGATGGAATGGAGTTGTTGAGCTGACTTCTGAATTACCTCACGAACCTAAACTTAGGCGCTTTCCAGATGAAGCAACTATTGCAGCAACTGGCAACTAGCTGTTTGACCGAATACTTACTGTACGTGAACGACATGTGTAACATTTTCACCGAGGGCTCCGTATACCAATTTGCTGAGGACACATGTTTGGTGGCTGCACACAAGGACATAAGTGAGACACAGAGAGTGATGCAGGGTAACTTTGATCTCTTATGTAAGTGGGCCCACGACGTTGGTCTTGTTATTAATGCAAAAAAAAACAAACTACTGCATATACACTCACCTTACCTGACGTCGTCTTGTGTACCTTTTGTCGTTGCCCATGAGCATAAGTGTCTTCACCGACCAGTCACAGCATGTAGTTGCCAGAAATTGGAGATGGTGACTCATCATATGTATCTTGGTGTGATAATAGATAGTAATTTCCACTGGCGACCGCATATTGATCATGTATGTAATAAGCTTAGGTCTATATTAGCAAAGTTATCGATACTTAAGTATAAGCTACCCTATAGAACACTTAGAACATTGTATTTGGCAATGGCCGATTCCGTAATTGATTCCGTAATTGACGACGTAAGTCTTGTATATAAGCCCGTAGCTACCTACAAGACTTACGTCGAAGACATTTACAAGTTACAGTTACGCATTTTAAAAACGATTGTACCCAAAAGAATTCAACATGAATTCCAAGATAATGATAAGGGTTTATTTATGCACTGTCAAATTGTAAATGTCTTTGACAAGGTACGTTTAAGTGTTATATGCGAGAATTACCATAATTTAAGTAATATTTGTAAATACGAAAGGCTAAATTCGTTGCGTAGTTTATCATACTTACGCACATTTATCGTACCTAAATTTAATAATGTTTATGGAGCACGGACATGGGAACGCATGCTACCATGTTGTATGAATGACTTACCTCTGGAAATCTGTAATTCATTAAATGCAAAGAACTGTTCAAGAGTGCTGAAAAGATACTTTCTAGGTTGCAATGCGATCCAGAATATGTATTTTCAAATGACGAGCTGTGTATACCTAATGTTCATTTAAAAGTATGTTGTGGCACCGAGTTGCCGCGTCTGACATCGCGGGTTTAACAGCGGTACCGCTGTTAAACCCGCGATGGTATTTGTTGGTATGTTGATACATTCAACAATTATTTGTAAAAAAATGTTCTTAGTAAATAAAAGATAAAAAATATAATAATATCTCAATGGAACTGCGTACACGTAGCAATTCGAATTGCAAGTTCCAGTGATCGACAACAGTTTTCAGTTGCTGCAATCGATGACTAAGTTAGTTTCTAGTTGCCGCAACTAGCAACTGTCGAATTTGTATCGGTTGTGTAAAGTTAATTGAGAATAATACAAATGAAATAAAATGACATCAAGTGCTGCTTCTTCGGTATCCATCATCACACTGTACTTAGCGTAAATTGAGTAATTGGCAACTTTTGAAGGATACTTTTAAAAAGTTGATAGTTGTCTCAACTAAAGTTGCTCCATCTGCAAAGCGCCTAAAAAAGTTCTAATGCGGCGAGTCCAAAAATAAAAATCACACGAATACGAACACGAGTAGAAAATAACTCTACTAGTTTTCGCCAGCGGTTTCGCTTGCATGATATTCAAAAATTATACTACGGAGATTTAGGTACAATAAATCCTAATAGTAGACTGCTCCTGTCAAAAAGACAAAGAAGGCATTGATCACCACGCTTGCTCAAGGCAAGTCAGTGATTTTAAATGACCAGGATAAAAAGCATTATAAGTTGTTCTTACCCAGAACATGCTTTACCCGTGTTTTTTGTCGTTATTCGGTCAGCCGTAGAAGCATGATTGATTAACAAACATCCAAACAAACAGACATTCACATTTCTTGATTCATCAGCGAATGCATCATCAAGATTTGCAAATGACTACATCCATTCTGCTTTCAATCACAATCGCTGTTCAAGATGTAGTTTAATGAAAGAACAATGGCCAAACAAACAACATACAATAATACAATATTCTGTCAATCGATAAACACGGCAGTGGGACGAATTGATTTCAAATTTATAATCAATTCAACGTTAATGGCAAAAATTAAGAGCAATTAACCCTTAATAACTAAACTTAACTACTAGATTTATGGCTAAATCGACACCGTCCCTTTCTTAGAGTTTTTAAAGAAAATGGATTCTCTTCTAAGGCCCAGTTTTTGATCGGTAGTTAACTCAACCAATGGTTATATATGCTAACAAATAGTTTTAAATTTTGGTTAAACTCGTTTATTCATCAATTGTTGGTATCAAAAATGGTGAAATAAATTGAAGAATCAATTATTTGATCATTTGTTAGACAAAAAATTAATAAATAAACGCGTTTCACCGAAATTTAGCATATATAACCATTGGTTGAGTTAACTAAGGATCAAAAAACTAGGCCTAAAACACAGTACAGAGAAAATAATCGCCCTATTTATTAGACCTAACTACAACTAACTACATAATTATATTAACGGATCAAAAAATATGTTTATCAATTGTGCCGTTACTCTGAATATATTATTCTTAATGACTTTGTTTGTGTGACCTGTGGTTAATTAATAAAATAATTAGTGGTATTAATAATATTGAAATTGTTATACGTAGTAGACTCGGTGAATGTTTAGTTACTACGTTACTCCAGAATACAATTTAAGTTATCTAGGGTTAACCATCAACGGCCCATTCCTTCCCGTTTAGTCACCAGTCTTTCACAAATTAATTATACAGTTGTATCTGCAGATTCTTTAATTTTTTGTCTGTAAATTTGTGGTAAGAAATAAATAAATAAATTATATTATTCCCTCTCTCACAGAGAGGATGCGTGTGTCCCAGCAGTGGGAACATTAAATGGCTGATGATGATAGGGTTAACTAGTACGTTCAAGGTTAGACAGAAATGGTAATACTCGTACGATAGCGTACTCGTACTTCACTAGTTTGGAAATAGGGAAAAACTGGCTCATAACTCTACTTGGGACCGCGCCTTACTACGCAACTGTGCATTTTTCGGTATAAAAAGTAGCCTATGTAGTGTATGTATATTTCGAACAGTAAAATGATTTAAGAAATCGGTTCAGTATCTTCAGAGGTTGCTTTTTGCAACCTCTGAAGTTTACATCTTTTAAACTGACTTTGGACGGATCTACATAATCCGGAGGTTAGCGCAAGATTGTCTAATGCAAACTTGTCAACAAGACAAATTGTATCAAGAACCTTGAGAGACAGATTTGGGGAAGAAGAATAAACACTTCGAGTTAGTTGTTAACACCGGGCTAAATTGACAGTTTGTCATACAATATTGTCAATTTAACCTCGTATTACCAACTAACTGAGTTAAGTTTTTCATTCAAATGGGCCTGAATGTGCTTATAGAGCACACCGAAGCACGGATTGCTCTTGGTATGTGGATGGCCGCTGGACGCTCGGTCGAGTGACCACATCCGAAGACCCTTCCTTGAAAGTCAAACCGTGTGAACATTATTATTTAACTGCGAGACCCTCAAAAGATAAGAAGATACGAAATGTTCCCACTGCTGGGACACTGGCCTTCTCTCTTTGAGAGGGAATGTGATCACCTCGAGGGGCCCAGTGGTTGGTGGATGTCATGATACGACGTTTAACGTTTAAGGCCGTACCCTGACCAAAAAATCAGCATGAGATATGAGCATTCCTATTGGCCTAGCGGCACTGTCGGCGCATGAATTACAGTAGTGAATACGCCCAGATTTTAGAATAAAATCTTTATAAAATCAAATATTGGTCTTTTGAAAAAAATAAATCTACCAAAATGTTCGTTATCAAATTGTCTATCCATTAGTGTTAGTACAAAAAATTATTAATGAACACTTTACGAGGAGATGCATGCTATCAATCATTATTTCTCATTTTTATGTTTTTGTTGGAAGGAGATTAGTGAAACATATACTAAATTTAAAAAAAAAAGAATTCTACAATTTTGGAATCAATAATATGTAGAAATTTTATATATTTTTATTAGTTGATATTTCATTTTAAATAACGAGTAGATAGCTCCTAAAAACTGCACGAAAAACGGCTAGCTCGGCGTTTTGCTCGGGGTAGCGCCTTTGCATGCCATCTCTAGAAGGGGTAACAACATAGGGTATCTACAGATCCGGAAATTAAACGGCCCGATGGTTTATTACCCATAACTATGGTGGTGCGGGTATGGACAGTGTCCGAGAGGTCAACAATATAGTAGAGTGTGCATCTATGAACCACTGTGTATTTAGTTTGTATAAGGTAGAGTTAAACGGGGGCGTCGAGGTCACCGCTGATAGAAACATTTTTATTATAACATATTTGGTTTGTGACGCCCACAGTTAGATAATTACTGCTGACTGAAGGCCGATTCAATTAAATACTTTGTTTTTATTATTTAGTTACTCAGATATACTTAGCATTATTTACGTTGGAATACCTACCCATATACACTTTTGTACGCATCTCTGTGAGAAGCTTTATACTAAAAGCATAACATCACGACTGTATCCACGAAGGGTTAGGCAGAGGTTCACCTTTAGAACACCCACAGTTCACCTATACGACACCCACAGTTCACCTATACGACACCCACAGTTCGCCAGTTATGTTTAAATCCCAAGTGACAGGGCACGAGCCTATTACCATCAACCGGGAACAAGTCCAAACTCCGGCCTTGTATTGAGAAATTCCAGACGGAAAAGCCGAATAACACTGTATGACTCGGGAATCAAACCCTGGACGCCATGCTTAGCAGTAACGCTTGCGACCACCAGACCACCGAGGTAGTTATATTAAAAAATGTTTTGATTTACATTACAAAAACAACAAACCATTTAATATTGTTGGCATTTAAGTAAAAGCAAAACAAGATAACTGAAAAAAAACAATCGATTACTTGACAAAAAGATTTAGAAAGAAACTATTGCCATCTCGTATCGAATAGTGAAACTATTTCGAACTGTTCTTTAGTTGCGTCAATTGGTCAATAGATGGCGTCATGCTACGTGCTGCTGGCCGCTTAATCAACATGGCAAGGAATTAAATGGGCCGAGTCAATGAACAAATACCATTGGAAACAGGGACAGCTGTGACGTGACTTAACTGATGATATAAATAAAGACGGCTTACTGGCGCCGTCATTGAAAGAAGATGAAATGAAGAAGTTAATTAAGAACGTGTTTAAGTACTAGACTTGTAGATAGATCAACCAGTAAGTACTAAGATATGATGATACTGCAGCATGTTTTGGAGAATCGTCTCATTAATATCGACAGTAATGGAGACATGAAGAGAAGAATGTTAAATTAATTCGTAATATTCAGCTGTGTTATTTTTAGGGTTCCGTAGCTAACAAGGAACCCATAAAGTTTCGGCATGTCCGTCTGTGCGACCGTCCTTCCGTCCGTTCGTCCGTAGCTTAACTCAGAGACTCTTAGTACTATAAGATATAATTTGACACGGATATACATATTAATCACGCCTACATAGTGGTAAAACAAAACCAAGAAAAATCATTTTTTACGGTACTTTCTGTACACGTAAAGTGGGGATGTTTTTTTTCTCGTCCATCCCATGGTGTGGGGTATTGTTGGATTGCCCATTCAAAAATATTACAGGCCTATAAAAAAAAATCTATTCAGGGATCCGATTGCGAAAAATGAAGCTTTAAATAGCAAATTTTAGTTAGAGTCATAGTATATATAACTTACTTAAAAAGAAAACTATCACAGCTAAGTAGGCTTTACAAGCTTACGAGTAATAGTCGACCAACTTATAAAAAGTTGTTAATTTTGTATATTGTTGTATGGGGACAAACATTTTCGAACGCTAAAGTGAACATTTTGTTTCTTCGTTAGAGCAATGTTCGGTGCTTTCATTGTATATGGAGCTGTTTATACGGAACCCTCTGTGCGCGAGTCAGACTCGCACTTGGCCGATTTTTTTATTATTTGTGCTAGGCTCGCGTTTGACCAATATCTAATTTATAGCCTGATGGTAAGCGATGATGTGATCGACGGTGAAGCACTTCAGAATTTTAGATTGAAAGCTGGCCCAGATATCTACAGCCAGGAAAAGCCTACTCGTAGCTAGACAGGTGATGACGTGTCTTAGTCACAGTTGACGTAAGACCACAGCACGCCAGAATATTAGATATGTAAGTGGGTCACGCCACCGTGACGGAAAAAGTTACGAATAAATGCCTGAATTATTCAATCAACTAGGTTTAATTCATAGTTTGACGTCGATAGATACATAGGTACAACGTAATTAGTTAAAAATGTTTGATTTGATTCAAGTATTGAAACCTATTCGTGGGTATATATAGGTACCTAAAAGTTTTATGAGTCCAACGGGTAAGAATATGTAATTTAACAAAAAAGTCATAAAGAGTTAACTGAATCTGGTTTCTGAGTCTGGGAGGCCTATGCGAAAGCAAAACAATCTGTGCCGATGTCGTAGCATTATGTGATTTATTGTAAATTCAAAACAAATGTAAGATTGTTAATAAAGGCTAATTATATTCTATGCACCTATAGATTTGATTGTATATAAATTTATTTGCTTGAGTTTACCCTGAAATTTCCTTGAATTTAGCAAGGGTAGTTAGGTACATATATTCTCAAAAATGGTTGGTTCTAAAGACCCTGCCAGTTTGGAATCTGCTCAAAGCAAAGAAACAAAACTTAATGCCATTAAGAAATTTGAAAATCGTACAGAATTCGCATCCTACTGGATAGCATCAATAACGTTGCATCCTGTAAACTTCAAGGCAAGTGTATAAAGGCTGAAAATACCACTATCTTCCTACATTCAGAATAATATTATAAATGCGAAAGTTTGGTTGGATGGATGGATGTTTGTTGTTACTAAATCACGCCAGAACTACTTAAAGGATCTGGATTAAATTTGGCACAGATATAGATATAGTCTGAAGTAACACATAGGCTATTTTGAACATTATACCGGGATAAAAAATCTCGGTATAATGTTCCCTTGGGATGATAAAACTCTTTTCACGCGGGCGAAGCCGCTGGCAGAAGCTAGTTCAGAATATTTTGATACCTAATGCCAAGTTTTAGCATGTTGGTAACTTCAATCGCCTCGAAAAAACGAAAACTATTCAAATATTTCAAAGTGACAGAGATAAAGTTTAAATAACAGTGCTTACAGAGGAAGAACTAACCGCGCTAGATGACTGGCTAGTTCACAATTAACTTGCTCGAACATAAATCAACGGCTATCGGTAATTTCACATAATTTATCAGCGCGATAACTCACACTATTGCTAACTGCTCGCTTAGGACTAAACATTTAAATACTGCAGTCGCAATGCACCGTAATTATTTAGATATAAGATAAAAATATTGTGATTAATTAATTGAAACACATTTTGGTATTCAAAATTATTGCAATATTTATACTTAGCCTGAAATACTGACAGTAAGTCTTGCCAAGTGGTATTCTGTTCTCCATAAGGGTTGTGGAGGTAGACTGGAAGCCGACCCAAATATAGTTGGGAAATCGCTAGCAGGTGCTAGCAGGCTAGATAGGGAGCAATTTCCACTTATGTGCAAGACAGTAGAATCAACAAAGTTTTATTAGTTGTTTAAGATTTTAGTTCGTGAGTACTATTTTACGTTTATCACTCAAGATACGAATAATTAAAATGTTTTTAAAAGGTTATTTCCATGAAAGTTTTGGCGACATTAAAATCGTGAGAAACACTGCAAAAATAATTAGGTAGATAATTATTGCGTTGATCACGTTTCTCTACTTTTTGCTTTGGGTAAATGTTAATTAATTTAGTGGTGTCTCCTAGAAATAAATCGTATCTAATGTTTACCTATTTCCTAACTCAAATGTAGTGTAATGTTCTCTTCAGATTCTCTTATGTGAAATGGCCTTTGCCGCTATCTTCAGTGAGACAGTAACATAGTGGTATTATTATTCAGACTTAGCTAGCGGTTTCTTCAAATCTTTCAAACTCTACAAAATGTGATCATCCATCAAATCCGAAAACTAAAAGTCCGTTCATAAAATTAATATGAGCTATTACAAAAAAAATGCATATCGAAGTCCATAATCCTTTTAATCAAGCGCAAGTGATCGCAACATTAACGCCACACTGTCGGTATGCACGCGACATTTACCGATAATGACCGTGCGATAAATTGTCGCGCGGCATCGCGTCGACACGCGGCTGTGTCGCGCGATTTATTGCTCGCGCCACGCCGCGGTTTTTGCAGCACGGCCTGGGGTGATGATGCAGTCAGTGCAATGATGTAGGTATAGACTATCTGACATGGTATGGCCACACTATGTAGGTGCTATGTAATTATGTGGAAAAAAGTGCCTACTCTTATCTTTTACCTTTATCAAAAACGGTGAAGCGGCGACCCCCAGATGGCTCGACGCGTTTCGATATATATATAACATCGATAAGCGATTTTTAGTAAGCGAAATTGTAAGTAAATACTCATAGTCCCATTTTATTAAATAAATGGGCATACAGATGCATTTGCAATGTTTTTCAGACTAAAAGTCGTCTTCTGTAATGAAAAGTTTTCTGATGCTCAAGAAAACTGCGGAAAAGCGAACGATATTATTTCATTTTAGCCTTGCCCGTCCAATCTAAGAACAAGATGGCCAACAGCAGGTACTTATTGACCCTACATCCACCTTAAACTTACAACTCTAATCTCGTAACCCTATCAGCAATCTGCAGCGGTCGAGACGTCCGAGCGGCCCTCGGACACTAATCCGGGTGTCCGGCTGTCCAGTCGTCCGGTGTCCGGACCGTTCCGCTATTACAGATAAGAGTGAGACGTTTACTAAGTTTAAGGAACAATTTATTGATGTAGACAAGGGAATGTAACAGAAGAGGGGCCGAACATGTTTTGAGTGTCTAACTAAAAGGTTTGTGATTTATGGAGCATAAAAAATAAAATTCTCACATGAAAAATAATATACTTAGAACCAATTAGATTTGTTTTTGCATTTTCCCGCGATCTTTGTTTTAATTACTAAAGTTAAGTTTAAAGTCAACGATATTACTTTAGACACCTTTCTTACTTACAGCGATTTTTGAAATATTAATAATGTATGAAGTTTAGTATTCGTCAAACTCGGTTTTAGCCGTAAAACCTCAAAACTTTGGTTTTAAATTGGAGTTTGACATGTTGCAAACATGCTCAATTCAGGAGCAGCCCTCAGTAAATACTTTATTCCCTATCCGTTCAGTCTTTAGGAGGATGATTTAATCAACTCACTAGCACTACGAAACTCTTAGTGGATGTCTTACTAACTACGAGTACCTAATTAGTAATTTCTTGATGTCCTGAAGCACGAGTCGCTTGCGCTTAAATGGTAATATTTAAAGAATCAGCCTTTAGGATACTATGTCTTCTATCACCAAAGGTTTACAAACACCAAACTTTTTTCAATGTCCATACCTTCTAAACTTGATTCCAAACTCTATAGCTGAACTTCTTAAGGGTCAGTTAGACAAATCGCCGGCGATCAGTCAGCGGACGCCGTTTCGCGCAGCTGTCTCAATCCCGGCAGGGATTCCGCGCGGGATCCCTGCGGAATCCCGCGGGACTAACCCCGGGGCATCACCAGGTGGACAACGCGCTGTGTCGCTAATTCTATGGATTTATCGCCGATAAACGTTGATGGGGATTTAAAGGATTTGCTGTGATTGAGTTAATTGAAGGAGATTAGATTTAGAGCTGAGTAGGTGGACAATGCAGTTTGTAGAGACGAGACGTTAGTTCTTACTGCGTGTGTCACAGTCTCAAATTTCTTAATTTGAGTTTGGTAGTTGAAAATAAAAGTACAGTAAGGCAGAAAGCATATTTACCATTGCTATAGGTATTCCATGATAAGTGAAGGAAGAAACGTGTTCAACTTAACCAGTAATAATTAAGCCAGTTGTCAGCTTCAGGTTGATTAACAATTCACTTCAAACTCAGTTCACCTAAGTTATCATGTTTATATTTTTTCATCACACTTGCACGTAAACAGTATCAAAACATACAGGTTAACTTGGCCGGGCTAATAAAACCCTCGGGCTTTCCTTTTGTCATGAAACCCTAGGGCGGTAAGTAATATTTTTTTAAATTTATGGCACAGCACACAGGTCATGCAAGTTCAAGCAAGGAGTTTACACGCAATTGAAAAATTGTCTTAAAATGTTATCTAAACAGGAATTTCTTTGCAATCTCGCTACATGTTACTTAAATACTCAACTAATGTTCTTAATATTCGATTTTAATAGTTATAATATGAAAACGTCGAAATTATTTAATTCTTTTTACACTGCGTCATGGCTGTATACCCACGTAAGTATTTGCCCGAACGAAACACTGTATAATCTGTGGTGTGGGCAAAAATTCGCCAACCGCTTAAAAAAAAGTTCACGTATTTCGTAATAACAGCTGTGCTGACTAGCTATAATTCATAATTATTACTCGCAAATGTGATAAGAAACATTGTGTGTATCACGGGCGGTACGGGAATTACGAACCTCGACTCAGAAAGCCCTCAGTCTTCGACTTCGGGCTTCTACTAGAGCCTCGATCGTAATTCCTTACTAACCGCCCTTAATACACAATGTACTATTACAGAATAGACCGACTGACGCATATTAGTGACAAGTACATTGGCGCATACCTCAAACGCAAGTAGCAAGAGCAATCTTAACGTGGTAGTAATATTACAGCTAATAATACTTACACAGTTTTTAATAAGAAAAATTGTTCCGTCCGATGTTCCACTGTTTTTATTTAACTCCAATCTTACCTGAAACAAATGAAATACAAGATCATTAGATTTATGTTTTGGTCAACAAACGACATTTCTTCAATATAAAAGATATAAGCGAATAAAACATAAATAAATGCAGCTCAGGCATTTCTAGATAAAAGGAGTTTAGAATGCGATCTAGATACTTTTAGCTGTCCAGCACATTTATCCTGGCTCGCCAACGTCGGCTAAAACCGCGGCTTTTGTGCCAAAAACCGGCGATAAATCAGTCTGCGGAATCAATCGTGTGTAATGCACCTCTATCCTCTATGGTATACGTACGTGTATGCTCTGTGGTACACGTAGGTAATAGATGTTCACAGCCAATGCTATGTGCGTATGTCCTTACAATTGCACCGCGACATCCTAGGACCTGCAGAGATTACTGTTTTAACTTATTTCCATATATCAGCCTGCTGTTTGACCCACTGAAGGCACAGGTCTCTTCTCAAATAGAGAGAGAGTGCGCATTAATAAATATAATAGGGATGTTAACTGAAAATTTGTTTTTTGTCCGTCAGGTAGAATAATAAAAAATATTAGATACGTATTTCTTTTGACACGTAAACATAAAATGACGACGATATAATGCGTTGAAATATCGTGTGACGTCACGCCGCTAGTACACTTTATACTGACATAGTGATGTCACAAGCCCGCTAAAAATATGTGTCCAATATTATTTAATAATCTCACTGACGGAATAAATACAATTATCATTTTCCTACCCAGGAAACACCCCTACTGTAAATTAATGACTTCAAAATCAGACTATTATTTTAATCATTTGATTATGAAGGGAAGGTGGTATACCTTCGAAAAGTGTAATCACAGCATCTTATGAAGATCGTTGCACAATTATCGAGAACCTGAGATAATACAGAGGATCCTTATAAACCACGCGTCTAGTCGCCACCATGCTAGAATATTATATTAATTGCTAGCTTTAATAAGCTTACTGAAACATAGCCATTAAACACATACTCGCTATACTCAGGCAGTAGACGGTGTAGCTGTTCTAATGAAGAGTTATTTGTGACCAGATTAGCGGAGTAGACTTACGGAGTGTAAGGGTACGTTGGTGTGTACGACACGAGAACACCTTGTAGGGAGATATAAAAAAATAAAAAATGCCGTGTTGTGGGCTCATGGCTGGCAAAGAAGAGATTTAAGACAACGAGTATATTCTAAGTCCCTTTTAAGGAAACTTACTTCACTCCAATCGACTCAGCCGCGACAATGGAAATAATCGTGGAATATCGTCGGCAATTTGATTCGTATAAGGGAATTTAATAACATGTGTAAATATACTTGTCAATGAAGGAACAAGGGGAAAGGCGTTGTCACCATAAGTTTGACGATGATGGTAGTTTCGGCAAATATAGCTTATTTGAAAACGACAGACAGAGCTGCTGTCATTCAATAAAATATATAATCATAAAAAAGAATTACTTAATTATTATTATAATTTATTTTCTTTTCCTGTTTCAGTATATTTCAAACTATAAAAAAACTTTTATTCCACGAATTATTTTAAAAAGCTATTATTTATTGTTCTTTTTTCTATTTCAAACCTAATGTGATTCCTAAAAACCCATGGTCAATGCAACCGCGCCGCACAGCACAGCGGGCGCCAGCAGCTATCAAGCTAATGCTCGTCTAAATACAGTCGTGTCGCCCTCTACTGTATGTGTAATTAGCGATATTCATCATCACGATGAGGATTAATAACTTTTGTTTGAGTTTCAGACTATTGTGAGTTTATTTAATTTGGTTGTAGGTCGGGTGCTTGTTCTGGATTTGCTTAGTAACCTTATTCGCATGTCCCTGTTGTGTATTCAGTCTCTACTGAGACCCTCTTAATAATAATTCATAGACGGTTCGTCTACCTGATGGAATGAGGCTATTTGGGTTTCTGAAGACAAGCGATAGGGTTGGCCGATGTAATGCAACTCGTTAAGACCAAACTTATCAATGTATTTAATGCTGACAAGTTCTCGAGCACCGATACTTACCCTTCATATCGAAACAGTAAAATTTTACTGGAAGACAGAAATAAAATATACTTATCAAAAAGTTTCACAAGGAGCTCTACAACACCATGTTTTTGCTACCATTATTTTTAACATTAATGCAGTTCCGATTCCCTCAGCTAAAAGGACAAACCTAATAAAGTCTGTGACCCATTCGTCCAGTACTAGCTAACAGGTATTAATACACGAAGTTCTGCGAAGGCGCGCGGGTCGTCGACACAAGGACGTCCGCACATCCGTTATGTTGTGAACTTGCACGCGCGCGAGAGCTGCATCCATAATGAAGCCATGTAATATAGGAGACGATGGACATTCAAACATTCAATTAGGATAATACTTCTTTTTACTTGGTACAAGTCCGATACACTATTTCCAACTACTGCAATTCCTGAAAGTCTGGCTTTCAGGAGTTGCAGTAGTTCAGTTGCATCAACAGTGACGACTACCAGTAAATCGCCGAGTCAGCGAAGCTCAACGAGTCCCGGAGAAGCTAATCAGAAAATAACAACGGGAGGAGGAGGAAAAACATAATTTTGACATACACATCTCATAATTATATAGGAGATGAAATCGAATTAAGTGCTGTTGACCTGAATAACAACCAGCTTCAAAAATCTATAGGTCATAGGATAGGAGATTTTTCATGTAAAAATTTCATCACAAAATACTGAATTATTACTTCTGAAAAGAACAGGCTACTTACAAAAAGTTAATTGTTTCCAGTTAAAACATACATACCTAATAGTTATTTAATATGTGCACGCACACCATTACCTGATCATTAAATTTTCCAGCAAAACACAAACAAATTCATAGAATGAGCAGGTAAATGGAATCACCATGAGAGGCAAATTGTTTCTAATTACCATTCCCTACTCAGCAATGATCATATCACATGCGTAGAACAAAAACATCATGACAATTCATATCGCACAATCGCTAATTAACTAACAGCACCTAATAATTAAAACAAAGTGACAATTAATCAAAACTTCGCTATAAAAGACATCGAAGACACA